>OY769903.1:14051079-14404443 GCA_963669185.1 Dyspetes luteomarginatus | reverse complement strand
AGAAAGAATGATGGAGAGAGAGAATGATAGAGAGAGAGAGAATAATAGAGAAAGAGAATGATAGAAAGAGAGAATGATGGTGAGAGAGAATGATAGAGAGAGAGAATGATGGAGAGAGAGAATGATAGAGAGAGGGAATGATGGAGAGAGAATGATAGAGAGAGATAATGATAGAGACAGAGAATGATAGAGATAGAATGATGGAGAGAGAGAATGATAGAAAGAGAGAATGATAGAGAGAGGGAATGATAGAGAGAGAATGATAGAGAGCGATAATGATAGTGAGAGAGAATGATAAAGAGGGAGAGAATGATGGAGAGAGGGAATGATAGAGAGAGAGAATGATAGAGAGAGGGAATGATAGAGAGAGAATGATAGAGAGAGATAATGATAGAGACAGAGAATGATAGAGAGAAAATGATAAAGAGAGAATGATAGAGAGAATGATAACGAGAGAATGATGGAGAGAGGGAATGATAGAGAGAGATAATGATAGAGACAGAGAATGATAGAGAGAGAGAGAATGATGGAGAGAGAGAATGATAGAGAGAGCGAATGATGGAGAGAGAGAATGATAGAGAGAGAGAATGATGGAGAGAGAGAATGATAGAGAGAGAATGATGGAGAGAGAGAATGATAGAAAGAGAGAATGATAGAGAGAGGGAATGATGGAGAGAGAATGATAGAGAGAGATAATGATAGTGAGAGAGAATGATAGAGGGAGAGAATGATGGAGAGAGAGAATGATAGAGAGAGAATGATAGAGATAGATAATGATAGAGACAGAGAACGATAGAGAGAGAATGATAGAGAGAGAGAATGATAGAGAAAGAGAATGATAGACAGAGAGAGAATGATAGCGAGAGATAATGATAGAGACAGAGAATGATAGAGAGAAAATGATAGAGAGAGAGAGAATGATAGAGAGAATGATAGCGAGAGAATGATGGAGAGAGGGAATGATAGAGAGAGATAATGATAGAGACAGAGAATGATAGAGAGAGAGAGAACGATGGAGAGAGAGAATGATAGAGAGAGCGAATGAGAGAGAGAGTGAATGATAGAGAGAGAATGATAGAAAGAGAGAATGATAGAGAAAGAGAATGATAGAAAGAGAATGATGGAGAGAGAGAATGATAGAGAAAAGAGAATGATAGAGAAAGAGAATGATAGAAAGAGAGAATGATAGAAAAAGGGAATGATAGAGAAAGGGAATGATAGAGAGAGAATGATAGAGAGAGATAATGTTAGACAGAGAATGATAGAGAGAGAATAATAGAGAGAGATAATGATAGAGAGAGAGAATGATAGAGAAAGAGAAAATGATGGAGAGAGAGAATGATGGAGAGAGAGAATGATAGAGAGAGAGAATGATAGAGAGAGAATGATAAAGAGAGAGAATGATGGAGAGAGAGAATGATGGAGAGAGAGAATGATAGTGAGAGAGAATGATAGAGAGAGAGAATGATGGAGAGACATAATGATAGAGACAGAGAATTATAGAGAGAGAGAGAATGATAGCGAGAGAATGATTGAGAGAGAATGATGGAGAGAAAGAATGATAGTGAGAGAGAATGATAAAGAGAATGATAGAGGGAGAATGATGGAAAGAAAGAATGATAGTGAGAGAGAATGATAGAGAGAGAGAGAATGATAGAGAAAGAGAATGATAGAAAGAGAGAATGATAGAGAGAGGGAATGATAGAGAGAGAATGATGGAGAGAGAGAATGATAGAAAGAGAGAATGATAGAGAGAGGGAATGATAGAGAGAGAATGATAGAGAGAGATAATGATAGTGAGAGAGAATGATACAGAGAGAGAATGATAGAGAGAGAGAATGATAGAGAGAGAGAATGATAGAGAGAGATAATGATAGAGACAGAGAACGATAGAGAGAGCATGATAGAAAGAGAGAATGATAGAGAGAGAGAGAATGATAGAGAAAGAGAAAATGATGGAGAGAGAGAATGATGGAGAGAGAGAATAATAGAGAGAGAGAATGATAGAGAGCGAATGATAGAGAGAGAATGATAGTGAAAGAGAATGATAGAGAAAGAGAAAATGATGGAGAGAGAGAATGATGGAGAGAGAATGATAGAGAGAGAGAATGATAGAGAGAGAATGATAAAGAGAGAGAATGATGGAGAGAGAGAATGATGGAGAGAGAGAATGATAGTGAGAGAGAATGATAGAGAGAGAGAATGATGGAGAGACATAATGATAGAGACAGAGAATGATAGAGAGAGAGAGAATGATAGAGAGAATGATAGCGAGAGAATGATTGAGAGAGAATGATGGAGAGAAAGAATGATAGTGAGAGAGAATGATAGAGAGAATGATAGAGGGAGAATGATGGAGAGAAAGAATGATAGTGAGAGAGAATGATAGAGAGAGAGAGAATGATAGAGAAAGAGAATGATAGAAAGAGAGAATGATAGAGAGAGGGAATGATAGAGAGAGAATGATAGAGAGAGATAATGATAGAGAGAGAATAATAGAAAGAGAGAATGATAGAGAGAAAATGATAGAGAGAGAGAGAATGATAGAGAAAGAGAATGATGGAGAAAGAGAATGATAGAGAGAGAGAATGAGAGAGAGATAATGATAGAGAGAGAGAATGATGGAGAGAGAGAATGATAGAGAGAGGGAATGATAGAGAGAGATAATGATAGAGACAGAGAATGATAGAGAGAGAATGATAGAGAGAGATAATGATAGAGAGAGAATGATGGAGAGAGAGAATGATAGAAAGAGAGAATGATAGAGAGAGGGAATGATAGAGAGAGATAATGATAGTGAGAGAGAATGATCGCGAGAAAATGATGGAGAGAGAATGATGGAAAGAGAGAATGATAGAGAGAGGGAATGATAGAGAGAGAATGATAGAGAGAGAATGATAGAGAGAGATAATGATAGAGACAGAGAATGAAAGAGGGAGAATGATAGAGAGAGAATGATAGAGAGAATGATAGAGAGAGAGAGAATGATAGAGAAAGAGAATGATAGAGAGAGCGAGAATGATGGAGCGAGAGAATGATAGAGAGAATGATAGAGAGAGAGAGAATGATAGAGAAAGAGAATGATAGAAAGAGAGAATAATGGAGAGAGAATGATAGAGAGAGAGAATGATAGAGAGAGAGAGAGTGATAGAGAGAATGATAGCGAGAGAATGATAGAGAGAGAATGATAGAGAGAGAGAATGATAATGAGAGAGAGCATGATAAAGAAAGATAAAATGATGGAGAGAGAGAATGATGGAGAGAGAGCATGATAGAGAGAGAGAATGATAGAGAGAGAATGATAGAGAGAGAGAATGATAGAGAGCGAATGATAGAGAGAGAATGATAGAGAGAGAGAATAATAGTGAGAGAGAATGATAGAGAGAGAGAATGATGGAGAGAGAGAATGATAGACAGAGAATGATAGAGAGAGAATGATGGAGAGAGAGAATGATAGAGAGAGAATGATAGAGAATGAATGATGGAGAGAGAGAATGATAGAGAGAGAATGATAGAGAATGAATGATGGAGAGAGAGAATGATAGAGAGAGAGAATGATAGAAAGAGAGAATGATAGAGAGAGAATGATAGAGAGAGAGAGAATGATAGAGAGAGAGAATGATAGAAAAAGAGAATGATAGAGAGAGGGAATGATAGAGAGAGAATGATAGAGAGAGAATGATAGAGAGAGATAATGATAGAGACAGAGAATGAAAGAGGGAGAATGATAGAGAGAGAATGATTCTCTTTTTCTATCATCCTCTCTCTCTCTTTCATTTTCTCTCTATCATTCTCTCTCTATCATTCTCTCTCTCTATCATTCTCTCTCTATCATTCTCTCTCTCTATCATTCTCTGTCTATCATTCTCTCTCTCTATCATTCTCTCTCTATCGTTCTCTCTCTCTATCATTCTCTCTCTCCATCATTCTCTCTCTCTCTATCATTCTCTCTCTATCATTCTCTCTTCCTATCATTCTCTCTCTCTATCATTCTCTCTCCCCATCATTGATTCTCTATCATTCTCTCTCTATCATTCTCTCTCTCCATCATTCTCTCTCTATCATTCTCTGTCTATCATTCTCTCTCTCCATCATTCTCTCTCTCTATCATTCTCTCTCACTATTATTCTCTCTCTCTATCATTCTCTCTCTATCATTCGCTCTCTATCATTCTCTCTCTCTATCATTCTCTCTCGATCATTCTCTCTCTCTATCATGCTCTCTCTCCATCATTCTCTCTCTCCATCATTTTATCTTTCTTTATCATTCTCTCTCTCATTATCATTCTCTCTCTCTATCATTCTCTCTCTATCATTCTCTCGCTATCATTCTCTCTATCACTCTCTCTCTCTCTATCATTCTCTCTCTCTATCATTCTCTCTCCATTATTCTCTCTTTCTATCATTCTCTTTCTCTATCATTCTCTCTCTCTCTATCATTCTCTCTATCATTCTCTCGCTCCATCATTCTCGCTCTCTCTATCATTCTCTTTCTCTATCATTCTCTCTCTCTCTATCATTCTCTCTATCATTCTCTCTCTATCATTCTCCCTCTTTCATTCTCTGTCTCTATCATTATCTCTCTCTATCATTCTCTCTCTATCATTCTCTCTCTATCATTCCCTCTCTCTATCATTCTCTCTTTCCATCATTCTCTCTCCATCATTTTCTCGCGATCATTCTCTCTCACTATCATTATCTCTCTCTATCATTCCCTCTCTCCATCATGGAGAAAGAGAATGATAGAGAGAGAGAATGATAGAGAGAGAGAATTATAGTGAGAGAGAATGATAGAGAGAGAGAATGATGGAGAGAGAGAATGATAGAGAGAGAGAATGATAGAGAGAGAGAATCATGGAGAGAGAGAATGATAGTGAGATAATGATAGAGAGAGAGAATAATAGTGAGAGAGAATGATAGAGAGAGAGAATGATGGAGAGAGAGAATGATAGAGAGAGAGAATAATAGAGAAAGGGAATGATACGGAGAGAATGATAGAGAGAGATAGTGATAGAGACAGAGAATGATAGAGAGAGAATGATAGAGAGAGAGAATGATAGAGAAAGAGAATGAGAGAGAGAGAGAGAGAATGATAGCGAGAGAATGATAGAGAGAGAATGATAGTGAGAGAGAATGATAGAGAGAGAATGATAGAGACATAGAGAATGATAGAAAAAGAGAATGATAGAAAGAGAGAATGATAGAGAGAAAATGATAGAGAGACGGAATGATAGAGAGAGAATGATAGAGAGAGAGAATGATAGAGAGAGGGAATGATAGAGAGAGAATGATAGAGAGAGATAATGATGGAGACAGAGAATGATAGAGAGAGAATGATAGAGAGAGAGAATGATAGAGAGAGGGAGAATAATAGAGAGAATGATAGCGAGAGAATGATAGAGAGAGAGAATGATAGTGAGAGAATGATAGTGAGAGAATGATAGTGAGAGAGAATGATGGAGAGAAAGAGAGAATGACAGAGAAAGAGAAAATGATGGAGAGAGAGAATGATGGAGAGACAGAATGATAGAGAGAGAGAATGATAGAGAGAGAGAGAATGATAGAGAGAGAGAGAATGATAGTGAGAGAGAATGATAGAGAGAGAGAATGATGGAGAGAGAGAATGATAGAGAGAGAGAATAACAGAGAGAGAGAATGATAGTCAGAGAATGATAGAGAGAGAGAATGATAGTGAGAGAGAATGATAGAGAGAGAGAATAATGGAGAGAGAGAATGATAGAGAGAGAGAATGATAGAGAGAGGGAATGATAGGGAGAGAATGATAGAGGGAGATAATGACAGAGACAGAGAATGATAGAGAGAGAATGATAGAGAGAGAGAATGATAGAGAAAGAGAATGATAGAGAGAGAGAGAATGATAGAGAGAATGATAGCGAGAGAATGATAGCGAGAGAATGATAGCGAGAGAATGATAGAGAGAGAATGATGGAGAGAGAGAATGATAGTGAGAGAGAATGATAGAGTGAGAATGATAGAGAGAGAGAGAATGATAGAGAAAGAGAATGATAGAAAGAGAGAATGATAGAGGGAAAACGATAGAGCGAGGGAATGATAGAGAGGGAATGATAGAGACAGATAATGATAGACAGAGATAGAGAGAGAGAATGATAGAGAGAGGGAATGATAGAGAGAGATAATGATAGAGACAGAGAATGAAAGAGGGAGAATGATAGAGAGAGAATGATAGAGAAAGAGAATGATAGAGAGAGCGAGAATGATGGAGCGAGAGAATGATAGAGAGAATGATAGAGACAGAGAGAATGATAGAGAAAGAGAATGATAGAAAGAGAGAATGATGGAGAGAAAATGATAGAGAGAGAATGATAGAGAGAGATAATGATAGAGAGAGAATGATGGAGAGAGAGAATGATAGAAAGAGAGAATGATAGAGAGAGGGAATGATAGAGAGAGATAATGATAGTGAGAGAGAATGATCGCGAGAAAATGATGGAGAGAGAATGATGGAAAGAGAGAATGATAGAGAGAGGGAATGATAGAGAGAGAATGATAGAGAGAGAATGATAGAGAGAGATAATGATAGAGACAGAGAATGAAAGAGGGAGAATGATAGAGAGAGAATGATAGAGAGAGGAATGATAGAGAAAGAGAATGATAGAGAGAGCGAGAATGATGGAGCGAGAGAATGATAGAGAGAATGATAGAGAGAGAGAGAATGATAGAGAAAGAGAATGATAGAAAGAGAGAATGATGGAGAGAAAATGATAGAGAGAGAATGATAGAGAGAGATAATGATAGAGAGAGAGAATGATAGAGAGAGAATGATAGAGTAAGAGAATGATAGAGTGAGAATGATGGAGAGAGAGAACGATGGAGAGAGAGAATGATAGTGAGAGAGAATGATAGAGAGAGAATGATAGTAAGAGAGAATGATGGAGAGAGAGAATGATAGAGAGAGAATGATGGAGAGAGAGAATGATAGAAAGACAGAATGATAGAGAGAGGGAATGATAGAGAGAGATAATGATAGTGAGAGAGAATGATCGCAAGAAAATGATAGAGAGAGAATGATGGAATGAGAGAATGATAGAGAGAGGGAATGATAGAGAGAGAATGATAGAGAGAGAATGATAGAGAGAGATAATGATAGAGACAGAGAATGAAAAAGGGAGAATGATAGAGAGAGAATGATGGAGAGAGGAATGATAGAGAAAGAGAATGATAGAGAGAGCGAGAATGATGGAGCGAGAGAATGATAGCGAGAATGATAAGGAGAGAGAGAATGATAGAGAAAGAGAATGATAGAAAGACAGAATGATGGAGAGAAAATGATAGAGAGAGAATGATAGAGAGAGATAATGATAGACAGAGAATGATAGAGAGAGAGAATGATAGAGAGAGAATGATAGTGAGAGAATGATAGAGAGAGAGAATGATAGAGAGAGAAAATGATAGAGAGAGAATGATAGAGAGAGCGAATGATAAAGAGCGAATGATAGAGAGAGAATGATAGAGACATAGAGAATGATAGAGAAAGAGAATGATAAAAAGAGAGAATGATAGAGAGAAAATGATAGAGAGACGGAATGATAGAGAGAGAATGATAGAGAGAGAGAATGATAGACAGAGGGAATGATTGAGAGAGAATGATAGAGAGAGATAATGATGGAGACAGATTTTGATAGAGAGAGAATGATAGAGAGAGAGAATGATAGAGAAAAGAGAATGATAGAGAGAGAGAGAATAATAGAGAGAATGATAGCGAGAGAATGATAGAGAGAGAGAATGATAGTGAGAGAGAATGATAGTGAGAGAGAATGATAGAGAGAGAGAGAGAATGACAGAGAAAGAGAAAATGATGGAGAGAGAGAATGATGGAGAGAGAGAATGATAGAGAGAGAGAATGATAGAGAGAGAGAGAATGATGGAGAGAGAGAATGATAGTAAGAGAGAATGATAGAGAGAGAGAGAATGATGGAGAGAGAGAATGATAGAGAGAGAGAATAACAGAGAGAGAGAATGATGGGGAGAGAGAATGATAGTCAGAGAGAATGATGGAGAGAGAGAATGATGGAGAGAGCGAATGATAGAGAGAGAGAATGATAGAGAGAGGGAATGATGGGGAGAGAATGATAGAGAGAGATAATGATAGAGACAGAGAATGATAGAGAGAGAATGATAGAGAGAGAGAATAATAGAGAAAGAGAATGATAGAGAGAGAGAGAATGATAGAGAGAATGATAGCGAGAGAATGATAGCGAGAGAATGATAGAGAGAGAATGATGGAGAGAGAGAATGATAGTGAGAGGGAATGATAGAGAGAGAATGATAGAGAGAGAATGATAGAGTGAGAATGATAGAGAGAGAGAGAATGATAGAGAAAGAGAATGATAGAAAGAGAGAATGATAGAGGGAAAACGATAGAGCGAGGGAATGATAGAGAGAGACTGATAGAGACAGATAATGATAGACAGAGATGAAGAGAGAGAATGATAGAGAGAGGGAATGATAGAGAGAGAATAATAGAGAGAGAGAATGATAGAAAGAGAATGATAGAGAGAGAGAATGATAGAGAGAGAAAATGATAGAGAAAGAGTATGATAGAGAGAGAGAATGATAGAGAGAGAGAATGATAGAGAGCGAATGATAGAGAGAGAATGATAGAAAGAGAGAATGATAGAGAGAAAATGATAGAGAGAGAGAGAATGATAGAGAAAGAGAATGATGGAGAAAGAGAATGATAGAGAGAGAGAATGAGAGAGAGATAATGATAGAGAGAGAGAATGATGGAGAGAGAGAATGATAGAGAGAGGGAATGATAGAGAGAGAATGATAGAGAGAGATAATGATAGAGACAGAGAATGATAGAGAGAGATAATGATACAGACAGAGAATGAAAGAGGGAGAATGATAGAGAGAGAATGATAGAGAGAGGAATGATGGAGAAAGAGAATGATAGAGAGAGAATGATAGAGAAAGAATGATAGAGAGAGATAATGATAGAGAGAGAATGATGGAGAGAGAGAATGATAGAAAGAGAGAATGATAGAGAGAGGGAATGATAGAGAGAGATAATGATAGTGAGAGAGAATGATCGCGAGAAAATGATGGAGAGAGAATGATAGAGAGAGATAATGATAGAGAGAGAGAATGATAGAGAGAGGGAATGATTGAGAGAGAATGATAGAGAGAGATAATGATGGAGACAGAGATTGATAGAGAGAGAATGATAGAGAGAGAGAATGATAGAGAAAAGAGAATGATAGAGAGAGAGAATGATAGAGAGAATGATAGCGAGAGAATGATAGAGAGAGAGAATGATAGTGAGAGAGAATGATAGAGAGAGAGAGAGAATGACAGAGAAAGAGAAAATGATGGAGAGAGAGAATGATGGAGAGAGAGAATGATAGAGAGAGAGAATGATTGAGAGAGAGAGAATGATGGAGAGAGAGAATGATAGTAAGAGAGAATGATAGAGAGAGAGAGAATGATGGAGAGAGAGAATGATAGAGAGAGAGAATAACAGAGAGAGAGAATGATGGGGAGAGAGAATGATAGTCAGAGAGAATGATAGAGAGAGAGAATGATGGAGAGAGCGAATGATAGAGAGAGAGAATGATAGAGAGAGGGAATGATGGGGAGAGAATGATAGAGAGAAATAATGATAGAGACAGAGAATGATAGAGAGAGAATGATAGAGAGAGAGAATAATAGAGAAAGAGAATGATAGAGAGAGAGAGAATGATAGAGAGAATGATAGCGAGAGAATGATAGCGAGAGAATGATAGAGAGAGAATGATGGAGAGAGAGAATGATAGTGAGAGGGAATGATAGAGAGAGAATGATAGAGAGAGAATGATAGAGTGAGAATGATAGAGAGAGAGAGAATGATAGAGAAAGAGAATGATAGAAAGAGAGAATGATAGAGGGAAAACGATAGAGCGAGGGAATGATAGAGAGAGACTGATAGAGACAGATAATGATAGACAGAGATGAAGAGAGAGAATGATAGAGAGAGGTAATGATAGAGAGAGAATAATAGAGAGAGAGAATGATAGAAAGAGAATGATAGAGAGAGAGAATGATAGAGAGAGAGAATGATAGAGAAAGAGTATGATAGAGAGAGAGAATGATAGAGAGAGATAATGATAGAGACAGAGAATGATAGATAGAGATAATGATACAGACAGAGAATGAAAGAGGGAGAATGATAGAGAGAGAATGATAGAGAGAGGAATGATGGAGAAAGAGAATGATAGAGAGAGCGAGAATGATGGAGCGAGAGAATGATAGAGAGAATGATAGAGACAGAGAGAATGATAGAGAAAGAGAATGATAGAAAGAGAGAATGATGGAGAGAAAATGATAGAGAGAGAATGATAGAGAAAGAATGATAGAGAGAGATAATGATAGAGAGAGAATGATGGAGAGAGAGAATGATAGAAAGAGAGAATGATAGAGAGAGGGAATGATAGAGAGAGATAATGATAGTGAGAGAGAATGATCGCGAGAAAATGATGGAGAGAGAATGATAGAGAGAGATAATGATAGAGACAGAGAATGAAAGAGGGAGAACGATAGAGAGAGAATGATGGAGAGAGGAATGATAGAGAAAGAGAATGATAGAGAGAGCGAGAATGATGGAGCGAGAGAATGATAGAGAGAATGATAAAGAGAGAGAGAATGATAGAGAAAGAGAATGATAGAAGGACAGAATGATGGAGAGAAAATGATAGAGAGAGAATGATAGAGAGAGATAATGATAGACAGAGAATGATAGAGAGAGAGAATGATAGAGAGAGAATGATAGTGAGAGAATGATAGAGAGAGAGAATGATAGAGAGAGAAAATGATAGAGAGAGAATGATAGAGAGAGCGAATGATAAAGAGCGAATGATAGAGAGAGAATGATAGAAAGAGAGAATGATAGAGAGAGGGAATGATAGAGAGAGAATGATAGAGAGAGATAATGATAGAGACAGAGAATGATAGAGAGAGAGCGAATGATAGCGAGAGAATGATAGAGAAAGAATGATGGAGAGAGAGAATGATAGAGAGAGAGAGAGAATGATAGAGAGAGAGAGAATGATAGAGAAAGAAAATGATAGAGAGAGAGAATCATGGAGAGAGAGAATGATAGTGAGATAATGATAGAGAGAGAGAATGATAGTGAGAGAGAATGATAGAGAGAGAGAATGATGGAGAGAGAGAATGATAGAGAGAGAGAATAATAGAGAAAGGGAATGATACGGAGAGAATGATAGAGAGAGATAGTGATGGAGACAGAGAATGATAGAGAGAGAATGATAGAGAGAGAGAATGATAGAGAAAGAGAATGAGAGAGAGAGAGAGAATGATAGAGAGAATGATAGCGAGAGAATGATAGCGAGAGAATGATAGAGAGAGAATGATAGAAAGAGAGAATGATAGAGAGAAAATGATAGAGCGACGGAATGATAGAGAGAGAATGATAGAGAGAGAGAATGATAGAGAGAGGGAATGATTGAGAGAGAATGATAGAGAGAGATAATGATGGAGACAGAGATTGATAGAGAGAGAATGATAGAGAGAGAGAATGATAGAGAAAAGAGAATGATAGAGAGAGAGAGAATGATAGAGAGAATGATAGCGAGAGAATGATAGAGAGAGAGAATGATAGTGAGAGAGAATGATAGTGAGAGAGAATGATAGAGAGAGAGAGAGAATGACAGAGAAAGAGAAAATGATGGAGAGAGAGAATGATGGAGAGACAGAATGATAGAGAGAGAGAATGATAGAGAGAGAGAGAATGATAGAGAGAGAGAGAATGATAGTGAGAGAGAATGATAGAGAGAGAGAATGATGGAGAGAGAGAATGATAGAGAGAGAGAATAACAGAGAGAGAGAATGATAGTCAGAGAATGATAGAGAGAGAGAATGATAGTGAGAGAGAATGATAGAGAGAGAGAATAATGGAGAGAGAGAATGATAGAGAGAGAGAATGATAGAGAGAGGGAATGATAGGGAGAGAATGATAGAGGGAGATAATGACAGAGACAGAGAATGATAGAGAGAGAATGATAGAGAGAGAGAATGATAGAGAAAGAGAATGATAGAGAGAGAGAGAATGATAGAGAGAATGATACCGAGAGAATGATAGCGAGAGAATGATAGCGAGAGAATGATAGAGAGAGAATGATGGAGAGAGAGAATGATAGTGAGAGGGAATGATAGAGAGAGAATGATAGAGAGAGAATGATAGAGTGAGAATGATAGAGAGAGAGAGAATGATAGAGAAAGAGAATGATAGAAAGAGAGAATGATAGAGGGAAAACGATAGAGCGAGGGAATGATAGAGAGGGAATGATAGAGACAGATAATGATAGACAGAGATAGAGAGAGAGAATGATAGAGAGAGGGAATGATAGAGAGAGATAATGATAGAGACAGAGAATGAAAGAGGGAGAATGATAGAGAGAGAATGATAGAGAGAGGAATGATAGAGAAAGAGAATGATAGAGAGAGCGAGAATGATGGAGCGAGAGAATGATAGAGAGAATGATAGAGACAGAGAGAATGATAGAGAAAGAGAATGATAGAAAGAGAGAATGATGGAGAGAAAATGATAGAGAGAGAATGATAGAGAGAGATAATGATAGAGAGAGAATGATGGAGAGAGAGAATGATAGAAAGAGAGAATGATAGAGAGAGGGAATGATAGAGAGAGATAATGATAGTGAGAGAGAATGATCGCGAGAAAATGATGGAGAGAGAATGATGGAAAGAGAGAATGATAGAGAGAGGGAATGATAGAGAGAGAATGATAGAGAGAGAATGATAGAGAGAGATAATGATAAAGACAGAGAATGAAAGAGGGAGAATGATAGAGAGAGAATGATAGAGAGAGGAATGATAGAGAAAGAGAATGATAGAGAGAGCGAGAATGTTGGAGCGAGAGAATGATAGAGAGAATGATAGAGAGAGAGAGAATGATAGAGAAAGAGAATGATAGAAAGAGAGAATGATGGAGAGAAAATGATAGAGAGAGAATGATAGAGAGAGATAATGATAGAGAGAGAGAATGATAGAGAGAGAATGATAGAGTGAGAACGATGGAGAGAGAGAATGATAGTGAGAGAGAATGATAGTAAGAGAGAATGATGGAGAGAGAGAATGATAGAGAGAGAATGATGGAGAGAGAGAATGATAGAAAGAGAGAATGATAGAGAGAGGGAATGATAGAGAGAGATAATGATAGTGAGAGAGAATGATCGCAAGAAAATGATAGAGAGAGAATGATGGAATGAGAGAATGATAGAGAGAGGGAATGATAGAGAGAGAATGATAGAGAGAGAATGATAGAGAGAGATAATGATAGAGACAGAGAATGAAAGAGGGAGAATGATAGAGAGAGAGAATGATAGAGAGAGAGAGAATGATGGAGAGAGAGAATGATAGTGAGAGAGAATGATAGAGAGAGAGAGAATGATGGACAGAGAGAATGATAGAGAGAGAGAATAACAGAGAGAGAGAATGATGGGGAGAGAGAATGATAGTGAGAGAGAATGATAGAGAGAGAGAATGATGGAGAGAGCGAATGATAGAGAGAGAGAATGATAGAGAGAGGGAATGATGGGGAGAGAATGATAGAAAGAGAGAATGATAGAGAGAGGGAATGATAGAGAGAGAATGATAGAGAGAGATAATGATAGAGACAGAGAATGATAGAGAGAGAGCGAATGATAGCGAGAGAATGATAGAGAAAGAATGATGGAGAGAGAGAATGATAGAGAGAGAGAGAATGATAGAGAAAGAAAATGATAGAGAGAGAGAATCATGGAGAGAGAGAATGATAGTGAGATAATGATAGAGAGAGAGAATGATAGTGAGAGAGAATGATAGAGAGAGAGAATGATGGAGAGAGAGAATGATAGAGAGAGAGAATAATAGAGAAAGGGAATGATACGGAGAGAATGATAGAGAGAGATAGTGATGGAGACAGAGAATGATAGAGAGAGAATGATAGAGAGAGAGAATGATAGAGAAAGAGAATGAGAGAGAGAGAGAGAGAATGATAGAGAGAATGATAGCGAGAGAATGATAGCGAGAGAATGATAGAGAGAGAATGATAGTGAGAGAGAATGATAGAGAGAGAATGATAGAGACATAGAGAATGATAGAGAAAGAGAATGATAGAAAGAGAGAATGATAGAGAGAAAATGATAGAGAGACGGAATGATAGAGAGAGAATGATAGAGAGAGAGAATGATAGAGAGAGGGAATGATTGAGAGAGAATGATAGAGAGAGATAATGATGGAGACAGAGATTGATAGAGAGAGAATGATAGAGAGAGAGAATGATAGAGAAAAGAGAATGATAGAGAGAGAGAGAATGATAGAGAGAATGATAGCGAGAGAATGATAGAGAGAGAGAATGATAGTGAGAGAGAATGATAGTGAGAGAGAATGATAGAGAGAGAGAGAGAATGACAGAGAAAGAGAAAATGATGGAGAGAGAGAATGATGGAGAGACAGAATGATAGAGAGAGAGAATGATAGAGAGAGAGAGAATGATAGAGAGAGAGAGAATGATAGTGAGAGAGAATGATAGAGAGAGAGAATGATGGAGAGAGAGAATGATAGAGAGAGAGAATAACAGAGAGAGAGAATGATAGTCAGAGAATGATAGAGAGAGAGAATGATAGTGAGAGAGAATGATAGAGAGAGAGAATAATGGAGAGAGAGAATGATAGAGAGAGAGAATGATAGGGAGAGGGAATGATAGGGAGAGAATGATAGAGGGAGATAATGACAGAGACAGAGAATGATAGAGAGAGAATGATAGAGAGAGAGAATGATAGAGAAAGAGAATGATAGAGAGAGAGAGAATGATAGAGAGAATGATAGCGAGAGAATGATATCGAGAGAATGATAGCGAGAGAATGATAGCGAGAGAATGATAGAGAGAGAATGATGGAGAGAGAGAATGATAGTGAGAGGGAATGATAGAGAGAGAATGATAGAGAGAGAATGATAGAGTGAGAATGATAGAGAGAGAGAGAATGATAGAGAAAGAGAATGATAGAAAGAGAGAATGATAGAGGGAAAACGATAGAGCGAGGGAATGATAGAGAGGGAATGATAGAGACAGATAATGATAGACAGAGATAGAGAGAGAGAATGATAGAGAGAGGGAATGATAGAGAGAGATAATGATAGAGAGAGATAATGATAGAGACAGAGAATGAAAGAGGGAGAATGATAGAGAGAGAATGATAGAGAGAGCAATGATAGAGGAAGAGAATGATAGAGAGAGCGAGAATGATGGAGCGAGAGAATGATAGAGAGAATGATAGAGACAGAGAGAATGATAGAGAAAGAGAATGATAGAAAGAGAGAATGATGGAGAGAAAATGATAGAGAGAGAATGATAGAGAGAGATAATGATAGAGAGAGAATGATGGAGAGAGAGAATGATAGAAAGAGAGAATGATAGAGAGAGGGAATGATAGAGAGAGATAATGAAAGTGAGAGAGAATGATCGCGAGAAAATGATGGAGAGAGAATGATGGAAAGAGAGAATGATAGAGAGAGGGAATGATAGAGAGAGAATGATAGAGAGAGAATGATAGAGAGAGATAATGATAGAGACAGAGAATGAAAGAGGGAGAATGATAGAGAGAGAATGATAGAGAGAGGAATGATAGAGAAAGAGAATGATAGAGAGAGCGAGAATGATGGAGCGAGAGAATGATAGAGAGAATGATAGAGAGAGAGAATGATGGAGAGAAAATGATAGAGAGAGAATGATAGAGAGAGATAATGATAGAGAGAGAGAATGATAGAGAGAGAATGATAGAGTGAGAACGATGGAGAGAGAGAATGATAGTGAGAGAGAATGATAGAGAGAGAATGATAGTAAGAGAGAATGATGGAGAGAGAGAATGATAGAGAGAGAATGATGGAGAGAGAGAATGATAGAAAGAGAGAATGATAGAGAGAGGGAATGATAGAGAGAGATAATGATAGTGAGAGAGAATGATCGCAAGAAAATGATAGAGAGAGAATGATGGAATGAGAGAATGATAGAGAGAGGGAATGATAGAGAGAGAATGATAGAGAGAGAATGATAGAGAGAGATAATGATAGAGACAGAGAATGAAAGGGGGAGAATGATAGAGAGAGAGAATGATAGAGAGAGAGAGAATGATGGAGAGAGAGAATGATAGTGAGAGAGAATGATAGAGAGCGAGAGAATGATGGACAGAGAGAATGATAGAGAGAGAGAATAACAGAGAGAGAGAATGATGGGGAGAGAGAATGATAGTGAGAGAGAATGATAGAGAGAGAGAATGATGGAGAGAGCGAATAATAGAGAGAGAGAATGATAGAGAGAGGGAATGATGGGGAGAGAATGACAGAGAGAGATAATGATAGAGACAGAGAATGATAGAGAGAGAATGATAGAGAGAGAGAATGATAGAGAAAGAGAATGATAGAGACAGAGAGAATGATAGAGAGAATGATAGCGAGAGAATGATAGCGAGAGAATGATAGAGAGAGAATGATGGAGAGAGAGAATGATAGTGAGAGGGAATGATAGAGAGAGAATGATAGAGAGAGAATGATAGAGTGAGAATGATAGAGAGAGAGAGAATGATAGAGAAAGAGAATGATAGAAAGAGAGAATGATAGAGGGAAAACGATAGAGCTAGGGAATGATTGAGAGAGACTGATAGAGACAGATAGTGATAGACAGAGATGAAGAGAGAGAATGATAGAGAGAGGGAATGATAGAGAGAGAATAATAGAGAGAGAGAATGATAGAAAGAGAATGATAGAGAGAGAGAATGATAGAGAGAGAGAATGATAGAGAAAGAGTATGATAGAGAGAGAGAATGATAGAGAGAGAGAATGATAGAGAGCGAATGATAGAGAGAGAATGATAGAAGAGAGAATGATAGAGAGAAAATGATAGAGAGAGAGAGAATGATAGAGAAAGAGAATGATGGAGAAAGAGAATGATAGGGAGAGAGAATGAGAGAGAGATAATGATAGAGAGAGAGAATGATGGAGAGAGAGAATGATAGAGAGAGGGAATGATAGAGAGAGAATGATAGAGAGAGATAATGATAGAGACAGAGAATGATAGAGAGAGATAATGATAGAGACAGAGAATGAAAGAGGGAGAATGATAGAGAGAGAATGATAGAGAGAGGAATGATAGAGAAAGAGAATGATAGAGAGAGCGAGAATGATGGAGCGAGAGAATAATAGAGAGAATGATAGAGACAGAGAGAATGATAGAGAAAGAGAATGATAGAAAGAGAGAATGATGGAGAGAAAATGATAGAGAGAGAATGATAGAGAGAGATAATGATAGAGAGAGAATGATGGAGAGAGAGAATGATAGAAAGAGAGAATGATAGAGAGAGGGAATGATAGAGAGAGATAATGATAGTGAGAGAGAATGATCGCGAGAAAATGATGGAGAGAGAATGATAGAGAGAGATAATGATAGAGACAGAGAATGAAAGAGGGAGAATGATAGAGAGAGAATGATGGAGAGAGGAATGATAGAGAAAGAGAATGATAGAGAGAGCGAGAATGATGGAGCGAGAGAATGATAGAGAGAATGATAAAGAGAGAGAGAATGATAGAGAAAGAGAATGATAGAAGGACAGAATGATGGAGAGAAAATGATGGAGAGAGAATGATAGAGAGAGATAATGATAGACAGAGAATGATAGAGAGAGAGAATGATAGAGAGAGAATGATAGTGAGAGAATGATAGAGAGAGAGAATGATAGAGAGAGAAAATGATAGAGAGAGAATGATAGAGAGAGCGAATGATAAAGAGCGAATGATAGAGAGAGAATGATAGAAAGAGAGAATGATAGAGAGAGGGAATGATAGAGAGAGAATGATAGAGAGAGATAATGATAGAGACAGAGAATGATAGAGAGAGAGCGAATGATAGCGAGAGAATGATAGAGAAAGAATGATGGAGAGAGAGAATGATAGAGAGAGAGAGAATGATAGAGAAAGAGAATGATAGAGAGAGAGAATCATGGAGAGAGAGAATAATAGTGAGATAATGATAGAGAGAGAGAATGATAGTGAGAGAGAATGATAGAGAGAGAGAATGATGGAGAGAGAGAATGATAGAGAGAGAGAATAATAGAGAAAGGGAATGATACGGAGAGAATGATAGAGAGAGATAGTGATAGAGACAGAGAATGATAGAGAGAGAATGATAGAGAGAGAGAATGATAGAGAAAGAGAATGAGAGAGAGAGAGAGAGAATGATAGAGAGAATGATAGCGAGAGAATGATAGCGAGAGAATGATAGAGAGAGAATGATAGTGAGAGAGAATGATAGAGAGAGAATGATAGAGACATAGAGAATGATAGAGAAAGAGAATGATAGAAAGAGAGAATGATAGAGAGAAAATGATAGAGAGACGGAATGATAGAGAGAGAATGATAGAGAGAGAGAATGATAGAGAGAGGGAATGATTGAGAGAGAATGATAGAGAGAGATAATGATGGAGACAGAGATTGATAGAGAGAGAATGATAGAGAGAGAGAATGATAGAGAAAAGAGAATGATAGAGAGAGAGAGAATGATAGAGAGAATGATAGCGAGAGAATGATAGAGAGAGAGAATGATAGTGAGAGAGAATGATAGTGAGAGAGAATGATAGAGAGAGAGAGAGAATGACAGAGAAAGAGAAAATGATGGAGAGAGAGAATGATGGAGAGAGAGAATGATAGAGAGAGAGAATGATAGAGAGAGAGAGAATGATAGAGAGAGAGAATGATAGTGAGAGAGAATGATAGAGAGAGAGAGAATGATGGAGAGAGAGAATGATAGAGAGAGAGAATAACAGAGAGAGAGAATGATGGGGAGAGAATGATAGAGAGAGATAATGATAGAGACAGAGAATGATAGAGAGAGAATGATAGAGAGAGAGAATGATAGAGAAAGAGAATGATAGAGACAGAGAGAATGATAGAGAGAATGATAGCGAGAGAATGATAGCGAGAGAATGATAGAGAGAGACTGATGGAGAGAGAGAATGATAGTGAGAGGGAATGATAGAGAGAGAATGATAGAGAGAGAATGATAGAGTGAGAATGATAGAGAGAAAGAGAATGATAGAGAAAGAGAATGATAGAAAGAGAGAATGATAGAGGGAAAACGATAGAGCGAGGGAATGATAGAGAGGGACTGATAGAGACAGATAATGATAGACAGAGATGAAGAGAGAGAATGATAGAGAGAGGGAATGATAGAGAGAGAATAATAGAGAGAGAGAATGATAGAAAGAGAATGATAGAGAGAGAGAATGATAGAGAGAGAGAATGATAGAAAAAGAGTATGATAGAGAGAGAGAATGATAGAGAGAGAGAATGATAGAGAGCGAATGATAGAGAGAGAATGATAGAAAGAGAGAATGATAGAGAGAAAATGATAGAGAGAGAGAGAATGATAGAGAAAGAGAATGATGGAGAAAGAGAATGATAGAGAGAGAGAATGAGAGAGAGATAATGATAGAGAGAGAGAATGATGGAGAGAGAGAATGATAGAGAGAGGGAATGATAGAAAGAGAATGATAGAGAGAGATAATGATAGAGACAGAATGATAGAGAGAGATAATGATAGAGACAGAGAATGAAAGAGGGAGAATGATAGAGAGAGAATGATAGAGAGAGGAATGATAGAGAAAGAGAATGATAGAGAGAGCGAGAATGATGGAGCGAGAGAATGATAGAGAGAATGATAGAGACAGAGAGAATGATAGAGAAAGAGAATGATAGAAAGAGAGAATGATGGAGAGAAAATGATAGAGAGAGAATGATAGAGAGAGAATGATAGAGAGAGATAATGATAGAGACAGAGAATGAAAGGGGGAGAATGATAGAGAGAGAGAATGATAGAGAGAGAGAGAATGCTGGAGAGAGAGAATGATAGTGAGAGAGAATGATAGAGAGAGAGAGAATGATGGACAGAGAGAATGATAGAGAGAGAGAATAACAGAGAGAGAGAATGATGGGGAGAGAGAATGATAGTAAGAGAGAATGATAGAGAGAGAGAATGATGGAGAGAGCGAATGATAGAGAGAGAGAATGATAGAGAGAGGGAATGGTGGGGAGAGAATGATAGAGAGAGATAATGATAGAGACAGAGAATGATAGAGAGAGAATGATAGAGAGAGAGAATGATAGAGAAAGAGAATGATAGAGACAGAGAGAATGATAGAGAGAATGATAGCGAGAGAATGATAGCGAGAGAATGATAGAGAGAGAATGATGGAGAGAGAGAATGATAGTGAGAGAATGATGGAGAGAGAGAATGATAGAGAGAGAATGATAGAGTGAGAATGATAGAGAGAGAGAGAATGATAGAGAAAGAGAATGATATAAAGAGAGAATGATAGAGGGAAAACGATAGAGCGAGGGAATGATTGAGAGAGACTGATAGAGACAGATAATGATAGACAGAGATGAAGAGAGAGAATGATAGAGAGAGGGAATGATAGAGAGAGAATAATAGAGAGAGAGAATGATAGAAAGAGAATGATAGAGAGAGAGAATGATAGAGAGAGAGAATGATAGATAAAGAGTATGATAGAGAGAGAGAATGATAGAGAGAGAGAATGATAGAGAGCGAATGATAGAGAGAGAATGATAGAAGAGAGAATGATAGAGAGAAAATGATAGAGAGAGAGAGAATGATAGAGAAAGAGAATGATGGAGAAAGAGAATGATAGGGAGAGAGAATGAGAGAGAGATAATGATAGAGAGAGAGAATGATGGAGAGAGAGAATGATAGAGAGAGGGAATGATAGAGAGAGAATGATAGAGAGAGATAATGATAGAGACAGAGAATGATAGAGAGAGATAATGATAGAGACAGAGAATGAAAGAGGGAGAATGATAGAGAGAGAATGATAGAGAGAGGAATGATAGAGAAAGAGAATGATAGAGAGAGCGAGAATGATGGAGCGAGAGAATAATAGAGAGAATGATAGAGACAGAGAGAATGATAGAGAAAGAGAATGATAGAAAGAGAGAATGATGGAGAGAAAATGATAGAGAGAGAATGATAGAGAGAGAATGATAGAGAGAGATAATGATAGAGAGAGAATGATGGAGAGAGAGAATGATAGAAAGAGAGAATGATAGAGAGAGGGAATGATAGAGAGAGATAATGATAGTGAGAGAGAATGATCGCGAGAAAATGATGGAGAGAGAATGATAGAGAGAGATAATGATAGAGACAGAGAATGAAAGAGGGAGAATGATAGAGAGAGAATGATGGAGAGAGGAATGATAGAGAAAGAGAATGATAGAGAGAGCGAGAATGATGGAGCGAGAGAATGATAGAGAGAATGATAAAGAGAGAGAGAATGATAGAGAAAGAGAATGATAGAAGGACAGAATGATGGAGAGAAAATGATAGAGAGAGAATGATAGAGAGAGATAATGATAGACAGAGAATGATAGAGAGAGAGAATGATAGAGAGAGAATGATAGTGAGAGAATGATAGAGAGAGAGAATGATAGGGAGAGAAAATGATAGAGAGAGAATGATAGAGAGAGCGAATGATAAAGAGCGAATGATAGAGAGAGAATGATAGAAAGAGAGAATGATAGAGAGAGGGAATGATAGAAAGAGAATGATAGAGAGAGATAATGATAGAGACAGAGAATGATAGAGAGAGAGCGAATGATAGCGAGAGAATGATAGAGAAAGAATGATGGAGAGAGAGAATGATAGAGAGAGAGAGAATGATAGAGAAAGAGAATGATAGAGAGAGAGAATCATGGAGAGAGAGAATGATAGTGAGATAATGATAGAGAGAGAGAATGATAGTGAGAGAGAATGATAGAGAGAGAGAATGATAGAGAGAGAGAATGATAGAGAGAGAGAATAATAGAGAAAGGGAATGATACGGAGAGAATGATAGAGAGAGATAGTGATAGAGACAGAGAATGATAGAGAGAGAATGATAGAGAGAGAGAATGATAGAGAAAGAGAATGAGAGAGAGAGAGAGAGAATGATAGAGAGAATGATAGCGAGAGAATGATAGCGAGAGAATGATAGAGAGAGAATGATAGTGAGAGAGAATGATAGAGAGAGAATGATAGAGACATAGAGAATGATAGAGAAAGAGAATGATAGAAAGAGAGAATGATAGAGAGAAAATGATAGAGAGACGGAATGATAGAGAGAGAATGATAGAGAGAGAGAATGATAGAGAGAGGGAATGATTGAGAGAGAATGATAGAGAGAGATAATGATGGAGACAGAGATTGATAGAGAGAGAATGATAGAGAGAGAGAATGATAGAGAAAAGAGAATGATAGAGAGAGAGAGAATGATAGAGAGAATGATAGCGAGAGAATGATAGAGAGAGAGAATGATAGTGAGAGAGAATGATAGTAAGAGAGAATGATAGAGAGAGAGAGAGAATGACAGAGAAAGAGAAAATGATGGAGAGAGAGAATGATGGAGAGAGAGAATGATAGAGAGAGAGAATGATAGAGAGAGAGAGAATGATAGAGAGAGAGAATGATAGTGAGAGAGAATGATAGAGAGAGAGAGAATGATGGAGAGAGAGAATGATAGAGAGAGAGAATAACAGAGAGAGAGAATGATGGGGAGAGAATGATAGAGAGAGATAATGATAGAGACAGAGAATGATAGAGAGAGAATGATAGAGAGAGAGAATGATAGAGAAAGAGAATGATAGAGACAGAGAGAATGATAGAGAGAATGATAGCGAGAGAATGATAGCGAGAGAATGATAGAGAGAGAATGATGGAGAGAGAGAATGATAGTGAGAGGGAATGATAGAGAGAGAATGATAGAGAGAGAATGATAGAGTGAGAATGATAGAGAGAAAGAGAATGATAGAGAAAGAGAATGATAGAAAGAGAGAATGATAGAGGGAAAACGATAGAGCGAGGGAATGATAGAGAGAGACTGATAGAGACAGATAATGATAGACAGAGATGAAGAGAGAGAATGATAGAGAGAGGGAATGATAGAGAGAGAATAATAGAGAGAGAGAATGATAGAAAGAGAATGATAGAGAGAGAGAATGATAGAGAGAGAGAATGATAGAGAAAGAGTATGATAGAGAGAGAGAATGATAGAGAGAGAGAATGATAGAGAGCGAATGATAGAGAGAGAATGATAGAAAGAGAGAATGATAGAGAGAAAATGATAGAGAGACGGAATGATAGAGAGAGAATGATAGAGAGAGAGAATGATAGAGAGAGGGAATGATTGAGAGAGAATGATAGAGAGAGATAATGATGGAGACAGAGATTGATAGAGAGAGAATGATAGAGAGAGAGAATGATAGAGAAAAGAGAATGATAGAGAGAGAGAGAATGATAGAGAGAATGATAGCGAGAGAATGATAGAGAGAGAGAATGATAGTGAGAGAGAATGATAGTGAGAGAGAATGATAGAGAGAGAGAGAGAATGACAGAGAAAGAGAAAATGATGGAGAGAGAGAATGATGGAGAGAGAGAATGATAGAGAGAGAGAATGATAGAGAGAGAGAGAATGATAGAGAGAGAGAATGATAGTGAGAGAGAATGATAGAGAGAGAGAGAATGATGGAGAGAGAGAATGATAGAGAGAGAGAATAACAGAGAGAGAGAATGATGGGGAGAGAATGATAGAGAGAGATAATGATAGAGACAGAGAATGATAGAGAGAGAATGATAGAGAGAGAATGATAGAGAAAGAGAATGATAGAGACAGAGAGAATGATAGAGAGAATGATAGCGAGAGAATGATAGCGAGAGAATGATAGCGAGAGAATGATAGAGAGAGAATGATGGAGAGAGAGAATGATAGTGAGAGGGAATGATAGAGAGAGAATGATAGAGAGAGAATGATAGAGTGAGAATGATAGAGAGAAAGAGAATGATAGAGAAAGAGAATGATAGAAAGAGAGAATGATAGAGGGAAAACGATAGAGCGAGGGAATGATAGAGAGAGACTGATAGAGACAGATAATGATAGACAGAGATGAAGAGAGAGAATGATAGAGAGAGGGAATGATAGAGAGAGAATAATAGAGAGAGAGAATGATAGAAAGAGAATGATAGAGAGAGAGAATGATAGAGAGAGAGAATGATAGAGAAAGAGTATGATAGAGAGAGAGAATGATAGAGAGAGAGAATGATAGAGAGCGAATGATAGAGAGAGAATGATAGAAAGAGAATGATAGAGAGAGAGAATGATAGAGAGAGAGAATGATAGAGAAAGAGTATGATAGAGAGAGAGAATGATAGAGAGAGAGAATGATAGAGAGCGAATGATAGAGAGAGAATGATAGAAAGAGAGAATGATAGAGAGAAAATGATAGAGAGAGAGAGAATGATAGAGAAAGAGAATGATGGAGAAAGAGAATGATAGAGAGAGAGAATGAGAGAGAGATAATGATAGAGAGAGAGAATGATGGAGAGAGAGAATGATAGAGAGAGGGAATGATAGAGAGAGAATGATAGAGAGAGATAATGATAGAGACAGAGAATGATAGAGAGAGATAATGATAGAGACAGAGAATGAAAGAGGGAGAATGATAGAGAGAGAATGATAGAGAGAGGAATGATAGAGAAAGAGAATGATAGAGAGAGCGAGAATGATGGAGCGAGAGAATGATAGAGAGAATGATAGAGACAGAGAGAATGATAGAGAAAGAGAATGATAGAAAGAGAGAATGATGGAGAGAAAATGATAGAGAGAGAATGATAGAGAGAGATAATGATAGAGAGAGAATGATGGAGAGAGAGAATGATAGAAAGAGAGGATGATAGAGAGAGGAAATGATAGAGAGAGATAATGATAGTGAGAGAGAATGATCGCGAGAAAATGATGGAGAGAGAATGATGGAAAGAGAGAATGATAGAGAGAGGGAATGATAGAGAGAGAATGATAGAGAGAGAATGATAGAGAGAGAATGATAGAGAGAGATAATGATAGAGACAGAGAATGAAAGGGGGAGAATGATAGAGAGAGAGAGAATGCTGGAGAGAGAGAATGATAGTGAGAGAGAATGATAGAGAGAGAGAGAATGATGGACAGAGAGAATAATAGAGAGAGAGAATAACAGAGAGAGAGAATGATGGGGAGAGAGAATGATAGTGAGAGAGAATGATAGAGAGAGAGAATGATGGAGAGAGCGAATGATAGAGAGAGAGAATGATAGAGAGAGGGAATGATGGGGAGAGAATGATAGAGAGAGATAATGATAGAGACAGAGAATGATAGAGAGAGAATGATAGAGAGAGAGAATGATAGAGAAAGAGAATGATAGAGACAGAGAGAATGATAGAGAGAATGATAGCGAGAGAATGATAGCGAGAGAATGATAGAGAGAGAATGATGGAGAGAGAGAATGATAGTGAGAGGGAATGATAGAGAGAGAATGATAGAGAGAGAATGATAGAGTGAGAATGATAGAGAGAGAGAGAATGATAGAGAAAGAGAATGATAGAAAGAGAGAATGATAGAGGGAAAACGATAGAGCGAGGGAATGATTGAGAGAGACTGATAGAGACAGATAATGATAGACAGAGATGAAGAGAGAGAATGATAGAGAGAGGGAATGATAGAGAGAGAATAATAGAGAGAGAGAATGATAGAAAGAGAATGATAGAGAGAGAGAATGATAGAGAGAGAGAATGATAGATAAAGAGTATGATAGAGAGAGAGAATGATAGAGAGAGAGAATGATAGAGAGCGAATGATAGAGAGAGAATGATAGAAGAGAGAATGATAGAGAGAAAATGATAGAGAGAGAGAGAATGATAGAGAAAGAGAATGATGGAGAAAGAGAATGATAGGGAGAGAGAATGAGAGAGAGATAATGATAGAGAGAGAGAATGATGGAGAGAGAGAATGATAGAGAGAGGGAATGATAGAGAGAGAATGATAGAGAGAGATAATGATAGAGACAGAGAATGATAGAGAGAGATAATGATAGAGACAGAGAATGAAAGAGGGAGAATGATAGAGAGAGAATGATAGAGAGAGGAATGATAGAGAAAGAGAATGATAGAGAGAGCGAGAATGATGGAGCGAGAGAATAATAGAGAGAATGATAGAGACAGAGAGAATGATAGAGAAAGAGAATGATAGAAAGAGAGAATGATGGAGAGAAAATGATAGAGAGAGAATGATAGAGAGAGAATGATAGAGAGAGATAATGATAGAGAGAGAATGATGGAGAGAGAGAATGATAGAAAGAGAGAATGATAGAGAGAGGGAATGATAGAGAGAGATAATGATAGTGAGAGAGAATGATCGCGAGAAAATGATGGAGAGAGAATGATAGAGAGAGATAATGATAGAGACAGAGAATGAAAGAGGGAGAATGATAGAGAGAGAATGATGGAGAGAGGAATGATAGAGAAAGAGAATGATAGAGAGAGCGAGAATGATGGAGCGAGAGAATGATAGAGAGAATGATAAAGAGAGAGAGAATGATAGAGAAAGAGAATGATAGAAGGACAGAATGATGGAGAGAAAATGATAGAGAGAGAATGATAGAGAGAGATAATGATAGACAGAGAATGATAGAGAGAGAGAATGATAGAGAGAGAATGATAGTGAGAGAATGATGGAGAGAGAGAATGATAGGGAGAGAAAATGATAGAGAGAGAATGATAGAGAGAGCGAATGATAAAGAGCGAATGATAGAGAGAGAATGATAGAAAGAGAGAATGATAGAGAGAGGGAATGATAGAAAGAGAATGATAGAGAGAGATAATGATAGAGACAGAGAATGATAGAGAGAGAGCGAATGATAGCGAGAGAATGATAGAGAAAGAATGATGGAGAGAGAGAATGATAGAGAGAGAGAGAATGATAGAGAAAGAGAATGATAGAGAGAGAGAATCATGGAGAGAGAGAATGATAGTGAGATAATGATCGAGAGAGAGAATGATAGTGAGAGAGAATGATAGAGAGAGAGAATGATGGAGAGAGAGAATGATAGAGAGAGAGAATAATTGAGAAAGGGAATGATACGGAGAGAATGATAGAGAGAGATAGTGATAGAGACAGAGAAAGATAGAGAGAGAATGATAGAGAGAGAGAATGATAGAGAAAGAGAATGAGAGAGAGAGAGAGAGAATGATAGAGAGAATGATAGCGAGAGAATGATAGCGAGAGAATGATAGAGAGAGAATGATAGTGAGAGAGAATGATAGAGAGAGAATGATAGAGACATAGAGAATGATAGAGAAAGAGAATGATAGAAAGAGAGAATGATAGAGAGAAAATGATAGAGAGACGGAATGATAGAGAGAGAATGATAGAGAGAGAGAATGATAGAGAGAGGGAATGATTGAGAGAGAATGATAGAGAGAGATAATGATGGAGACAGAGATTGATAGAGAGAGAATGATAGAGAGAGAGAATGATAGAGAAAAGAGAATGATAGAGAGAGAGAGAATGATAGAGAGAATGATAGCGAGAGAATGATAGAGAGAGAGAATGATAGTGAGAGAGAATGATAGTGAGAGAGAATGATAGAGAGAGAGAGAGAATGACAGAGAAAGAGAAAATGATGGAGAGAGAGAATGATGGAGAGAGAGAATGATAGAGAGAGAGAATGATAGAGAGAGAGAGAATGATAGAGAGAGAGAATGATAGTGAGAGAGAATGATAGAGAGAGAGAGAATGATGGAGAGAGAGAATGATAGAGAGAGAGAATAACAGAGAGAGAGAATGATGGGGAGAGAATGATAGAGAGAGATAATGATAGAGACAGAGAATGATAGAGAGAGAATGATAGAGAGAGAGAATGATAGAGAAAGAGAATGATAGAGACAGAGAGAATGTTAGAGAGAATGATAGCGAGAGAATGATAGCGAGAGAATGATAGAGAGAGAATGATGGAGAGAGAGAATGATAGTGAGAGGGAATGATAGAGAGAGAATGATAGAGAGAGAATGATAGAGTGAGAATGATAGAGAGAAAGAGAATGATAGAGAAAGAGAATGATAGAAAGAGAGAATGATAGAGGGAAAACGATAGAGCGAGGGAATGATAGAGAGAGACTGATAGAGACAGATAATGATAGACAGAGATGAAGAGAGAGAATGATAGAGAGAGGGAATGATAGAGAGAGAATAATAGAGAGAGAGAATGATAGAAAGAGAATGATAGAGAGAGAGAATGATAGAGAGAGAGAATGATAGAGAAAGAGTATGATAGAGAGAGAGAATGATAGAGAGAGAGAATGATAGAGAGCGAATGATAGAGAGAGAATGATAGAAAGAGAGAATGATAGAGAGAAAATGATAGAGAGACGGAATGATAGAGAGAGAATGATAGAGAGAGAGAATGATAGAGAGAGGGAATGATTGAGAGAGAATGATAGAGAGAGATAATGATGGAGACAGAGATTGATAGAGAGAGAATGATAGAGAGAGAGAATGATAGAGAAAAGAGAATGATAGAGAGAGAGAGAATGATAGAGAGAATGATAGCGAGAGAATGATAGAGAGAGAGAATGATAGTGAGAGAGAATGATAGTGAGAGAGAATGATAGAGAGAGAGAGAGAATGACAGAGAAAGAGAAAATGATGGAGAGAGAGAATGATGGAGAGAGAGAATGATAGAGAGAGAGAGAATGATAGAGAGAGAGAGAATGATAGAGAGAGAGAATGATAGTGAGAGAGAATGATAGAGAGAGAGAATAATGGAGAGAGAGAATGATAGAGAGAGAGAATGATAGGGAGAGGGAATGATAGGGAGAGAATGATAGAGGGAGATAATGACAGAGACAGAGAATGATAGAGAGAGAATGATAGAGAGAGAGAATGATAGAGAAAGAGAATGATAGAGAGAGAGAGAATGATAGAGAGAATGATAGCGAGAGAATGATAGCGAGAGAATGATAGCGAGAGAATGATAGCGAGAGAATGATAGAGAGAGAATGATGGAGAGAGAGAATGATAGTGAGAGGGAATGATAGAGAGAGAATGATAGAGAGAGAATGATAGAGTGAGAATGATAGAGAGAGAGAGAATGATAGAGAAAGAGAATGATAGAAAGAGAGAATGATAGAGGGAAAACGATAGAGCGAGGGAATGATAGAGAGGGAATGATAGAGACAGATAATGATAGACAGAGATAGAGAGAGAGAATGATAGAGAGAGGGAATGATAGAGAGAGATAATGATAGAGAGAGATAATGATAGAGACAGAGAATGAAAGAGGGAGAATGATAGAGAGAGAATGATAGAGAGAGCAATGATAGAGGAAGAGAATGATAGAGAGAGCGAGAATGATGGAGCGAGAGAATGATAGAGAGAATGATAGAGACAGAGAGAATGATAGAGAAAGAGAATGATAGAAAGAGAGAATGATGGAGAGAAAATGATAGAGAGAGAATGATAGAGAGAGATAATGATAGAGAGAGAATGATGGAGAGAGAGAATGATAGAAAGAGAGAATGATAGAGAGAGGGAATGATAGAGAGAGATAATGAAAGTGAGAGAGAATGATCGCGAGAAAATGATGGAGAGAGAATGATGGAAAGAGAGAATGATAGAGAGAGGGAATGATAGAGAGAGAATGATAGAGAGAGAATGATAGAGAGAGATAATGATAGAGACAGAGAATGAAAGAGGGAGAATGATAGAGAGAGAATGATAGAGAGAGGAATGATAGAGAAAGAGAATGATAGAGAGAGCGAGAATGATGGAGCGAGAGAATGATAGAGAGAATGATAGAGAGAGAGAATGATGGAGAGAAAATGATAGAGAGAGAATGATAGAGAGAGATAATGATAGAGAGAGAGAATGATAGAGAGAGAATGATAGAGTGAGAACGATGGAGAGAGAGAATGATAGTGAGAGAGAATGATAGAGAGAGAATGATAGTAAGAGAGAATGATGGAGAGAGAGAATGATAGAGAGAGAATGATGGAGAGAGAGAATGATAGAAAGAGAGAATGATAGAGAGAGGGAATGATAGAGAGAGATAATGATAGTGAGAGAGAATGATCGCAAGAAAATGATAGAGAGAGAATGATGGAATGAGAGAATGATAGAGAGAGGGAATGATAGAGAGAGAATGATAGAGAGAGAATGATAGAGAGAGATAATGATAGAGACAGAGAATGAAAGGGGGAGAATGATAGAGAGAGAGAATGATAGAGAGAGAGAGAATGATGGAGAGAGAGAATGATAGTGAGAGAGAATGATAGAGAGCGAGAGAATGATGGACAGAGAGAATGATAGAGAGAGAGAATAACAGAGAGAGAGAATGATGGGGAGAGAGAATGATAGTGAGAGAGAATGATAGAGAGAGAGAATGATGGAGAGAGCGAATAATAGAGAGAGAGAATGATAGAGAGAGGGAATGATGGGGAGAGAATGACAGAGAGAGATAATGATAGAGACAGAGAATGATAGAGAGAGAATGATAGAGAGAGAGAATGATAGAGAAAGAGAATGATAGAGACAGAGAGAATGATAGAGAGAATGATAGCGAGAGAATGATAGCGAGAGAATGATAGAGAGAGAATGATGGAGAGAGAGAATGATAGTGAGAGGGAATGATAGAGAGAGAATGATAGAGAGAGAATGATAGAGTGAGAATGATAGAGAGAGAGAGAATGATAGAGAAAGAGAATGATAGAAAGAGAGAATGATAGAGGGAAAACGATAGAGCTAGGGAATGATTGAGAGAGACTGATAGAGACAGATAGTGATAGACAGAGATGAAGAGAGAGAATGATAGAGAGAGGGAATGATAGAGAGAGAATAATAGAGAGAGAGAATGATAGAAAGAGAATGATAGAGAGAGAGAATGATAGAGAGAGAGAATGATAGAGAAAGAGTATGATAGAGAGAGAGAATGATAGAGAGAGAGAATGATAGAGAGCGAATGATAGAGAGAGAATGATAGAAGAGAGAATGATAGAGAGAAAATGATAGAGAGAGAGAGAATGATAGAGAAAGAGAATGATGGAGAAAGAGAATGATAGGGAGAGAGAATGAGAGAGAGATAATGATAGAGAGAGAGAATGATGGAGAGAGAGAATGATAGAGAGAGGGAATGATAGAGAGAGAATGATAGAGAGAGATAATGATAGAGACAGAGAATGATAGAGAGAGATAATGATAGAGACAGAGAATGAAAGAGGGAGAATGATAGAGAGAGAATGATAGAGAGAGGAATGATAGAGAAAGAGAATGATAGAGAGAGCGAGAATGATGGAGCGAGAGAATAATAGAGAGAATGATAGAGACAGAGAGAATGATAGAGAAAGAGAATGATAGAAAGAGAGAATGATGGAGAGAAAATGATAGAGAGAGAATGATAGAGAGAGATAATGATAGAGAGAGAATGATGGAGAGAGAGAATGATAGAAAGAGAGAATGATAGAGAGAGGGAATGATAGAGAGAGATAATGATAGTGAGAGAGAATGATCGCGAGAAAATGATGGAGAGAGAATGATAGAGAGAGATAATGATAGAGACAGAGAATGAAAGAGGGAGAATGATAGAGAGAGAATGATGGAGAGAGGAATGATAGAGAAAGAGAATGATAGAGAGAGCGAGAATGATGGAGCGAGAGAATGATAGAGAGAATGATAAAGAGAGAGAGAATGATAGAGAAAGAGAATGATAGAAGGACAGAATGATGGAGAGAAAATGATGGAGAGAGAATGATAGAGAGAGATAATGATAGACAGAGAATGATAGAGAGAGAGAATGATAGAGAGAGAATGATAGTGAGAGAATGATAGAGAGAGAGAATGATAGAGAGAGAAAATGATAGAGAGAGAATGATAGAGAGAGCGAATGATAAAGAGCGAATGATAGAGAGAGAATGATAGAAAGAGAGAATGATAGAGAGAGGGAATGATAGAGAGAGAATGATAGAGAGAGATAATGATAGAGACAGAGAATGATAGAGAGAGAGCGAATGATAGCGAGAGAATGATAGAGAAAGAATGATGGAGAGAGAGAATGATAGAGAGAGAGAGAATGATAGAGAAAGAGAATGATAGAGAGAGAGAATCATGGAGAGAGAGAATAATAGTGAGATAATGATAGAGAGAGAGAATGATAGTGAGAGAGAATGATAGAGAGAGAGAATGATGGAGAGAGAGAATGATAGAGAGAGAGAATAATAGAGAAAGGGAATGATACGGAGAGAATGATAGAGAGAGAATGATAGAGACATAGAGAATGATAGAGAAAGAGAATGATAGAAAGAGAGAATGATAGAGAGAAAATGATAGAGAGACGGAATGATAGAGAGAGAATGATAGAGAGAGAGAATGATAGAGAGAGGGAATGATTGAGAGAGAATGATAGAGAGAGATAATGATGGAGACAGAGATTGATAGAGAGAGAATGATAGAGAGAGAGAATGATAGAGAAAAGAGAATGATAGAGAGAGAGAGAATGATAGAGAGAATGATAGCGAGAGAATGATAGAGAGAGAGAATGATAGTGAGAGAGAATGATAGTGAGAGAGAATGATAGAGAGAGAGAGAGAATGACAGAGAAAGAGAAAATGATGGAGAGAGAGAATGATGGAGAGAGAGAATGATAGAGAGAGAGAATGATAGAGAGAGAGAGAATGATAGAGAGAGAGAATGATAGTGAGAGAGAATGATAGAGAGAGAGAGAATGATGGAGAGAGAGAATGATAGAGAGAGAGAATAACAGAGAGAGAGAATGATGGGGAGAGAATGATAGAGAGAGATAATGATAGAGACAGAGAATGATAGAGAGAGAATGATAGAGAGAGAGAATGATAGAGAAAGAGAATGATAGAGACAGAGAGAATGATAGAGAGAATGATAGCGAGAGAATGATAGCGAGAGAATGATAGAGAGAGACTGATGGAGAGAGAGAATGATAGTGAGAGGGAATGATAGAGAGAGAATGATAGAGAGAGAATGATAGAGTGAGAATGATAGAGAGAAAGAGAATGATAGAGAAAGAGAATGATAGAAAGAGAGAATGATAGAGGGAAAACGATAGAGCGAGGGAATGATAGAGAGGGACTGATAGAGACAGATAATGATAGACAGAGATGAAGAGAGAGAATGATAGAGAGAGGGAATGATAGAGAGAGAATAATAGAGAGAGAGAATGATAGAAAGAGAATGATAGAGAGAGAGAATGATAGAGAGAGAGAATGATAGAAAAAGAGTATGATAGAGAGAGAGAATGATAGAGAGAGAGAATGATAGAGAGCGAATGATAGAGAGAGAATGATAGAAAGAGAGAATGATAGAGAGAAAATGATAGAGAGAGAGAGAATGATAGAGAAAGAGAATGATGGAGAAAGAGAATGATAGAGAGAGAGAATGAGAGAGAGATAATGATAGAGAGAGAGAATGATGGAGAGAGAGAATGATAGAGAGAGGGAATGATAGAAAGAGAATGATAGAGAGAGATAATGATAGAGACAGAATGATAGAGAGAGATAATGATAGAGACAGAGAATGAAAGAGGGAGAATGATAGAGAGAGAATGATAGAGAGAGGAATGATAGAGAAAGAGAATGATAGAGAGAGCGAGAATGATGGAGCGAGAGAATGATAGAGAGAATGATAGAGACAGAGAGAATGATAGAGAAAGAGAATGATAGAAAGAGAGAATGATGGAGAGAAAATGATAGAGAGAGAATGATAGAGAGAGAATGATAGAGAGAGATAATGATAGAGACAGAGAATGAAAGGGGGAGAATGATAGAGAGAGAGAATGATAGAGAGAGAGAGAATGCTGGAGAGAGAGAATGATAGTGAGAGAGAATGATAGAGAGAGAGAGAATGATGGACAGAGAGAATGATAGAGAGAGAGAATAACAGAGAGAGAGAATGATGGGGAGAGAGAATGATAGTAAGAGAGAATGATAGAGAGAGAGAATGATGGAGAGAGCGAATGATAGAGAGAGAGAATGATAGAGAGAGGGAATGGTGGGGAGAGAATGATAGAGAGAGATAATGATAGAGACAGAGAATGATAGAGAGAGAATGATAGAGAGAGAGAATGATAGAGAAAGAGAATGATAGAGACAGAGAGAATGATAGAGAGAATGATAGCGAGAGAATGATAGCGAGAGAATGATAGAGAGAGAATGATGGAGAGAGAGAATGATAGTGAGAGGGAATGATAGAGAGAGAATGATAGAGAGAGAATGATAGAGTGAGAATGATAGAGAGAGAGAGAATGATAGAGAAAGAGAATGATATAAAGAGAGAATGATAGAGGGAAAACGATAGAGCGAGGGAATGATTGAGAGAGACTGATAGAGACAGATAATGATAGACAGAGATGAAGAGAGAGAATGATAGAGAGAGGGAATGATAGAGAGAGAATAATAGAGAGAGAGAATGATAGAAAGAGAATGATAGAGAGAGAGAATGATAGAGAGAGAGAATGATAGATAAAGAGTATGATAGAGAGAGAGAATGATAGAGAGAGAGAATGATAGAGAGCGAATGATAGAGAGAGAATGATAGAAGAGAGAATGATAGAGAGAAAATGATAGAGAGAGAGAGAATGATAGAGAAAGAGAATGATGGAGAAAGAGAATGATAGGGAGAGAGAATGAGAGAGAGATAATGATAGAGAGAGAGAATGATGGAGAGAGAGAATGATAGAGAGAGGGAATGATAGAGAGAGAATGATAGAGAGAGATAATGATAGAGACAGAGAATGATAGAGAGAGATAATGATAGAGACAGAGAATGAAAGAGGGAGAATGATAGAGAGAGAATGATAGAGAGAGGAATGATAGAGAAAGAGAATGATAGAGAGAGCGAGAATGATGGAGCGAGAGAATAATAGAGAGAATGATAGAGACAGAGAGAATGATAGAGAAAGAGAATGATAGAAAGAGAGAATGATGGAGAGAAAATGATAGAGAGAGAATGATAGAGAGAGAATGATAGAGAGAGATAATGATAGAGAGAGAATGATGGAGAGAGAGAATGATAGAAAGAGAGAATGATAGAGAGAGGGAATGATAGAGAGAGATAATGATAGTGAGAGAGAATGATCGCGAGAAAATGATGGAGAGAGAATGATAGAGAGAGATAATGATAGAGACAGAGAATGAAAGAGGGAGAATGATAGAGAGAGAATGATGGAGAGAGGAATGATAGAGAAAGAGAATGATAGAGAGAGCGAGAATGATGGAGCGAGAGAATGATAGAGAGAATGATAAAGAGAGAGAGAATGATAGAGAAAGAGAATGATAGAAGGACAGAATGATGGAGAGAAAATGATAGAGAGAGAATGATAGAGAGAGATAATGATAGACAGAGAATGATAGAGAGAGAGAATGATAGAGAGAGAATGATAGTGAGAGAATGATAGAGAGAGAGAATGATAGGGAGAGAAAATGATAGAGAGAGAATGATAGAGAGAGCGAATGATAAAGAGCGAATGATAGAGAGAGAATGATAGAAAGAGAGAATGATAGAGAGAGGGAATGATAGAAAGAGAATGATAGAGAGAGATAATGATAGAGACAGAGAATGATAGAGAGAGAGCGAATGATAGCGAGAGAATGATAGAGAAAGAATGATGGAGAGAGAGAATGATAGAGAGAGAGAGAATGATAGAGAAAGAGAATGATAGAGAGAGAGAATCATGGAGAGAGAGAATGATAGTGAGATAATGATAGAGAGAGAGAATGATAGTGAGAGAGAATGATAGAGAGAGAGAATGATAGAGAGAGAGAATGATAGAGAGAGAGAATAATAGAGAAAGGGAATGATACGGAGAGAATGATAGAGAGAGATAGTGATAGAGACAGAGAATGATAGAGAGAGAATGATAGAGAGAGAGAATGATAGAGAAAGAGAATGAGAGAGAGAGAGAGAGAATGATAGAGAGAATGATAGCGAGAGAATGATAGCGAGAGAATGATAGAGAGAGAATGATAGTGAGAGAGAATGATAGAGAGAGAATGATAGAGACATAGAGAATGATAGAGAAAGAGAATGATAGAAAGAGAGAATGATAGAGAGAAAATGATAGAGAGACGGAATGATAGAGAGAGAATGATAGAGAGAGAGAATGATAGAGAGAGGGAATGATTGAGAGAGAATGATAGAGAGAGATAATGATGGAGACAGAGATTGATAGAGAGAGAATGATAGAGAGAGAGAATGATAGAGAAAAGAGAATGATAGAGAGAGAGAGAATGATAGAGAGAATGATAGCGAGAGAATGATAGAGAGAGAGAATGATAGTGAGAGAGAATGATAGTAAGAGAGAATGATAGAGAGAGAGAGAGAATGACAGAGAAAGAGAAAATGATGGAGAGAGAGAATGATGGAGAGAGAGAATGATAGAGAGAGAGAATGATAGAGAGAGAGAGAATGATAGAGAGAGAGAATGATAGTGAGAGAGAATGATAGAGAGAGAGAGAATGATGGAGAGAGAGAATGATAGAGAGAGAGAATAACAGAGAGAGAGAATGATGGGGAGAGAATGATAGAGAGAGATAATGATAGAGACAGAGAATGATAGAGAGAGAATGATAGAGAGAGAGAATGATAGAGAAAGAGAATGATAGAGACAGAGAGAATGTTAGAGAGAATGATAGCGAGAGAATGATAGCGAGAGAATGATAGAGAGAGAATGATGGAGAGAGAGAATGATAGTGAGAGGGAATGATAGAGAGAGAATGATAGAGAGAGAATGATAGAGTGAGAATGATAGAGAGAAAGAGAATGATAGAGAAAGAGAATGATAGAAAGAGAGAATGATAGAGGGAAAACGATAGAGCGAGGGAATGATAGAGAGAGACTGATAGAGACAGATAATGATAGACAGAGATGAAGAGAGAGAATGATAGAGAGAGGGAATGATAGAGAGAGAATAATAGAGAGAGAGAATGATAGAAAGAGAATGATAGAGAGAGAGAATGATAGAGAGAGAGAATGATAGAGAAAGAGTATGATAGAGAGAGAGAATGATAGAGAGAGAGAATGATAGAGAGCGAATGATAGAGAGAGAATGATAGAAAGAGAGAATGATAGAGAGAAAATGATAGAGAGACGGAATGATAGAGAGAGAATGATAGAGAGAGAGAATGATAGAGAGAGGGAATGATTGAGAGAGAATGATAGAGAGAGATAATGATGGAGACAGAGATTGATAGAGAGAGAATGATAGAGAGAGAGAATGATAGAGAAAAGAGAATGATAGAGAGAGAGAGAATGATAGAGAGAATGATAGCGAGAGAATGATAGAGAGAGAGAATGATAGTGAGAGAGAATGATAGTGAGAGAGAATGATAGAGAGAGAGAGAGAATGACAGAGAAAGAGAAAATGATGGAGAGAGAGAATGATGGAGAGAGAGAATGATAGAGAGAGAGAGAATGATAGAGAGAGAGAGAATGATAGAGAGAGAGAATGATAGTGAGAGAGAATGATAGAGAGAGAGAGAATGATGGAGAGAGAGAATGATAGAGAGAGAGAATAACAGAGAGAGAGAATGATGGGGAGAGAATGATAGAGAGAGATAATGATAGAGACAGAGAATGATAGAGAGAGAATGATAGAGAGAGAATGATAGAGAAAGAGAATGATAGAGACAGAGAGAATGATAGAGAGAATGATAGCGAGAGAATGATAGCGAGAGAATGATAGAGAGAGAATGATGGAGAGAGAGAATGATAGTGAGAGGGAATGATAGAGAGAGAATGATAGAGAGAGAATGATAGAGTGAGAATGATAGAGAGAAAGAGAATGATAGAGAAAGAGAATGATAGAAAGAGAGAATGATAGAGGGAAAACGATAGAGCGAGGGAATGATAGAGAGAGACTGATAGAGACAGATAATGATAGACAGAGATGAAGAGAGAGAATGATAGAGAGAGGGAATGATAGAGAGAGAATAATAGAGAGAGAGAATGATAGAAAGAGAATGATAGAGAGAGAGAATGATAGAGAGAGAGAATGATAGAGAAAGAGTATGATAGAGAGAGAGAATGATAGAGAGAGAGAATGATAGAGAGCGAATGATAGAGAGAGAATGATAGAAAGAGAGAATGATAGAGAGAAAATGATAGAGAGACGGAATGATAGAGAGAGAATGATAGAGAGAGAGAATGATAGAGAGAGGGAATGATTGAGAGAGAATGATAGAGAGAGATAATGATGGAGACAGAGATTGATAGAGAGAGAATGATAGAGAGAGAGAATGATAGAGAAAAGAGAATGATAGAGAGAGAGAGAATGATAGAGAGAATGATAGCGAGAGAATGATAGAGAGAGAGAATGATAGTGAGAGAGAATGATAGTGAGAGAGAATGATAGAGAGAGAGAGAGAATGACAGAGAAAGAGAAAATGATGGAGAGAGAGAATGATGGAGAGAGAGAATGATAGAGAGAGAGAATGATAGAGAGAGAGAGAATGATAGAGAGAGAGAATGATAGTGAGAGAGAATGATAGAGAGAGAGAGAATGATGGAGAGAGAGAATGATAGAGAGAGATAATGATAGAGACAGAGAATGATAGAGAGAGAATGATAGAGAGAGAGAATGATACAGAAAGAGAATGATAGAGACAGAGAGAATGATAGAGAGAATGATAGCGAGAGAATGATAGCGAGAGAATGATAGAGAGAGAATGATCGAGAGAGAGAATGATAGTGAGAGGGAATGATAGAGAGAGAATGATAGAGAGAGAATGATAGAGTGAGAATGATAGAGAGAAAGAGAATGATAGAGAAAGAGAATGATAGAAAGAGAGAATGATAGAGGGAAAACGATAGAGCGAGGGAATGATAGAGAGAGACTGATAGAGACAGATAATGATAGACAGAGATGAAGAGAGAGAATGATAGAGAGAGGGAATGATAGAGAGAGAATAATAGAGAGAGAGAATGATAGAAAGAGAATAATAGAGAGAGAGAATGATAGAGAGAGAGAATGATTGAGAAAGAGTATGATAGAGAGAGAGAATGATAGAGAGAGAGAATGATAGAGAGCGAATGATAGAGAGAGAATGATAGAAAGAGAGAATGATAGAGAGAAAATGATAGAGAGAGAGAGAATGATAGAGAAAGAGAATGATGGAGAAAGAGAATGATAGAGAGAGAGAATGAGAGAGAGATAATGATAGAGAGAGAGAATGATGGAGAGAGAGAATGATAGAGAGAGGGAATGATAGAGAGAGAATGATAGAGAGAGATAATGATAGAGACAGAGAATGATAGAGAGAGATAATGATAGAGACAGAGAATGAAAGAGGGAGAATGATAGAGAGAGAATGATAGAGAGAGGAATGATAGAGAAAGAGAATGATAGAGAGAGCGAGAATGATGGAGCGAGAGAATGATAGAGAGAATGATAGAGTCAGAGAGAATGATAGAGAAAGAGAATAATAGCAAGAGAGAATGATGGAGAGAAAATGATAGAGAGAGAATGATAGAGAGAGATAATGATAGAGAGAGAATGATGGAGTGAGAGAATGATAGAAAGAGAGGATGATAGAGAGAGGAAATGATAGAGAGAGATAATGATAGTGAGAGAGAATGATCGCGAGAAAATGATGGAGAGAGAATGATGGAAAGAGAGAATGATAGAGAGAGGGAATGATAGAGAGAGAATGATAGAGAGAGAATGATAGAGAGAGATAATGATAGAGACAGAGAATGAAAGAGGGAGAATGATAGAGAGAGAATGATAGAGAGAGGAATGATAGAGAAAGAGAATGATAGAGAGAGCGAGAATGATGGAGCGAGAGAATGATAGAGAGAATGATAGAGAGAGAGAGAATGATAGAGAAAGAGAATGATAGAAAAAGAAAATGATGGAGAGAAAATGATAGAGAGACAATGATAGAGAGAGATAATAATAGAGAGAGAGAATGATAGAGAGAGAATGATAGAGTGAGAGAATGATAGAGTGAGATAATGATAGTGAGAGAGAATGATCGCGAGAAAATGACGGAGAGAGAATGATAGAGAGAGATAATGATAGAGACAGAGAATGACAGAGAGAGAATGATAGAGAGAGAGAATGATAGAGAAAGAGAATGATAGAGACAGAGAGAATGATAGAGAGAATGATAGCGAGAGAATGATAGCGAGAGAATGATAGAGAGAGAATGATGGAGAGAGAGAATGATAGTGAGAGGGAATGATAGAGAGAGAATGATAGAGAGAGAATGATAGAGTGAGAATGATAGAGAGAGAGAGAATGATAGAGAGAGAATGATAGAAAGAGAGAATGATAGAGAGAGGGAATGATAGAGAGAGATAATGATAGAGACAGAGAATGAAAGAGGGTGAATGATAGAGAGAGAATGATAGAGAGAGGAATGATAGAGAAAGAGAATGATAGAGAGAGCGAGAATGATGGAGCGAGAGAATGATAGAGAGAATGATAGAGAGAGAGAGAATGATAGAGAAAGAGAATGATAGAAAGAGAGAATGATGGAGAGAAAATGATAGAGAGAGAATGATAGAGAGAGCTAATGATAGAGAGAGAGAATGATAGAGAGAGAATGATAGAGTGAGAGAATGATAGAGTGAGAATGATGGAGAGAGAGAACGATGGAGAGAGAGAATGATAGTGAGAGAGAATGATAGAGAGAGAATGATCGTAAGAGAGAATGATGGAGAGAGAGAATGATAGAGAGAGAATGATGGAGAGAGAGAATGATAGAAAGAGAGAATGATAGAGAGAGGGAATGATAGAGAGAGATAATGATAGTGAGAGAGAATGATCGCAAGAAAATGATAGAGAGAGAATGATGGAAAGAGAGAATGATAGAGAGAGAATGATAGAGAGAGGAATGATAGAGAGAGAGAGAGAATGACAGAGAAAGAGAAAATGATGGAAAGAGAGAATGATGGAGAGAGAGAATGATAGAGAGAGAGAATGATAGAGAGAGAGAGAATGATAGAGAGAGAGAATGATAGTGAGAGAGAATGATTGAGAGAGAGAATGATGGAGAGAGAGAATGATAGAGAGAGAGAATAAAAGAGAGAGAGAATGATAGAGAGAGAGAATGATAGTGAGAGAGAATGATAGAAAGAGAGAATGATGGAGAGAAAATGATAGAGAGAGAATGATAGAGAGAGATAATGATAGACAGAGAATGATAGAGAGAGAGAATGATAGAGAGAGAATGATAGTGAGAGAATGATAGAGAGAGAGAATGATAGAGAGAGAAAATGATAGAGAGAGAATGATAGAGAGAGCGAATGATAAAGAGCGAATGATAGAGAGAGAATGATAGAAAGAGAGAATGATAGAGAGAGGGAATGATAGAGAGAGAATGATAGAGAGAGATAATGATAGAGACAGAGAATGATAGAGAGAGAGCGAATGATAGCGAGAGAATGATAGAGAAAGAATGATGGAGAGAGAGAATGATAGAGAGAGAGAGAATGATAGAGAAAGAGAATGATAGAGAGAGAGAATCATGGAGAGAGAGAATGATAGTGAGATAATGATAGAGAGAGAGAATGATAGTGAGAGAGAATGATAGAGAGAGAGAATGATGGAGAGAGAGAATGATAGAGAGAGAGAATATTAGAGAAAGGGAATGATACGGAGAGAATGATAGAGAGAGATAGTGATAGAGACAGAGAATGATAGAGAGAGAATGATAGAGAGAGAGAATGATAGAGAAAGAGAATGAGAGAGAGAGAGAGAGAATGATAGAGAGAATGATAGCGAGAGAATGATAGCGAGAGAATGATAGAGAGAGAATGATAGTGAGAGAGAATGATAGAGAGAGAATGATAGAGACATAGAGAATGATAGAGAAAGAGAATGATAGAAAGAGAGAATGATAGAGAGAAAATGATAGAGAGACGGAATGATAGAGAGAGAATGATAGAGAGAGAGAATGATAGAGAGAGGGAATGATTGAGAGAGAATGATAGAGAGAGATAATGATGGAGACAGAGATTGATAGAGAGAGAATGATAGAGAGAGAGAATGATAGAGAAAAGAGAATGATAGAGAGAGAGAGAATGATAGAGAGAATGATAGCGAGAGAATGATAGAGAGAGAGAATGATAGTGAGAGAGAATGATAGTGAGAGAGAATGATAGAGAGAGAGAGAGAATGACAGAGAAAGAGAAAATGATGGAGAGAGAGAATGATGGAGAGACAGAATGATAGAGAGAGAGAATGATAGAGAGAGAGAGAATGATAGAGAGAGAGAGAATGATAGTGAGAGAGAATGATAGAGAGAGAGAATGATGGAGAGAGAGAATGATAGAGAGAGAGAATAACAGAGAGAGAGAATGATAGTCAGAGAATGATAGAGAGAGAGAATGATAGTGAGAGAGAATGATAGAGAGAGAGAATAATGGAGAGAGAGAATGATAGAGAGAGAGAATGATAGAGAGAGGGAATGATAGGGAGAGAATGATAGAGGGAGATAATGACAGAGACAGAGAATGATAGCGAGAGAATGATAGCGAGAGAATGATAGCGAGAGAATGATAGAGAGAGAATGATGGAGAGAGAGAATGATAGTGAGAGGGAATGATAGAGAGAGAATGATAGAGAGAGAATGATAGAGTGAGAATGATAGAGAGAGAGAGAATGATAGAGAAAGAGAATGATAGAAAGAGAGAATGATAGAGGGAAAACGATAGAGCGAGGGAATGATAGAGAGGGAATGATAGAGACAGATAATGATAGACAGAGATAGAGAGAGAGAATGATAGAGAGAGGGAATGATAGAGAGAGATAATGATAGAGACAGAGAATGAAAGAGGGAGAATGATAGAGAGAGAATGATAGAGAGAGGAATGATAGAGAAAGAGAATGATAGAGAGAGCGAGAATGATGGAGCGAGAGAATGATAGAGAGAATGATAGAGACAGAGAGAATGATAGAGAAAGAGAATGATAGAAAGAGAGAATGATGGAGAGAAAATGATAGAGAGAGAATGATAGAGAGAGATAATGATAGAGAGAGAATGATGGAGAGAGAGAATGATAGAAAGAGAGAATGATAGAGAGAGGGAATGATAGAGAGAGATAATGATAGTGAGAGAGAATGATCGCGAGAAAATGATGGAGAGAGAATGATGGAAAGAGAGAATGATAGAGAGAGGGAATGATAGAGAGAGAATGATAGAGAGAGATAATGATAGAGACAGAGAATGAAAGAGGGAGAATGATAGAGAGAGAATGATAGAGAGAGGAATGATAGAGAAAGAGAATGATAGAGAGAGCGAGAATGATGGAGCGAGAGAATGATAGAGAGAATGATAGAGAGAGAGAGTATGATAGAGAAAGAGAATGATAGAAAGAGAGAATGATGGAGAGAAAATGATAGAGAGAGAATGATAGAGAGAGATAATGATAGAGAGAGAGAATGATAGAGAGAGAATGATAGAGTGAGAACGATGGAGAGGGAGAATGATAGTGAGAGAGAATGATAGAGAGAGAATGATAGTAAGAGAGAATGATGGAGAGAGAGAATGATAGAGGGAGAATGATGGAGAGAGAGAATGATAGAAAGAGAGAATGATAGAGAGAGGGAATGATAGAGAGAGATAATGATAGTGAGAGAGAATGATCGCAAGAAAATGATAGAGAGAGAATGATGGAATGAGAGAATGATAGAGAGAGGGAATGATAGAGAGAGAATGATAGAGAGAGATAATGATAGAGACAGAGAATGAAAGAGGGAGAATGATAGAGAGAGAGAATGATAGAGAGAGAGAGAATGATGGAGAGAGAGAATGATAGTGAGAGAGAATGATAGAGAGAGAGAGAATGATGGACAGAGAGAATGATAGAGAGAGAGAATAACAGAGAGAGAGAATGATGGGGAGAGAGAATGATAGTGAGAGAGAATGATAGAGAGAGAGAATGATGGAGAGAGCGAATGATAGAGAGAGAGAATGATAGAGAGAGGGAATGATGGGGAGAGAATGATAGAGAGAGATAATGATAGAGACAGAGAATGATAGAGAGAGAATGATAGAGAGAGAGAATGATAGAGAAAGAGAATGATAGAGACAGAGAGAATGATAGAGAGAATGATAGCGAGAGAATGATAGCGAGAGAATGATAGCGAGAGAACGATAGAGAGAGAATGATGGAGAGAGAGAATGATAGTGAGAGGGAATGATAGAGAGAGAATGATAGAGAGAGAATGATAGAGTGAGAATGATAGAGAGAGAGAGAATGATAGAGAAAGAGAATGATAGAAAGAGAGAATGATAGAGGGAAAACGATAGAGCGAGGGAATGATTGAGAGAGACTGATAGAGACAGATAATGATAGACAGAGATGAAGAGAGAGAATGATAGAGAGAGGGAATGATAGAGAGAGAATAATAGAGAGAGAGAATGATAGAAAGAGAATGATAGAGAGAGAGAATGATGGAGAGAGAGAATGATAGAGAAAGAGTATGATAGAGAGAGAGAATGAAAGAGGGTGAATGATAGAGAGAGAATGATAGAGAGAGGAATGATAGAGAAAGAGAATGATAGAGAGAGCGAGAATGATGGAGCGAGAGAATGATAGAGAGAATGATAGAGAGAGAGAGAATGATAGAGAAAGAGAATGATAGAAAGAGAGAATGATGGAGAGAAAATGATAGAGAGAGAATGATAGAGAGAGCTAATGATAGAGAGAGAGAATGATAGAGAGAGAATGATAGAGTGAGAGAATGATAGAGTGAGAATGATGGAGAGAGAGAACGATGGAGAGAGAGAATGATAGTGAGAGAGAATGATAGAGAGAGAATGATAGTAAGAGAGAATGATGGAGAGAGAGAATGATAGAGAGAGAATGATGGAGAGAGAGAATGATAGAAAGAGAGAATGATAGAGAGAGGGAATGATAGAGAGAGATAATGATAGTGAGAGAGAATGATCGCAAGAAAATGATAGAGAGAGAATGATGGAAAGAGAGAATGATAGAGAGAGAATGATAGAGAGAGGAATGATAGAGAAAGAGAATGATAGAGAGAGCGAGAATGATGGAGCGAGAGAATGATAGAGAGAATGATAAAGAGAGAGAGAATGATAGAGAAAGAGAATGATAGAAAGAGAGAATGATGGAGAGAAAATGATAGAGAGAGAATGATAGAGAGAGATAATGATAGACAGAGAATGATAGAGAGAGAGAATGATAGAGAGAGAGAGAGAATGACAGAGAAAGAGAAAATGATGGAAAGAGAGAATGATGGAGAGAGAGAATGATAGAGAGAGAGAATGATAGAGAGAGAGAGAATGATAGAGAGAGAGAATGATAGTGAGAGAGAATGATTGAGAGAGAGAATGATGGAGAGAGAGAATGATAGAGAGAGAGAATAAAAGAGAGAGAGAATGATAGAGAGAGAGAATGATAGTGAGAGAGAATGATAGAAAGAGAGAATGATGGAGAGAAAATGATAGAGAGAGAATGATAGAGAGAGATAATGATAGACAGAGAATGATAGAGAGAGAGAATGATAGAGAGAGAATGATAGTGAGAGAATGATAGAGAGAGAGAATGATAGAGAGAGAAAATGATAGAGAGAGAATGATAGAGAGAGCGAATGATAAAGAGCGAATGATAGAGAGAGAATGATAGAAAGAGAGAATGATAGAGAGAGGGAATGATAGAGAGAGAATGATAGAGAGAGATAATGATAGAGACAGAGAATGATAGAGAGAGAGCGAATGATAGCGAGAGAATGATAGAGAAAGAATGATGGAGAGAGAGAATGATAGAGAGAGAGAGAATGATAGAGAAAGAGAATGATAGAGAGAGAGAATCATGGAGAGAGAGAATGATAGTGAGATAATGATAGAGAGAGAGAATGATAGTGAGAGAGAATGATAGAGAGAGAGAATGATGGAGAGAGAGAATGATAGAGAGAGAGAATATTAGAGAAAGGGAATGATACGGAGAGAATGATAGAGAGAGATAGTGATAGAGACAGAGAATGATAGAGAGAGAATGATAGAGAGAGAGAATGATAGAGAAAGAGAATGAGAGAGAGAGAGAGAGAATGATAGAGAGAATGATAGCGAGAGAATGATAGCGAGAGAATGATAGAGAGAGAATGATAGTGAGAGAGAATGATAGAGAGAGAATGATAGAGACATAGAGAATGATAGAGAAAGAGAATGATAGAAAGAGAGAATGATAGAGAGAAAATGATAGAGAGACGGAATGATAGAGAGAGAATGATAGAGAGAGAGAATGATAGAGAGAGGGAATGATTGAGAGAGAATGATAGAGAGAGATAATGATGGAGACAGAGATTGATAGAGAGAGAATGATAGAGAGAGAGAATGATAGAGAAAAGAGAATGATAGAGAGAGAGAGAATGATAGAGAGAATGATAGCGAGAGAATGATAGAGAGAGAGAATGATAGTGAGAGAGAATGATAGTGAGAGAGAATGATAGAGAGAGAGAGAGAATGACAGAGAAAGAGAAAATGATGGAGAGAGAGAATGATGGAGAGACAGAATGATAGAGAGAGAGAATGATAGAGAGAGAGAGAATGATAGAGAGAGAGAGAATGATAGTGAGAGAGAATGATAGAGAGAGAGAATGATGGAGAGAGAGAATGATAGAGAGAGAGAATAACAGAGAGAGAGAATGATAGTCAGAGAATGATAGAGAGAGAGAATGATAGTGAGAGAGAATGGTAGAGAGAGAGAATAATGGAGAGAGAGAATGATAGAGAGAGAGAATGATAGAGAGAGGGAATGATAGGGAGAGAATGATAGAGGGAGATAATGACAGAGACAGAGAATGATAGAGAGAGAATGATAGAGAGAGAGAATGATAGAGAAAGAGAATGATAGAGAGAGAGAGAATGATAGAGAGAATGATAGCGAGAGAATGATAGCGAGAGAATGATAGCGAGAGAATGATAGAGAGAGAATGATGGAGAGAGAGAATGATAGTGAGAGGGAATGATAGAGAGAGAATGATAGAGAGAGAATGATAGAGTGAGAATGATAGAGAGAGAGAGAATGATAGAGAAAGAGAATGATAGAAAGAGAGAATGATAGAGGGAAAACGATAGAGCGAGGGAATGATAGAGAGGGAATGATAGAGACAGATAATGATAGACAGAGATAGAGAGAGAGAATGATAGAGAGAGGGAATGATAGAGAGAGATAATGATAGAGACAGAGAATGAAAGAGGGAGAATGATAGAGAGAGAATGATAGAGAGAGGAATGATAGAGAAAGAGAATGATAGAGAGAGCGAGAATGATGGAGCGAGAGAATGATAGAGAGAATGATAGAGACAGAGAGAATGATAGAGAAAGAGAATGATAGAAAGAGAGAATGATGGAGAGAAAATGATAGAGAGAGAATGATAGAGTGAGATAATGATAGAGAGAGAATGATGGAGAGAGAGAATGATAGAAAGAGAGAATGATAGAGAGAGGGAATGATAGAGAGAGATAATGATAGTGAGAGAGAATGATCGCGAGAAAATGATGGAGAGAGAATGATGGAAAGAGAGAATGATAGAGAGAGGGAATGATAGAGAGAGAATGATAGAGAGAGATAATGATAGAGACAGAGAATGAAAGAGGGAGAATGATAGAGAGAGAATGATAGAGAGAGGAATGATAGAGAAAGAGAATGATAGAGAGAGCGAGAATGATGGAGCGAGAGAATGATAGAGAGAATGATAGAGAGAGAGAGTATGATAGAGAAAGAGAATGATAGAAAGAGAGAATGATGGAGAGAAAATGATAGAGAGAGAATGATAGAGAGAGATAATGATAGAGAGAGAGAATGATAGAGAGAGAATGATAGAGTGAGAACGATGGAGAGGGAGAATGATAGTGAGAGAGAATGATAGAGAGAGAATGATAGTAAGAGAGAATGATGGAGAGAGAGAATGATAGAGAGAGAATGATGGAGAGAGAGAATGATAGAAAGAGAGAATGATAGAGAGAGGGAATGATAGAGAGAGATAATGATAGTGAGAGAGAATGATCGCAAGAAAATGATAGAGAGAGAATGATGGAATGAGAGAATGATAGAGAGAGGGAATGATAGAGAGAGAATGATAGAGAGAGATAATGATAGAGACAGAGAATGAAAGAGGGAGAATGATAGAGAGAGAGAATGATAGAGAGAGAGAGAATGATGGAGAGAGAGAATGATAGTGAGAGAGAATGATAGAGAGAGAGAGAATGATGGACAGAGAGAATGATAGAGAGAGAGAATAACAGAGAGAGAGAATGATGGGGAGAGAGAATGATAGTGAGAGAGAATGATAGAGAGAGAGAATGATGGAGAGAGCGAATGATAGAGAGAGAGAATGATAGAGAGAGGGAATGATGGGGAGAGAATGATAGAGAGAGATAATGATAGAGACAGAGAATGATAGAGAGAGAATGATAGAGAGAGAGAATGATAGAGAAAGAGAATGATAGAGACAGAGAGAATGATAGAGAGAATGATAGCGAGAGAATGATGGCGAGAGAATGATAGCGAGAGAATGATAGAGAGAGAATGATAGTGAGAGGGAATGATAGAGAGAGAATGATAGAGAGAGAATGATAGAGTGAGAATGATAGAGAGAGAGAGAATGATAGAGAAAGAGAATGATAGAAAGAGAGAATGATAGAGGGAAAACGATAGAGCGAGGGAATGATTGAGAGAGACTGATAGAGACAGATAATGATAGACAGAGATGAAGAGAGAGAATGATAGAGAGAGGGAATGATAGAGAGAGAATAATAGAGAGAGAGAATGATAGAAAGAGAATGATAGAGAGAGAGAATGATGGAGAGAGAGAATGATAGAGAAAGAGTATGATAGAGAGAGAGAATGAAAGAGGGTGAATGATAGAGAGAGAATGATAGAGAGAGGAATGATAGAGAAAGAGAATGATAGAGAGAGCGAGAATGATGGAGCGAGAGAATGATAGAGAGAATGATAGAGAGAGAGAGAATGATAGAGAAAGAGAATGATAGAAAGAGAGAATGATGGAGAGAAAATGATAGAGAGAGAATGATAGAGAGAGCTAATGATAGAGAGAGAGAGAATGATAGAGAGAGAATGATAGAGTGAGAGAATGATAGAGTGAGAATGATGGAGAGAGAGAACGATGGAGAGAGAGAATGATAGTGAGAGAGAATGATAGAGAGAGAATGATAGTAAGAGAGAATGATGGAGAGAGAGAATGATAGAGAGAGAATGATGGAGAGAGAGAATGATAGAAAGAGAGAATGATAGAGAGAGGGAATGATAGAGAGAGATAATGATAGTGAGAGAGAATGATCGCAAGAAAATGATAGAGAGAGAATGATGGAAAGAGAGAATGATAGAGAGAGAATGATAGAGAGAGGAATGATAGAGAAAGAGAATGATAGAGAGAGCGAGAATGATGGAGCGAGAGAATGATAGAGAGAATGATAAAGAGAGAGAGAATGATAGAGAAAGAGAATGATAGAAAGAGAGAATGATGGAGAGAAAATGATAGAGAGAGAATGATAGAGAGAGATAATGATAGACAGAGAATGATAGAGAGAGAGAATGATAGAGAGAGAGAGAGAATGACAGAGAAAGAGAAAATGATGGAAAGAGAGAATGATGGAGAGAGAGAATGATAGAGAGAGAGAATGATAGAGAGAGAGAGAATGATAGAGAGAGAGAATGATAGTGAGAGAGAATGATTGAGAGAGAGAATGATGGAGAGAGAGAATGATAGAGAGAGAGAATAAAAGAGAGAGAGAATGATAGAGAGAGAGAACGATAGTGAGAGAGAATGATAGAAAGAGAGAATGATGGAGAGAAAATGATAGAGAGAGAATGATAGAGAGAGATAATGATAGACAGAGAATGATAGAGAGAGAGAATGATAGAGAGAGAATGATAGTGAGAGAATGATAGAGAGAGAGAATGATAGAGAGAGAAAATGATAGAGAGAGAATGATAGAGAGAGCGAATGATAAAGAGCGAATGATAGAGAGAGAATGATAGAAAGAGAGAATGATAGAGAGAGGGAATGATAGAGAGAGAATGATAGAGAGAGATAATGATAGAGACAGAGAATGATAGAGAGAGAGCGAATGATAGCGAGAGAATGATAGAGAAAGAATGATGGAGAGAGAGAATGATAGAGAGAGAGAGAATGATAGAGAAAGAGAATGATAGAGAGAGAGAATCATGGAGAGAGAGAATGATAGTGAGATAATGATAGAGAGAGAGAATGATAGTGAGAGAGAATGATAGAGAGAGAGAATGATGGAGAGAGAGAATGATAGAGAGAGAGAATATTAGAGAAAGGGAATGATACGGAGAGAATGATAGAGAGAGATAGTGATAGAGACAGAGAATGATAGAGAGAGAATGATAGAGAGAGAGAATGATAGAGAAAGAGAATGAGAGAGAGAGAGAGAGAATGATAGAGAGAATGATAGCGAGAGAATGATAGCGAGAGAATGATAGAGAGAGAATGATAGTGAGAGAGAATGATAGAGAGAGAATGATAGAGACATAGAGAATGATAGAGAAAGAGAATGATAGAAAGAGAGAATGATAGAGAGAAAATGATAGAGAGACGGAATGATAGAGAGAGAATGATAGAGAGAGAGAATGATAGAGAGAGGGAATGATTGAGAGAGAATGATAGAGAGAGATAATGATGGAGACAGAGATTGATAGAGAGAGAATGATAGAGAGAGAGAATGATAGAGAAAAGAGAATGATAGAAAGAGAGAATGATGGAGAGAAAATGATAGAGAGAGAATGATAGAGAGAGATAATGATAGACAGAGAATGATAGAGAGAGAGAATGATAGAGAGAGAGAGAGAATGACAGAGAAAGAGAAAATGATGGAAAGAGAGAATGATGGAGAGAGAGAATGATAGAGAGAGAGAATGATAGAGAGAGAGAGAATGATAGAGAGAGAGAATGATAGTGAGAGAGAATGATTGAGAGAGAGAATGATGGAGAGAGAGAATGATAGAGAGAGAGAATAAAAGAGAGAGAGAATGATAGAGAGAGAGAATGATAGTGAGAGAGAATGATAGAAAGAGAGAATGATGGAGAGAAAATGATAGAGAGAGAATGATAGAGAGAGATAATGATAGACAGAGAATGATAGAGAGAGAGAATGATAGAGAGAGAATGATAGTGAGAGAATGATAGAGAGAGAGAATGATAGAGAGAGAAAATGATAGAGAGAGAATGATAGAGAGAGCGAATGATAAAGAGCGAATGATAGAGAGAGAATGATAGAAAGAGAGAATGATAGAGAGAGGGAATGATAGAGAGAGAATGATAGAGAGAGATAATGATAGAGACAGAGAATGATAGAGAGAGAGCGAATGATAGCGAGAGAATGATAGAGAAAGAATGATGGAGAGAGAGAATGATAGAGAGAGAGAGAATGATAGAGAAAGAGAATGATAGAGAGAGAGAATCATGGAGAGAGAGAATGATAGTGAGAGAGAATGATAGTGAGAGAGAATGATAGAGAGAGAGAATGATGGAGAGAGAGAATGATAGAGAGAGAGAATATTAGAGAAAGGGAATGATACGGAGAGAATGATAGAGAGAGATAGTGATAGAGACAGAGAATGATAGAGAGAGAATGATAGAGAGAGAGAATGATAGAGAAAGAGAATGAGAGAGAGAGAGAGAGAATGATAGAGAGAATGATAGCGAGAGAATGATAGCGAGAGAATGATAGAGAGAGAATGATAGTGAGAGAGAATGATAGAGAGAGAATGATAGAGACATAGAGAATGATAGAGAAAGAGAATGATAGAAAGAGAGAATGATAGAGAGAAAATGATAGAGAGACGGAATGATAGAGAGAGAATGATAGAGAGAGAGAATGATAGAGAGAGGGAATGATTGAGAGAGAATGATAGAGAGAGATAATGATGGAGACAGAGATTGATAGAGAGAGAATGATAGAGAGAGAGAATGATAGAGAAAAGAGAATGATAGAGAGAGAGAGAATGATAGAGAGAATGATAGCGAGAGAATGATAGAGAGAGAGAATGATAGTGAGAGAGAATGATAGTGAGAGAGAATGATAGAGAGAGAGAGAGAATGACAGAGAAAGAGAAAATGATGGAGAGAGAGAATGATGGAGAGACAGAATGATAGAGAGAGAGAATGATAGAGAGAGAGAGAATGATAGAGAGAGAGAGAATGATAGTGAGAGAGAATGATAGAGAGAGAGAATGATGGAGAGAGAGAATGATAGAGAGAGAGAATAACAGAGAGAGAGAATGATAGTCAGAGAATGATAGAGAGAGAGAATGATAGTGAGAGAGAATGATAGAGAGAGAGAATAATGGAGAGAGAGAATGATAGAGAGAGGGAATGATAGGGAGAGAATGATAGAGGGAGATAATGACAGAGACAGAGAATGATAGAGAGAGAATGATAGAGAGAGAGAATGATAGAGAAAGAGAATGATAGAGAGAGAGAGAATGATAGAGAGAATGATAGCGAGAGAATGATAGCGAGAGAATGATAGCGAGAGAATGATAGCGAGAGAATGATAGAGAGAGAATGATGGAGAGAGAGAATGATAGTGAGAGGGAATGATAGAGAGAGAATGATAGAGAGAGAATGATAGAGTGAGAATGATAGAGAGAGAGAGAATGATAGAGAAAGAGAATGATAGAAAGAGAGAATGATAGAGGGAAAACGATAGAGCGAGGGAATGATAGAGAGGGAATGATAGAGACAGATAATGATAGACAGAGATAAAGAGAGAGAATGATAGAGAGAGGGAATGATAGAGAGAGATAATGATAGAGACAGAGAATGAAAGAGGGAGAATGATAGAGAGAGAATGATAGAGAGAGGAATGATAGAGAAAGAGAATGATAGAGAGAGCGAGAATGATGGAGCGAGAGAATGATAGAGAGAATGATAGAGACAGAGAGAATGATAGAGAAAGAGAATGATAGAAAGAGAGAATGATGGAGAGAAAATGATAGAGAGAGAATGATAGAGAGAGATAATGATAGAGAGAGAATGATGGAGAGAGAGAATGATAGAAAGAGAGAATGATAGAGAGAGGGAATGATAGAGAGAGATAATGATAGTGAGAGAGAATGATCGCGAGAAAATGATGGAGAGAGAATGATGGAAAGAGAGAATGATAGAGAGAGGGAATGATAGAGAGAGAATGATAGAGAGAGATAATGATAGAGACAGAGAATGAAAGAGGGAGAATGATAGAGAGAGAATGATAGAGAGAGGAATGATAGAGAAAGAGAATGATAGAGAGAGCGAGAATGATGGAGCGAGAGAATGATAGAGAGAATGATAGAGAGAGAGAGTATGATAGAGAAAGAGAATGATAGAAAGAGAGAATGATGGAGAGAAAATGATAGAGAGAGAATGATAGAGAGAGATAATGATAGAGAGAGAGAATGATAGAGAGAGAATGATAGAGTGAGAACGATGGAGAGGGAGAATGATAGTGAGAGAGAATGATAGAGAGAGAATGATAGTAAGAGAGAATGATGGAGAGAGAGAATGATAGAGAGAGAATGATGGAGAGAGAGAATGATAGAAAGAGAGAATGATAGAGAGAGGGAATGATAGAGAGAGATAATGATAGTGAGAGAGAATGATCGCAAGAAAATGATAGAGAGAGAATGATGGAATGAGAGAATGATAGAGAGAGGGAATGATAGAGAGAGAATGATAGAGAGAGATAATGATAGACAGAGAATGATAGAGAGAGAGAATGATAGAGAGAGAATGATAGTGAGAGAATGATAGAGAGAGAGAATGATAGAGAGAGAAAATGATAGAGAGAGAATGATAGAGAGAGCGAATGATAAAGAGCGAATGATAGAGAGAGAATGATAGAAAGAGAGAATGATAGAGAGAGGGAATGATAGAGAGAGAATGATAGAGAGAGATAATGATAGAGACAGAGAATGATAGAGAGAGAGCGAATGATAGCGAGAGAATGATAGAGAAAGAATGATGGAGAGAGAGAATGATAGAGAGAGAGAGAATGATAGAGAAAGAGAATGATAGAGAGAGAGAATCATGGAGAGAGAGAATGATAGTGAGATAATGATAGAGAGAGAGAATGATAGTGAGAGAGAATGATAGAGAGAGAGAATGATGGAGAGAGAGAATGATAGAGAGAGAGAATATTAGAGAAAGGGAATGATACGGAGAGAATGATAGAGAGAGATAGTGATAGAGACAGAGAATGATAGAGAGAGAATGATAGAGAGAGAGAATGATAGAGAAAGAGAATGAGAGAGAGAGAGAGAGAATGATAGAGAGAATGATAGCGAGAGAATGATAGCGAGAGAATGATAGAGAGAGAATGATAGTGAGAGAGAATGATAGAGAGAGAATGATAGAGACATAGAGAATGATAGAGAAAGAGAATGATAGAAAGAGAGAATGATAGAGAGAAAATGATAGAGAGACGGAATGATAGAGAGAGAATGATAGAGAGAGAGAATGATAGAGAGAGGGAATGATTGAGAGAGAATGATAGAGAGAGATAATGATGGAGACAGAGATTGATAGAGAGAGAATGATAGAGAGAGAGAATGATAGAGAAAAGAGAATGATAGAAAGAGAGAATGATGGAGAGAAAATGATAGAGAGAGAATGATAGAGAGAGATAATGATAGACAGAGAATGATAGAGAGAGAGAATGATAGAGAGAGAGAGAGAATGACAGAGAAAGAGAAAATGATGGAAAGAGAGAATGATGGAGAGAGAGAATGATAGAGAGAGAGAATGATAGAGAGAGAGAGAATGATAGTGAGAGAGAATGATTGAGAGAGAGAATGATGGAGAGAGAGAATGATAGAGAGAGAGAATAAAAGAGAGAGAGAATGATAGAGAGAGAGAATGATAGTGAGAGAGAATGATAGAAAGAGAGAATGATGGAGAGAAAATGATAGAGAGAGAATGATAGAGAGAGATAATGATAGACAGAGAATGATAGAGAGAGAGAATGATAGAGAGAGAATGATAGTGAGAGAATGATAGAGAGAGAGAATGATAGAGAGAGAAAATGATAGAGAGAGAATGATAGAGAGAGCGAATGATAAAGAGCGAATGATAGAGAGAGAATGATAGAAAGAGAGAATGATAGAGAGAGGGAATGATAGAGAGAGAATGATAGAGAGAGATAATGATAGAGACAGAGAATGATAGAGAGAGAGCGAATGATAGCGAGAGAATGATAGAGAAAGAATGATGGAGAGAGAGAATGATAGAGAGAGAGAGAATGATAGAGAAAGAGAATGATAGAGAGAGAGAATCATGGAGAGAGAGAATGATAGTGAGAGAGAATGATAGTGAGAGAGAATGATAGAGAGAGAGAATGATGGAGAGAGAGAATGATAGAGAGAGAGAATATTAGAGAAAGGGAATGATACGGAGAGAATGATAGAGAGAGATAGTGATAGAGACAGAGAATGATAGAGAGAGAATGATAGAGAGAGAGAATGATAGAGAAAGAGAATGAGAGAGAGAGAGAGAGAATGATAGAGAGAATGATAGCGAGAGAATGATAGCGAGAGAATGATAGAGAGAGAATGATAGTGAGAGAGAATGATAGAGAGAGAATGATAGAGACATAGAGAATGATAGAGAAAGAGAATGATAGAAAGAGAGAATGATAGAGAGAAAATGATAGAGAGACGGAATGATAGAGAGAGAATGATAGAGAGAGAGAATGATAGAGAGAGGGAATGATTGAGAGAGAATGATAGAGAGAGATAATGATGGAGACAGAGATTGATAGAGAGAGAATGATAGAGAGAGAGAATGATAGAGAAAAGAGAATGATAGAGAGAGAGAGAATGATAGAGAGAATGATAGCGAGAGAATGATAGAGAGAGAGAATGATAGTGAGAGAGAATGATAGTGAGAGAGAATGATAGAGAGAGAGAGAGAATGACAGAGAAAGAGAAAATGATGGAGAGAGAGAATGATGGAGAGACAGAATGATAGAGAGAGAGAATGATAGAGAGAGAGAGAATGATAGAGAGAGAGAGAATGATAGTGAGAGAGAATGATAGAGAGAGAGAATGATGGAGAGAGAGAATGATAGAGAGAGAGAGAATAACAGAGAGAGAGAATGATAGTCAGAGAATGATAGAGAGAGAGAATGATAGTGAGAGAGAATGATAGAGAGAGAGAATAATGGAGAGAGAGAATGATAGAGAGAGGGAATGATAGGGAGAGAATGATAGAGGGAGATAATGACAGAGACAGAGAATGATAGAGAGAGAATGATAGAGAGAGAGAATGATAGAGAAAGAGAATGATAGAGAGAGAGAGAATGATAGAGAGAATGATAGCGAGAGAATGATAGCGAGAGAATGATAGCGAGAGAATGATAGCGAGAGAATGATAGAGAGAGAATGATGGAGAGAGAGAATGATAGTGAGAGGGAATGATAGAGAGAGAATGATAGAGAGAGAATGATAGAGTGAGAATGATAGAGAGAGAGAGAATGATAGAGAAAGAGAATGATAGAAAGAGAGAATGATAGAGGGAAAACGATAGAGCGAGGGAATGATAGAGAGGGAATGATAGAGACAGATAATGATAGACAGAGATAGAGAGAGAGAATGATAGAGAGAGGGAATGATAGAGAGAGATAATGATAGAGACAGAGAATGAAAGAGGGAGAATGATAGAGAGAGAATGATAGAGAGAGGAATGATAGAGAAAGAGAATGATAGAGAGAGCGAGAATGATGGAGCGAGAGAATGATAGAGAGAATGATAGAGACAGAGAGAATGATAGAGAAAGAGAATGATAGAAAGAGAGAATGATGGAGAGAAAATGATAGAGAGAGAATGATAGAGAGAGATAATGATAGAGAGAGAATGATGGAGAGAGAGAATGATAGAAAGAGAGAATGATAGAGAGAGGGAATGATAGAGAGAGATAATGATAGTGAGAGAGAATGATCGCGAGAAAATGATGGAGAGAGAATGATGGAAAGAGAGAATGATAGAGAGAGGGAATGATAGAGAGAGAATGATAGAGAGAGATAATGATAGAGACAGAGAATGAAAGAGGGAGAATGATAGAGAGAGAATGATAGAGAGAGGAATGATAGAGAAAGAGAATGATAGAGAGAGCGAGAATGATGGAGCGAGAGAATGATAGAGAGAATGATAGAGAGAGAGAGTATGATAGAGAAAGAGAATGATAGAAAGAGAGAATGATGGAGAGAAAATGATAGAGAGAGAATGATAGAGAGAGATAATGATAGAGAGAGAGAATGATAGAGAGAGAATGATAGAGTGAGAACGATGGAGAGGGAGAATGATAGTGAGAGAGAATGATAGAGAGAGAATGATAGTAAGAGAGAATGATGGAGAGAGAGAATGATAGAGAGAGAATGATGGAGAGAGAGAATGATAGAAAGAGAGAATGATAGAGAGAGGGAATGATAGAGAGAGATAATGATAGTGAGAGAGAATGATCGCAAGAAAATGATAGAGAGAGAATGATGGAATGAGAGAATGATAGAGAGAGGGAATGATAGAGAGAGAATGATAGAGAGAGATAATGATAGAGACAGAGAATGAAAGAGGGAGAATGATAGAGAGAGAGAATGATAGAGAGAGAGAGAATGATGGAGAGAGAGAATGATAGTGAGAGAGAATGATAGAGAGAGAGAGAATGATGGACAGAGAGAATGATAGAGAGAGAATGATAGTGAGAGAATGATAGAGAGAGAGAATGATAGAGAGAGAAAATGATAGAGAGAGAATGATAGAGAGAGCGAATGATAAAGAGCAAATGATAGAGAGAGAATGATAGAAAGAGAGAATGATAGAGAGAGGGAATGATAGAGAGAGGATGATAGAGAGAGATAATGATAGAGACAGAGAATGATAGAGAGAGAGCGAATGATAGCGAGAGAATGATAGAGAAAGAATGATGGAGAGAGAGAATGATAGAGAGAGAGAGAATGATAGAGAAAGAGAATGATAGAGAGAGAGGATCATGGAGAGAGAGAATGATAGTGAGATAATGATAGAGAGAGAGAATGATAGTGAGAGAGAATGATAGAGAGAGAGAATGATGGAGAGAGATAATGATAGAGAGAGAGAATAATAGAGAAAGGGAATGAGACGGAGAGAATGATAGAGAGAGATAGTGATAGAGACAGAGAATGATAGAGAGAGAATGATAGAGAGAGAGAATGATAGAGAAAAAGAATGAGAGAGAGAGAGAGAGAATGATAGAGAGAATGATAGCGAGAGAATGATAGCGAGAGAATGATAGAGAGAGAATGATAGTGAGAGAGAATGATAGAGAGAGAATGATAGAGACATAGAGAATGATAGAGAAAGAGAATGATAGAAAGAGAGAATGATAGAGAGAAAATGATAGAGAGACGGAATGATAGAGAGAGAATGATAGAGAGAGAGAATGATAGAGAGAGGGAATGATAGAGAGAGAATGATAGAGAGAGATAATGATGGAGACAGAGAATGATAGAGAGAGAATGATAGAGAGAGAGAATGATAGAGAAAGAGAATGATAGAGAGAGAGAGAATGATAGAGAGAATGATAGCGAGAGAATGATAGAGAGAGAGAATGATAGTGAGAGAGAATGATAGTGAGAGAGATTGATAGAGAGAGAGAGAGAATGACAGAGAAAGAGAAAATGATGGAAAGAGAGAATGATGGAGAGAGAGAATGATAGAGAGAGAGAATGATAGAGAGAGAGAGAATGATAGAGAGAGAGAATGATAGTGAGAGAGAATGATTGGAAAAGAGAATGATGGAGAGAGAGAATGATAGAGAGAGAGAATAACAGAGAGAGAGAATGATAGAGAGAGAGAATGATAGTGAGAGAGAATGATAGAGAGAGAGAATGATGGAGAGAGCGAATGATAGAGAGGGAGAATGATAGAGAGAGGGAATGATGGGGAGAGAATGATAGAGAGAGATAATGATAGAGACAGAGAATGATAGAGAGAGAATGATAGAGAGAATGATAGCGAGAGAATGATAGCGAGAGACTGATAGAGAGAGAATGATAGTGAGAGGGAATGATAGAGAGAGAATGATAGAGAGAGAATGATAGAGTGAGAATGATAGAGAGAGAGAGAATGATAGAGAAAGAGAATGATAGAAAGAGAGAATGATAGAGGGAAAACGATAGAGCGAGGGAATGATAGAGAGAGAATGATAGAGACAGATAATGATAGACAGAGATAGAGAGAGAGAATGATAGAGAGAGGGAATGATAGAGAGAGAATAATAGAGAGAGAGAATGATAGAAAGGGAATGATAGAGAGAGAGAATGATAGAGAAAGAGTATGATAGAGAGAGAGAATGATAGAGAGAGAGAATGATAGAGAGAGAGAATGATAGAGAGCGAATGATAGAGAGAGAATGATAGAAAGAGAGAATGATAGAGAGAAAATGATAGAGAGCGAGAGAATGATAGAGAAAGAGAATGATGGAGAAAGAGAATGATAGAGAGAGAGAATGAGAGACAGATAATGATAGAGAGAGAGAATGATGGAGAGAGAGAATGATAGAGAGAGGGAATGATAGAGAGAGAATGATAAAGAGAGATAATGATAGAGACAGAGAATGATAGAGAGAGGGAATGATAGAGAGAGGATGATAGAGAGAGATAATGATAGAGACAGAGAATGATAGAGAGAGAGCGAATGATAGCGAGAGAATGATAGAGAAAGAATGATGGAGAGAGAGAATGATAGAGAGAGAGAGAATGATAGAGAAAGAGAATGATAGAGAGAGAGAATCATGGAGAGAGAGAATGATAGTGAGATAATGATAGAGAGAGAGAATGATAGTGAGAGAGAATGATAGAGAGAGAGAATGATGGAGAGAGAGAATGATAGAGAGAGAGAATATTAGAGAAAGGGAATGATACGGAGAGAATGATAGAGAGAGATAGTGATAGAGACAGAGAATGATAGAGAGAGAATGATAGAGAGAGAGAATGATAGAGAAAGAGAATGAGAGAGAGAGAGAGAGAATGATAGAGAGAATGATAGCGAGAGAATGATAGCGAGAGAATGATAGAGAGAGAATGATAGTGAGAGAGAATGATAGAGAGAGAATGATAGAGACATAGAGAATGATAGAGAAAGAGAATGATAGAAAGAGAGAATGATAGAGAGAAAATGATAGAGAGACGGAATGATAGAGAGAGAATGATAGAGAGAGAGAATGATAGAGAGAGGGAATGATTGAGAGAGAATGATAGAGAGAGATAATGATGGAGACAGAGATTGATAGAGAGAGAATGATAGAGAGAGAGAATGATAGAGAAAAGAGAATGATAGAAAGAGAGAATGATGGAGAGAAAATGATAGAGAGAGAATGATAGAGAGAGATAATGATAGACAGAGAATGATAGAGAGAGAGAATGATAGAGAGAGAGAGAGAATGACAGAGAAAGAGAAAATGATGGAAAGAGAGAATGATGGAGAGAGAGAATGATAGAGAGAGAGAATGATAGAGAGAGAGAGAATGATAGTGAGAGAGAATGATTGAGAGAGAGAATGATGGAGAGAGAGAATGATAGAGAGAGAGAATAAAAGAGAGAGAGAATGATAGAGAGAGAGAATGATAGTGAGAGAGAATGATAGAAAGAGAGAATGATGGAGAGAAAATGATAGAGAGAGAATGATAGAGAGAGATAATGATAGACAGAGAATGATAGAGAGAGAGAATGATAGAGAGAGAATGATAGTGAGAGAATGATAGAGAGAGAGAATGATAGAGAGAGAAAATGATAGAGAGAGAATGATAGAGAGAGCGAATGATAAAGAGCGAATGATAGAGAGAGAATGATAGAAAGAGAGAATGATAGAGAGAGGGAATGATAGAGAGAGAATGATAGAGAGAGATAATGATAGAGACAGAGAATGATAGAGAGAGAGCGAATGATAGCGAGAGAATGATAGAGAAAGAATGATGGAGAGAGAGAATGATAGAGAGAGAGAGAATGATAGAGAAAGAGAATGATAGAGAGAGAGAATCATGGAGAGAGAGAATGATAGTGAGAGAGAATGATAGTGAGAGAGAATGATAGAGAGAGAGAATGATGGAGAGAGAGAATGATAGAGAGAGAGAATATTAGAGAAAGGGAATGATACGGAGAGAATGATAGAGAGAGATAGTGATAGAGACAGAGAATGATAGAGAGAGAATGATAGAGAGAGCGAATGATAAAGAGCGAATGATAGAGAGAGAATGATAGAGAGAGAGAGAATGATAGAGAGAGAGAGAATGATAGTGAGAGAGAATGATAGAGAGAGAGAATGATGGAGAGAGAGAATGATAGAGAGAGAGAATAAAAGAGAGAGAGAATGATAGTCAGAGAATGATAGAGAGAGAGAATGATAGTGAGAGAGAATGATAGAGAGAGAGAATAATGGAGAGAGAGAATGATAGAGAGAGGGAATGATAGGGAGAGAATGATAGAGGGAGATAATGACAGAGACAGAGAATGATAGAGAGAGAATGATAGAGAGAGAGAATGATAGAGAAAGAGAATGATAGAGAGAGAGAGAATGATAGAGAGAATGATAGCGAGAGAATGATAGCGAGAGAATGATAGCGAGAGAATGATAGCGAGAGAATGATAGAGAGAGAATGATGGAGAGAGAGAATGATAGTGAGAGGGAATGATAGAGAGAGAATGATAGAGAGAGAATGATAGAGTGAGAATGATAGAGAGAGAGAGAATGATAGAGAAAGAGAATGATAGAAAGAGAGAATGATAGAGGGAAAACGATAGAGCGAGGGAATGATAGAGAGGGAATGATAGAGACAGATAATGATAGACAGAGATAGAGAGAGAGAATGATAGAGAGAGGGAATGATAGAGAGAGATAATGATAGAGACAGAGAATGAAAGAGGGAGAATGATAGAGAGAGAATGATAGAGAGAGGAATGATAGAGAAAGAGAATGATAGAGAGAGCGAGAATGATGGAGCGAGAGAATGATAGAGAGAATGATAGAGACAGAGAGAATGATAGAGAAAGAGAATGATAGAAAGAGAGAATGATGGAGAGAAAATGATAGAGAGAGAATGATAGAGAGAGATAATGATAGAGAGAGAATGATGGAGAGAGAGAATGATAGAAAGAGAGAATGATAGAGAGAGGGAATGATAGAGAGAGATAATGATAGTGAGAGAGAATGATCGCGAGAAAATGATGGAGAGAGAATGATGGAAAGAGAGAATGATAGAGAGAGGGAATGATAGAGAGAGAATGATAGAGAGAGATAATGATAGAGACAGAGAATGAAAGAGGGAGAATGATAGAGAGAGAATGATAGAGAGAGGAATGATAGAGAAAGAGAATGATAGAGAGAGCGAGAATGATGGAGCGAGAGAATGATAGAGAGAATGATAGAGAGAGAGAGTATGATAGAGAAAGAGAATGATAGAAAGAGAGAATGATGGAGAGAAAATGATAGAGAGAGAATGATAGAGAGAGATAATGATAGAGAGAGAGAATGATAGAGAGAGAATGATAGAGTGAGAACGATGGAGAGGGAGAATGATAGTGAGAGAGAATGATAGAGAGAGAATGATAGTAAGAGAGAATGATGGAGAGAGAGAATGATAGAGAGAGAATGATGGAGAGAGAGAATGATAGAAAGAGAGAATGATAGAGAGAGGGAATGATAGAGAGAGATAATGATAGTGAGAGAGAATGATCGCAAGAAAATGATAGAGAGAGAATGATGGAATGAGAGAATGATAGAGAGAGGGAATGATAGAGAGAGAATGATAGAGAGAGATAATGATAGAGACAGAGAATGAAAGAGGGAGAATGATAGAGAGAGAGAATGATAGAGAGAGAGAGAATGATGGAGAGAGAGAATGATAGTGAGAGAGAATGATAGAGAGAGAGAGAATGATGGACAGAGAGAATGATAGAGAGAGAATGATAGTGAGAGAATGATAGAGAGAGAATGATAGAGAGAGAGAATGATAGAGAGAGAAAATGATAGAGAGAGAATGATAGAGAGAGCGAATGATAAAGAGCAAATGATAGAGAGAGAATGATAGAAAGAGAGAATGATAGAGAGAGGGAATGATAGAGAGAGGATGATAGAGAGAGATAATGATAGAGACAGAGAATGATAGAGAGAGAGCGAATGATAGCGAGAGAATGATAGAGAAAGAATGATGGAGAGAGAGAATGATAGAGAGAGAGAGAATGATAGAGAAAGAGAATGATAGAGAGAGAGGATCATGGAGAGAGAGAATGATAGTGAGATAATGATAGAGAGAGAGAATGATAGTGAGAGAGAATGATAGAGAGAGAGAATGATGGAGAGAGATAATGATAGAGAGAGAGAATAATAGAGAAAGGGAATGAGACGGAGAGAATGATAGAGAGAGATAGTGATAGAGACAGAGAATGATAGAGAGAGAATGATAGAGAGAGAGAATGATAGAGAAAAAGAATGAGAGAGAGAGAGAGAGAATGATAGAGAGAATGATAGCGAGAGAATGATAGCGAGAGAATGATAGAGAGAGAATGATAGTGAGAGAGAATGATAGAGAGAGAATGATAGAGACATAGAGAATGATAGAGAAAGAGAATGATAGAAAGAGAGAATGATAGAGAGAAAATGATAGAGAGACGGAATGATAGAGAGAGAATGATAGAGAGAGAGAATGATAGAGAGAGGGAATGATAGAGAGAGAATGATAGAGAGAGATAATGATGGAGACAGAGAATGATAGAGAGAGAATGATAGAGAGAGAGAATGATAGAGAAAGAGAATGATAGAGAGAGAGAGAATCATAGAGAGAATGATAGCGAGAGAATGATAGAGAGAGAGAATGATAGTGAGAGAGAATGATAGTGAGAGAGATTGATAGAGAGAGAGAGAGAATGACAGAGAAAGAGAAAATGATGGAAAGAGAGAATGATGGAGAGAGAGAATGATAGAGAGAGAGAATGATAGAGAGAGAGAGAATGATAGAGAGAGAGAATGATAGTGAGAGAGAATGATTGGAAGAGAGAATGATGGAGAGAGAGAATGATAGAGAGAGAGAATAACAGAGAGAGAGAATGATAGAGAGAGAGAATGATAGTGAGAGAGAATGATAGAGAGAGAGAATGATGGAGAGAGCGAATGATAGAGAGGGAGAATGATAGAGAGAGATAATGATAGAGACAGAGAATGATAGAGAGAGAATGATAGAGAGAATGATAGCGAGAGAATGATAGCGAGAGACTGATAGAGAGAGAATGATAGTGAGAGGGAATGATAGAGAGAGAATGATAGAGAGAGAATGATAGAGTGAGAATGATAGAGAGAGAGAGAATGATAGAGAAAGAGAATGATAGAAAGAGAGAATGATAGAGGGAAAACGATAGAGCGAGGGAATGATAGAGAGAGAATGATAGAGACAGATAATGATAGACAGAGATAGAGAGAGAGAATGATAGAGAGAGGGAATGATAGAGAGAGAATAATAGAGAGAGAGAATGATAGAAAGGGAATGATAGAGAGAGAGAATGATAGAGAAAGAGTATGATAGAGAGAGAGAATGATAGAGAGAGAGAATGATAGAGAGAGAGAATGATAGAGAGCGAATGATAGAGAGAGAATGATAGAAAGAGAGAATGATAGAGAGAAAATGATAGAGAGAGAGAGAATGATAGAGAAAGAGAATGATGGAGAAAGAGAATGATAGAGAGAGAGAATGAGAGACAGATAATGATAGAGAGAGAGAATGATGGAGAGAGAGAATGATAGAGAGAGGGAATGATAGAGAGAGAATGATAAAGAGAGATAATGATAGAGACAGAGAATGATAGAGAGAGGGAATGATAGAGAGAGGATGATAGAGAGAGATAATGATAGAGACAGAGAATGATAGAGAGAGAGCGAATGATAGCGAGAGAATGATAGAGAAAGAATGATGGAGAGAGAGAATGATAGAGAGAGAGAGAATGATAGAGAAAGAGAATGATAGAGAGAGAGAATCATGGAGAGAGAGAATGATAGTGAGATAATGATAGAGAGAGAGAATGATAGTGAGAGAGAATGATAGAGAGAGAGAATGATGGAGAGAGATAATGATAGAAAGAGAGAATAATAGAGAAAGGGAATGAGACGGAGAGAATGATAGAGAGAGATAGTGATAGAGACAGAGAATGATAGAGAGAGAATGATAGAGAGAGAGAATGATAGAGAAAAAGAATGAGAGAGAGAGAGAGAGAATGATAGAGAGAATGATAGCGAGAGAATGATAGCGAGAGAATGATAGAGAGAGAATGATAGTGAGAGAGAATGATAGAGAGAGAATGATAGAGACATAGAGAATGATAGAGAAAGAGAATGATAGAAAGAGAGAATGATAGAGAGAAAATGATAGAGAGACGGAATGATAGAGAGAGAATGATAGAGAGAGAGAATGATAGAGAGAGGGAATGATAGAGAGAGAATGATAGAGAGAGATAATGATGGAGACAGAGAATGATAGAGAGAGAATGGTAGAGAGAGAGAATGATAGAGAAAGAGAATGATAGAGAGAGAGAGAATGATAGAGAGAATGATAGCGAGAGAATGATAGAGAGAGAGAATGATAGTGAGAGAGAATGATAGTGAGAGAGATTGATAGAGAGAGAGAGAGAATGACAGAGAAAGAGAAAATGATGGAAAGAGAGAATGATGGAGAGAGAGAATGATAGAGAGAGAGAATGATAGAGAGAGAGAATGATAGTGAGAGAGAATGATTGAGAGAGAGAATGATGGAGAGAGAGAATGATAGAGAGAGAGAATAACAGAGAGAGAGAATGATAGAGAGAGAGAATGATAGTGAGAGAGAATGATAGAGAGAGAGAATGATGGAGAGAGCGAATGATAGAGAGGGAGAATGATAGAGAGAGGGAATGATGGGGAGAGAATGATAGAGAGAGATAATGATAGAGACAGAGAATGATAGAGAGAGAATGATAGAGAGAATGATAGCGAGAGAATGATAGCGAGAGAATGATAGAGAGAGAATGATAGTGAGAGGGAATGATAGAGAGAGAATGATAGAGAGAGAATGATAGAGTGAGAATGATAGAGAGAGAGAGAATGATAGAGAAAGAGAATGATAGAAAGAGAGAATGATAGAGGGAAAACGATAGAGCGAGGGAATGATAGAGAGAGAATGATAGAGACAGATAATGATAGACAGAGATAGAGAGAGAGAATGATAGAGAGAGGGAATGATAGAGAGAGAATAATAGAGAGAGAGAATGATAGAAAGGGAATGATAGAGAGAGAGAATGATAGAGAAAGAGTATGATAGAGAGAGAGAATGATAGAGAGAGAGAATGATAGAGAGAGAGAATGATAGAGAGCGAATGATAGAGAGAGAATGATAGAAAGAGAGAATGATAGAGAGAAAATGATAGAGAGAGAGAGAATGATAGAGAAAGAGAATGATGGAGAAAGAGAATGATAGAGAGAGAGAATGAGAGACAGATAATGATAGAGAGAGAGAATGATGTAGAGAGAGAATGATAGAGAGATGGAATGATAGAGAGAGAATGATAGAGAGAGATAATGATAGAGACAGAGAATGATAGAGAGAGATAATAATAGAGAGAGAGAATGATAGAGAGAGAATGATAGAGTGAGAGAATGATAGAGTGAGAATGATGGAGAGAGAGAATGATAGAAAGAGAGAATGATAGAGAGAGGGAATGATAGAGAGAGATAATGATAGTGAGAGAGAATGATCGCGAGAAAATGATAGAGAGAGAGTGATGGAAAGAGAGAATGATAGAGAGAGGGAATGATAGAGAGAGAATGATAGAGAGAGATAATGATAGAGACAGAGAATGAAAGAGGGAGAATGATAGAGAGAGAATGATAGAGAGAGGAATGATAGAGAAAGAGAATGATAGAGAGAGCGAGAATGATGGAGCGAGAGAATGATAGAGAGAATGATAGAGAGAGAGAGAATAATAGAGAAAGAGAATGATAGAAAGAGAGAATGATGGAGAGAAAATGATAGAGAGAGATAATGATAGACAGAGAATGATAGAGAGAGAGAATGATAGAGAGAGAATGATAGTGAGAGAATGATAGAGAGAGAGAATGATAGAGAGAGAAAATGATAGAGAGAGAATGATAGAGAGAGCGAATGATAAAGAGCGAATGATAGAGAGAGAATGATAGAAAGAGAGAATGATAGAGAGAGTGAATGATAGAGAGAGAATGATAGAGAGAGATAATGATAGATACAGAGAATGATAGAGAGAGAGCGAATGATAGCGAGCGAATGATAGAGAAAGAATGATGGAGAGAGAGAATGATAGAGAGAGAGGGAATGATAGAAAGAGAGAATAATAGAGAGAGGGAATGATAGAGAAAGAGAATGATAGAGAGAAAGAGAAAGATAGAGAGAATGATAGCGAGAGAATGATAGAGAGAGAATGATGGAGAGAGAGAATGATGGAGAGAGGGAATGATAGAGAGAGAATGATAGGGACAGAGAATGATAGAGAGAGTATGATAGAGAGATAGAATGATAGAGAAAGAGAAAGATGGAGGGAGAGAGAATGATAGCGAGAGAACGATAGAGAGAGAGAATGATAGTGAGAGAGAATGATAGAGAGAGAGAGAATGATAGAGAAAGAGAAAATGATGGAGAGAGAGAATGATAGAGTGAGAATGATGGAGAGAGAGAATGATGGAGAGAGAGAATGATAGTGAGAGAGAATGATAGCGAGAGGGAATGATAGAGAGAGAATGATAGTGAGAGAGAAAGATAGAGAGAGAGAATGATGAAGAGAGAGAATGATAGAGACAGAATGATGGAGAGAGAGAATGATAGAAAGAGAGAATGATAGAGAGAGAGAATGATAGAGGGAGGGAATGATAGAGTGAGAATGATAGAGAGAGAGAATGATGGAGAGAGAGAATGATAGAGAGAGAATGATAGAGAGAGAATGATGGAGAGAGAGAATGATAGAGAGAGAGATTGATAGAGAGAGAATGATAGAGAGAGAATGATGGAGAGAGAGAATGATAGAGAGAGAGAATGATAGAAAGAGAGAATGATAGAGAGAGAATGATGGATAGAGAGAATGATAGAGAGAGAAAATGATAGAAAAAGAGAATGATAGAGAGAGATAATGATAGAGAGAGAATGATAGAGAGAGAGAATGATAGAGAGAAAATGATAGAGAGAGAATGATAGAGAGAGACAATGATAGACATAGAATGATAGAGAGAGAGAATGATAGTGAGAGAGAATGATAGAGAGAGAGAATGATGGAGAGAGAGAATGATAGAGCGCGAATGATAGAGAGAGAATGATAGAGAGAGAGAATGATAGAAACAGAGAATGATAGAGAGAGGGAATGATAGAGAGAGATAATTATAGAGAGAGAGAATGATACAGAAAGAGAAAATGATGGAGAGAGAGAATGATGGAGAGAGATAATGATAGAGAGAGAGAATGATAGAGAGAGAATGATAGAGAGAGAGAATGATGGAGAGAGAGAATGATGGAGAGAGAGAATGATAGTGAGAGAGAATGATAGAGAGAGAGGATGATAGAGAGAGAGAATGATGGAGAGAGAGAATGATAGAGAGAGAATGATGGAGAGAGAGAATGATAGAAAGAGAGAATGATAGAGAGAGGGAATGATAGAGAGAGAATGATAGAGAGAGCATGATAGAGAGAGAGAATGATAGTGAGAGAGAATGATAGAGAGAGAGAATTATGGAGAGACATAATGATAGAGACGGAGAATGATAAAGAGAGAATGATAGAGAGAGAGAGAATGATAGAGAATGATAGATAGAGAATGATGGAGAGAAAGAATGATAGAGAGAGAGAGGGAATGATAGAGAGAGAATGATAGAGAGAGATAATGATAGACAGAGAATGATAGAGTGAGAGAATGATAGAGAGAGAGAATGATAGAGAGAGGGAATGATAGAGAGAGAATGATAGAGAGAGATAATGAGAGAGACAGAGAATGATAGAGAGAGAATGATAGAGAGAGAGAATGATAGAGAAAGAGAATGATAGAGAGAGAGAGAGTGATGGAGAGAATGATAGCGAGAGAATGATAGAGAGAGAATGATAGAGAGAGAAAATGATAGTGAGAGAGAGAATGATAAAGAAAGATAAAATGATGGAGAGAGAGAATGATGGAGAGAGAGCATGATAGAGAGAGAGAATAATTGAGAGAGAATGATAGAGAGAGAGAATGATAGAGAGCGAATGATAGAGAGAGAATGATAGGGAGAGAGAATAATAGTGAGAGAGAATGATAGAGAGAGAGAATGATGGAGAGAGAGAATGATAGACAGAGAATGATAGAGAGAGAATGATGGAGAGAGAGAATGATAGAGAGAGAATGATAGAGAATGAATGATGGAGAGAGAGAATGATGGAGAGAGAATGATAGAGAATGAATGATGGAGAGAGAGAATGATAGAGAGAGAGAATGATAGAAAGAGAGAATGATAGAGAGAGAGAATGATAGAGAAAGAGAATGATAGAGAGAGAGAGAATGATAGAGAGAATGATAGCGAGAGAATGATGGAGAGAGAGAATGATAGAGAGAGAGAACGATAGAGAGAGAATGATAGAGAGAGAGAATGATAGAGAGAGAGAATGATAGACAGAGAATGATAGAGAGAGAGAATGATAGAGAGAGAATGATAGAGAGAGAGAATGATAGAGAGAGAATGATAGAAAGAGAGAATGATAGAGAGAAAATGAATGAGAGAGAGAGAATGATAGAAAAAGAGAATGATGGAGAAAGAGAATGATAGAGAGAGAGAATGATGGAGAGAGATAATGATAGACAGAGAATGATAGAGAGAGAGAATGATAGAGAGAGAGAATGATAGAGAGAGAATGATAGTGCGAGAATGATAGAGAGAGAGAATGATAGAGAGAGAAAATGAAAGAGAGAGAATGATAGAGAGAGCGAATGATAAAGAGCGAATGATAGAGAGAGAATGATAGAAAGAGAGAATGATAGAGAGAGTGAATGATAGAGAGAGAATGATAGAGAGAGATAATGATAGAGACATAGAATGATAGAGAGAGAGCGAATGATAGCGAGAGAATGATAGAGAAAGAATGATGGAGAGAGAGAATGATAGAGAGAGAGAGAATGATAGAAAGAGAGAATAATAGAGAGAGGGAATGATAGAGAAAGAGAATGATAGAGAGAAAGAGAAAGATAGAGAGAATGATAGCGAGAGAATGATAGAGAGAGAATGATGGAGAGAGGGAATGATAGAGAGAGAATGATAGAGACAGAGAATGATAGAGAGAGTATGATAGAGAGATAGAATGATACAGAAAGAGAAAGATGGAGGGAGAGAGAATGATAGAGAGAATGATAGCGAGAGAACGATAGAGAGAGAGAATGATAGTGAGAGAGAATGATAGAGAGAGAGAGAATGATAGAGAAAGAGAAAATGATGGAGAGAGAGAATGATAGAGTGAGAATGATGGAGAGAGAGAATGATGGAGAGAGAGAATGATAGTGAGAGAGAATGATAGTGAGAGAGAATGATAGAGAGAGAATGATAGTAAGAGAGAAAGATAGAGAGAGAGAATGATGGAGAGAGAGAGAATGATAGAGACAGAATGATGGAGAGAGAGAATGATAGAAAGAGAGAATGATAGAGAGAGAGAATGATAGAGAGAGGGAATGATAGAGTGAGAATGATGGAGAGAGAGAATGATGGAGAGAGAGAATGATAGAGAGAGAATGATAGAGAGAGAGAATGATAGTGAGAGAGAATGATAGAGAGAGAGAATGATGGAGAGAGAGAATGATAGAGAGAGAATGATAGAGAGAGAATGATAGAGAGAGAATGATAGAGAGAGAATGATGGAGAGAGAGAATGATAGAGAGAGAGATTGATAGAGAGAGAATGATAGAGAGAGAATGATGGAGAGAGAGAATGATAGAGAGAGAGAATGATAGAAAGAGAGAATGATAGAGAGAGAATGATGGATAGAGAGAATGATAGAGAGAGAAAATGATAGAAAAAGAGAATGATAGAGAGAGATAATGATAGAGAGAGAATGATAGAGAGAGAGAATGATAGAGAGAAAATGATAGAGAGAGAATGATAGAGAGAGACAATGATAGACAGAGAATGATAGAGAGAGAGAATGATAGTGAGAGACAATGATAGAGAGAGAGAATGATGGAGAGAGAGAATGATAGAGAGCGAATGATAGAGAGAGAATGATAGAGAGAGAGAATGATAGAATCAGAGAATGATAGAGAGAGGGAATGATAGAGAGAGATAATTATAGAGAGAGAGAATGATACAGAAAGAGAAAATGATGGAGAGAGAGAATGATGGAGAGAGAGAATGATGGAGAGAGAGAATGATAGAGAGAGAGAATGATAGAGAGAGAATGATAGAGAGAGAGAATGATGGAGAGAGAGAATGATGGAGAGATAGAATGATAGTGAGAGAGAATGATAGAGAGAGAGGATGATAGAGAGAGAGAATGATGGAGAGAGAGAATGATAGAGAGAGAATGATGGAGAGAGAGAATGATAGAAAGAGAGAATGATAGAGAGAGGGAATGATAGAGAGAGAATGATAGAGAGAGAATGATAGAGAGAGAATGATACAGAGAGATAATGATAGTGAGAAAGAATGATAGAGGGAGAGAATGATGGAGAGAGAGAATGATAGAGACAGAGAATGATAGAGAGAGGGAATGATAGAGAGAGAGAATGATAGTGAGAGAGAATGATAGAGAGAGAGAATTATGGAGAGAGAGAATGATAGAGAGAGAGAATTATGGAGAGACATAATGATAGAGACAGAGAATGATAAAAAGAGAATGATAGAGAGAGAGAGAATGATAGAGAATGATAGATAGAGAATGATGGAGAGAAAGAATGATAGAGAGAGAGAGGGAATGATAGAGAGAGAATGATAGAGAGAGAATGATAGAGAGAGATAATGATAGACAGAGAATGATAGAGTGAGAGAATGATAGAGAGAGAGAATGATAGAGAGAGGGAATGATAGAGAGAGAATGATAGAGAGAGATAATGAGAGAGACAGAGAATGATAGAGAGAAAATGATAGAGAGAGAGAATGATAGAGAAAGAGAATGATAGAGAGAGAGAGAGTGATGGAGAGAATGATAGCGAGAGAATGATAGAGAGAGAATGATAGAGAGAGAAAATGATAGTGAGAGAGAGAATGATAAAAAAGATAAAATGATGGAGAGAGAGAATGATGGAGAGAGAGAATGATAGAGAGAGAGAATCATTGAGAGAGAATGATAGAGAGAGAGAATGATAGAGAGCGAATGATAGAGAGAGAATGATAGAGAGAGAGAATAATAGTGAGAGAGAATGATAGAGAGAGAGAATGATAGAGAGAGAGAATGATAGACAGAGAATGATAGAGAGAGAATGATGGAGAGAGACAATGATAGAGAGAGAATGATAGAGAATGAATGATGGAGAGAGAGAATGATAGAGAGAGAATGACAGAGAATGAATGATGGAGAGAGAGAATGATAGAGAGAGAGAATGATAGAAAGAGAGAATGATAGAGAGAGAATGATAGAGAGAGAGAGAATGATAGAGAGAGAGAATGATAGAGAAAGAGAATGATAGAGAGAGAGAGAATGATAGAGAGAATGATAGCGAGAGAATGATGGAGAGAGAGAATGATAGAGAGAGAGAACGATAGAGAGAGAATGATAGAAAGAGAGAATGATAGAGAGAGAGAATGATAGACAGAGAATGATAGAGAGAGAGAATGATAGAGAGAGAATGATAGAGAGACAGAATGATAGAGAGAGAATGATAGAAAGAGAGAATGATAGAGAGAAAATGAAAGAGAGAGAGAGAATGATAGAAAAAGAGAATGATGGAGAAAGAGAATGATAGAGAGAGAGAATGATAGAGAGAGATAATGATAGACAGAGAATGATAGAGAGAGAGAATGATAGAGAGAGAATGATAGTGAGAGAATGATAGAGAGAGAAAATGATAGAGAGAGAATGATAGAGAGAGCGAATGATAAAGAGCGAATGATAGAGAGAGAATGATAGAAAGAGAGAATGATAGAGAGAGTGAATGATAGAGAGAGAATGATAGAGAGAGATAATGATAGAGACAGAGAATGATAGAGAGAGAGCGAATGATAGCGAGAGAATGATAGAGAAAGAATGATGGAGAGAGAGAATGATAGAGAGAGAGAGAATGATAGAAAGAGAGAATAATAGAGAGAGGGAATGATAGAGAAAGAATGATAGAGAGAGATAATGATAGACACAGAGAATGATAGAGAGAGAGAATGATAGAGAAAGAGAATGATAGAGAGAAAGAGAAAGATAGAGAGAATAATAGCGAGAGAATGATAGAGAGAGAATGATGGAGAGAGAGAATGATAGAGAGAGGGAATGATAGAGAGAGAATGATAGAGACAGAGAATGATAGAGAGAGTATGATAGAGAGAGAGAATGATAGAGAAAGAGAAAGATGGAGGGAGAGAGAATGATAGAGAGAATGATAGCGAGAGAACGATAGAGAGAGAGAATGATAGTGAGAGAGAATGATAGAGAGAGAGAGAATGATAGAGAAAGAGAAAATGATGGAGAGAGAGAATGTTAGAGAGAGAGAATGATAGAGTGAGAATGATGGAGAGAGAGAATGATGGAGAGAGAGAATGATAGTGAGAGAGAATGATAGTGAGAGAGAATGATAGAGAGAGAATGATAGTGAGAGAGAAAGATAGAGAGAGAGAATGATGGAGAGAGAGAATGATAGAGAGAGAATGATAGAGAGAGAATGATGGAGAGAGAGAATGATAGAGAGAGAGATTGATAGAGAGAGAATGATGGAGAGAGAGAATGATAGAGAGAGAAAATGATAGAAAAAGAGAATGATAGAGAGAGAATGATAGAGAGAGATAATGGTAGAGAGAGAATGATAGAGAGAGAGAATGATAGAGAGAAAATGATAGAGAGAGAATGATAGAGAGAGACAATGATAGACAGAGAATGATAGAGAGAGAGAATGATAGTGAGAGAGAATGATAGAGAGAGAGAATGATGGAGAGAGAGAATGATAGAGAGCGAATGATAGAGAGAGAATGATAGAAACAGAGAATGATAGAGAGAGAGGGAATGATAGAGAGAGATAATGATAGAGAGAGAGAATGATACAGAAAGAGAAAATGATGGAGAGAGAGAATGATAGAGAGAGAGAATGATAGAGAAAGAGTATGATAGAGAGAGAGAATGATAGAGAAAGAGAATAATAGAGAGAGAGAATGATAGAAAGAGAGAATGATAGAGAGAAAATGATAGAGAGAGAGAGAATGATAGAGAAAGAGAATGATGGAGAAAGAGAATGATAGAGAGAGATAATGAGAGAGAGATAATGATAGAGAGAGAGAATGATGGAGAGAGAGAATGATGGAGAGAGAGAATGATAGAGAGAGAATGATAGAGAGAGAGAATGATAGTGAGAGAGAATGATAGAGAGAGAGAATGATGGAGAGAGAGAATGATAGAGAGAGAATGATAGAGAGAGAATGATAGAGAGAGAATGATGGAGAAAGAGAATGATAGAGAGAGAGATTGATAGAGAGAGAATGATAGAGAGAGAATGATGGAGAGAGAGAATGATAGAGAGAGAGAATGATAGAAAGAGAGAATGATAGATAGAGAATGATGGATAGAGAGAATGATAGAGAGAGAAAATGATAGAAAAAGAGAATGATAGAGAGAGAATGATAGAGAGAGATAATGATAGAGAGAGAATGATAGAGAGAGAGAATGATAGAGAGAAAATGATAGAGAGAGAATGATAGAGAGAGACAATGATAGACAGAGAATGATCGAGAGAGAGAATGATAGTGAGAGAGAATGATAGAGAGAGAGAATGATGGAGAGAGAGAATGATAGAGAGCGAATGATAGAGAGAGAATGATAGAGAGAGAGAATGATAGAAACAGAGAATGATAGAGAGAGGGAATGATAGAGAGAGATAATTATAGAGCGAGAGAATGATACAGAAAGAGAAAATGATGGAGAGAGAATGATGGAGAGAGAGAATGATGGAGAGAGAGAATGATAGAGAGAGAGAATGATAGAGAGAGAATGATAGAGAGAGAGAATGATGGAGAGAGAGAATGATGGAGAGAGAGAATGATAGTGAGAGAGAATGATAGAGAGAGAGGATGATAGAGAGAGAGAATGATGGAGAGAGAGAATGATAGAAAGAGAGAATGATAGAGAGAGGGAATGATAGAGAGAGAATGATAGAGAGAGAATGATACAGAGAGATAATGATAGTGAGAAAGAATGATAGAGGGAGAGAATGATGGAGAGAGAGAATGATAGAGACAGAGAATGATAGAGAGAGGGAATGATAGAGAGAGAGAATGATAGTGAGAGAGAATGATAGAGAGAGAGAATTATGGAGAGAGAGAATGATAGAGAGAGAGAATTATGGAGAGACATAATGATAGAGACAGAGAATGATAAAAAGAGAATGATAGAGAGAGAGAGAATGATAGAGAATGATAGATAGAGAATGATGGAGAGAAAGAATGATAGAGAGAGAGAGGGAATGATAGAGAGAGAATGATAGAGAGAGAATGATAGAGAGAGATAATGATAGACAGAGAATGATAGAGTGAGAGAATGATAGAGAGAGAGAATGATAGAGAGAGGGAATGATAGAGAGAGAATGATAGAGAGAGATAATGAGAGAGACAGAGAATGATAGAGAGAAAATGATAGAGAGAGAGAATGATAGAGAAAGAGAATGATAGAGAGAGAGAGAGTGATGGAGAGAATGATAGCGAGAGAATGATAGAGAGAGAATGATAGAGGGAGAAAATGATAGTGAGAGAGAATGATAAAGAAAGATAAAATGATGGAGAGAGAGAATGATGGAGAGAGAGAATGATAGAGAGAGAGAATCATTGAGAGAGAATGATAGAGAGAGAGAATGATAGAGAGCGAATGATAGAGAGAGAATGATAGAGAGAGAGAATAATAGTGAGAGAGAATGATAGAGAGAGAGAATGATAGACAGAGAATGATAGAGAGAGAATGATGGAGAGAGAGAATGATAGAGAGAGAATGATAGAGAATGAATGATGGAGAGAGAGAATGATAGAGAGAGAATGATAGAGAATGAATGATGGAGAGAGAGAATGATGTAGAGAGAGAATGATAGAAAGAGAGAATGATAGAGAGAGAATGATAGAGAGAGAGAGAATGATAGAGAGAGAGAATGATAGAGAAAGAGAATGATAGAGAGAGAGAGAATGATAGAGAGAATGATAGCGAGAGAATGATGGAGAGAGAGAATGATAGAGAGAGAGAACGATAGAGAGAGAATGATAGAGAGAGAGAATGATAGAGAGAGAGAATGATAGACAGAGAATGATAGAGAGAGAGAATGATAGAGAGAGAATGATAGAGAGAGAGAATGATAGAGAGAGAATGATAGAAAGAGAGAATGATAGAGAGAAAATGAAAGAGAGAGAGAGAATGATAGAAAAAGAGAATGATGGAGAAAGAGAATGATAGAGAGAGAGAATGATAGAGAGAGATAATGATAGACAGAGAATGATAGAGAGAGAGAATGATAGAGAGAGAATGATAGTGAGAGAATGATAGAGAGAGAAAATGATAGAGAGAGAATGATAGAGAGAGCGAATGATAAAGAGCGAATGATAGAGAGAGAATGATAGAAAGAGAGAATGATAGAGAGAGTGAATGATAGAGAGAGAATGATAGAGAGAGATAATGATAGAGACAGAGAATGATAGAGAGAGAGCGAATGATAGCGAGAGAATGATAGAGAAAGAATGATGGAGAGAGAGAATGATAGAGAGAGAGAGAATGATAGAAAGAGAGTATAATAGAGAGAGGGAATGATAGAGAAAGAATGATAGAGAGAGATAATGATAGACACAGAGAATGATAGAGAGCGAGAATGATAGAGAAAGAGAATGATAGAGAGAAAGAGAAAGATAGAGAGAATAATAGCGAGAGAATGATAGAGAGAGAATGATGGAGAGAGAGAATGATAGAGAGAGGGAATGATAGAGAGAGAATGATAGAGACAGAGAATGATAGAGAGAGTATGATAGAGAGAGAGAATGATAGAGAAAGAGAAAGTTGGAGGGAGAGAGAATGATAGAGAGAATGATAGCGAGAGAACGATAGAGAGAGAGAATGATAGTGAGAGAGAATGATAGAGAGAGAGAGAATGATAGAGAAAGAGAAAATGATGGAGAGAGAGAATGTTAGAGAGAGAGAATGATAGAGTGAGAATGATGGAGAGAGAGAATGATGGAGAGAGAGAATGATAGTGAGAGAGAATGATAGTGAGAGAGAATGATAGAGAGAGAATGATAGTGAGAGAGAAAGATAGAGAGAGAGAATGATGGAGAGAGAGAATGATAGAGAGAGAATGATAGAGAGAGAATGATGGAGAGAGAGAATGATAGAGAGAGAGATTGATAGAGAGAGAATGATGGAGAGAGAGAATGATAGAGAGAGAAAATGATAGAAAAAGAGAATGATAGAGAGAGAATGATAGAGAGAGATAATGGTAGAGAGAGAATGATAGAGAGAGAGAATGATAGAGAGAAAATGATAGAGAGAGAATGATAGAGAGAGACAATGATAGACAGAGAATGATAGAGAGAGAGAATGATAGTGAGAGAGAATGATAGAGAGAGAGAATGATGGAGAGAGAGAATGATAGAGAGCGAATGATAGAGAGAGAATGATAGAAACAGAGAATGATAGAGAGAGAGGGAATGATAGAGAGAGATAATGATAGAGAGAGAGAATGATACAGAAAGAGAAAATGATGGAGAGAGAGAATGATAGAGAGAGAGAATGATAGAGAAAGAGTATGATAGAGAGAGAGAATGATAGAGAAAGAGAATAATAGAGAGAGAGAATGATAGAAAGAGAGAATGATAGAGAGAAAATGATAGAGAGAGAGAGAATGATAGAGAAAGAGAATGATGGAGAAAGAGAATGATAGAGAGAGATAATGAGAGAGAGATAATGATAGAGAGAGAGAATGATGGAGAGAGAGAATGATGGAGAGAGAGAATGATAGAGAGAGAATGATAGAGAGAGAGAATGATAGTGAGAGAGAATGATAGAGAGAGAGAATGATGGAGAGAGAGAATGATAGAGAGAGAATGATAGAGAGAGAATGATAGAGAGAGAATGATGGAGAAAGAGAATGATAGAGAGAGAGATTGATAGAGAGAGAATGATAGAGAGAGAATGATGGAGAGAGAGAATGATAGAGAGAGAGAATGATAGAAAGAGAGAATGATAGATAGAGAATGATGGATAGAGAGAATGATAGAGAGAGAAAATGATAGAAAAAGAGAATGATAGAGAGAGAATGATAGAGAGAGATAATGATAGAGAGAGAATGATAGAGAGAGAGAATGATAGAGAGAAAATGATAGAGAGAGAATGATAGAGAGAGACAATGATAGACAGAGAATAATCGAGAGAGAGAATGATAGTGAGAGAGAATGATAGAGAGAGAGAATGATGGAGAGAGAATGATAGAGAGCGAATGATAGAGAGAGAATGATAGAGAGAGAGAATGATAGAAACAGAGAATGATAGAGAGAGGGAATGATAGAGAGAGATAATTATAGAGCGAGAGAATGATACAGAAAGAGAAAATGATGGAGAGAGAATGATGGAGAGAGAGAATGATGGAGAGAGAGAATGATAGAGAGAGAGAATGATAGAGAGAGAATGATAGAGAGAGAGAATGATGGAGAGAGAGAATGATGGAGAGAGAGAATGATAGTGAGAGAGAATGATAGAGAGAGAGGATGATAGAGAGAGAGAATGATGGAGAGAGAGAATGATAGAGAGAGAATGATGGAGAGAGAGAATGATAGAAAGAGAGAATGATAGAGAGAGGGAATGATAGAGAGAGAATGATAGAGAGAGAATGATACAGAGAGATAATGATAGTGAGAAAGAATGATAGAGGGAGAGAATGATGGAGAGAGAGAATGATAGAGACAGAGAATGATAGAGAGAGGGAATGATAGAGAGAGAGAATGATAGTGAGAGAGAATGATAGAGAGAGAGAATTATGGAGAGAGAGAATGATAGAGAGAGAGAATTATGGAGAGACATAATGATAGAGACAGAGAATGATAAAAAGAGAATGATAGAGAGAGAGAGAATGATAGAGAATGATAGATAGAGAATGATGGAGAGAAAGAATGATAGAGAGAGAGAGGGAATGATAGAGAGAGAATGATAGAGAGAGAATGATAGAGAGAGATAATGATAGACAGAGAATGATAGAGTGAGAGAATGATAGAGAGAGAGAATGATAGAGAGAGGGAATGATAGAGAGAGAATGATAGAGAGAGATAATGAGAGAGACAGAGAATGATAGAGAGAAAATGATAGAGAGAGAGAATGATAGAGAAAGAGAATGATAGAGAGAGAGAGAGTGATGGAGAGAATGATAGCGAGAGAATGATAGAGAGAGAATGATAGAGGGAGAAAATGATAGTGAGAGAGAATGATAAAGAAAGATAAAATGATGGAGAGAGAGAATGATGGAGAGAGAGAATGATAGAGAGAGAGAATCATTGAGAGAGAATGATAGAGAGAGAGAATGATAGAGAGCGAATGATAGAGAGAGAATGATAGAGAGAGAGAATAATAGTGAGAGAGAATGATAGAGAGAGAGAATGATAGAGAGAGAGAATGATAGACAGAGAATGATAGAGAGAGAATGATGGAGAGAGAGAATGATAGAGAGAGAATGATAGAGAATGAATGATGGAGAGAGAGAATGATAGAGAGAGAATGATAGAGAATGAATGATGGAGAGAGAGAATGATAGAGAGAGAGAATGATAGAAAGAGAGAATGATAGAGAGAGAATGATAGAGAGAGAGAGAATGATAGAGAGAGAGAATGATAGAGAAAGAGAATGATAGAGAGAGAGAGAATGATAGAGAGAATGATAGCGAGAGAATGATGGAGAGAGAGAATGATAGAGAGAGAGAACGATAGAGAGAGAATGATAGAGAGAGAGAATGATAGAGAGAGAGAATGATAGACAGAGAATGATAGAGAGAGAGAATGATAGAGAGAGAATGATAGAGAGAGAGAATGATAGAGAGAGAATGATAGAAAGAGAGAATGATAGAGAGAAAATGAAAGAGAGAGAGAGAATGATAGAAAAAGAGAATGATGGAGAAAGAGCATGATAGAGAGAGAGAATGATAGAGAGAGATAATGATAGACAGAGAATGATAGAGAGAGAGAATGATAGAGAGAGAATGATAGTGAGAGAATGATAGAGAGAGAAAATGAAAGAGAGAGAATGATAGAGAGAGCGAATGATAAAGAGCGAATGATAGAGAGAGAATGATAGAAAGAGAGAATGATAGAGAGAGTGAATGATAGAGAGAGAATGATAGAGAGAGATAATGATAGAGACAGAGAATGATAGAGAGAGAGCGAATGATAGCGAGAGAATGATAGAGAAAGAATGATGGAGAGAGAGAATGATAGAGAGAGAGAGAATGATAGAAAGAGAGAATAATAGAGAGAGGGAATGATAGAGAAAGAATGATAGAGAGAGATAATGATAGACACAGAGAATGATAGAGAGCGAGAATGATAGAGAAAGAGAATGATAGAGAGAAAGAGAAAGATAGAGAGAATAATAGCGAGAGAATGATAGAGAGAGAATGATGGAGAGAGAGAATGATAGAGAGAGGGAATGATAGAGAGAGAATGATAGAGACAGAGAATGATAGAGAGAGTATGATAGAGAGAGAGAATGATAGAGAAAGAGAAAGATGGAGGGAGAGAGAATGATAGAGAGAATGATAGCGAGAGAACGATAGAGAGAGAGAATGATAGTGAGAGAGAATGATAGAGAGAGAGAGAATGATAGAGAAAGAGAAAATGATGGAGAGAGAGAATGTTAGAGAGAGAGAATGATAGAGTGAGAATGATGGAGAGAGAGAATGATGGAGAGAGAGAATGATAGTGAGAGAGAATGATAGTGAGAGAGAATGATAGAGAGAGAATGATAGTGAGAGAGAAAGATAGAGAGAGAGAATGATGGAGAGAGAGAATGATAGAGAGAGAATGATAGAGAGAGAATGATGGAGAGAGAGAATGATAGAGAGAGAGATTGATAGAGAGAGAATGATGGAGAGAGAGAATGATAGAGAGAGAAAATGATAGAAAAAGAGAATGATAGAGAGAGAATGATAGAGAGAGATAATGATAGAGAGAGAATGATAGAGAGAGAATGATAGAGAGAGAGAATGATAGAAACAGAGAATGATAGAGAGAGGGAATGATAGAGAGAGATAATTATAGAGAGAGAGAATGATACAGAAAGAGAAAATGATGGAGAGAGAGAATGATGGAGAGAGAGAATGATGGAGAGAGAGAATGATAGAGAGAGAGAATGATAGAGAGAGAATGATAGAGAGAGAGAATGATGGAGAGAGAGAATGATGGAGAGAGAGAATGATAGTGAGAGAGAATGATAGAGAGAGAGGATGATAGAGAGAGAGAATGATGGAGAGAGAGAATGATAGAGAGAGAATGATGGAGAGAGAGAATGATAGAAAGAGAGAATGATAGAGAGAGGGAATGATAGAGAGAGAATGATAGAGAGAGAATGATACAGAGAGATAATGATAGTGAGAAAGAATGATAGAGGGAGAGAATGATGGAGAGAGAGAATGATAGAGACAGAGAATGATAGAGAGAGGGAATGATAGAGAGAGAGAATGATAGTGAGAGAGAATGATAGAGACAGAGAATTATGGAAAGAGAGAATGATAGAGAGAGAGAATTATGGAGAGACATAATGATAGAGACAGAGAATGATAAAAAGAGAATGATAGAGAGAGAGAGAATGATAGAGAATGATAGATAGAGAATGATGGAGAGAAAGAATGATAGAGAGAGAGAGGGAATGATAGAGAGAGAATGATAGAGAGAGAATGATAGAGAGAGATAATGATAGACAGAGAATGATAGAGTGAGAGAATGATAGAGAGAGAGAATGATAGAGAGAGGGAATGATAGAGAGAGAATGATAGAGAGAGATAATGAGAGAGACAGAGAATGATAGAGAGAAAATGATAGAGAGAGAGAATGATAGAGAAAGAGAATGATAGAGAGAGAGAGAGTGATGGAGAGAATGATAGCGAGAGAATGATAGAGAGAGAATGATAGAGGGAGAAAATGATAGTGAGAGAGAGAATGATAAAGAAAGATAAAATGATGGAGAGAGAGAATGATGGAGAGAGAGAATGATAGAGAGAGAGAATCATTGAGAGAGAATGATAGAGAGAGAGAATGATAGAGAGCGAATGATAGAGAGAGAATGATAGAGAGAGAGAATAATAGTGAGAGAGAATGATAGAGAGAGAGAATGATAGAGAGAGAGAATGATAGACAGAGAATGATAGAGAGAGAATGATGGAGAGAGAGAATGATAGCGAGAGAATGATAGAGAAAGAATGATGGAGAGAGAGAATGATAGAGAGAGAGAGAATGATAGAAAGAGAGAATAATAGAGAGAGGGAATGATAGAGAAAGAATGATAGAGAGAGATAATGATAGACACAGAGAATGATAGAGAGAGAGAATGATAGAGAAAGAGAATGATAGAGAGAAAGAGAAAGATAGAGAGAATAATAGCGAGAGAATGATAGAGAGAGAATGATGGAGAGAAAATGAAAGAGAGAGAGAGAATGATAGAAAAAGAGAATGATGGAGAAAGAGAATGATAGAGAGAGAGAATGATGGAGAGAGATAATGATAGACAGAGAATGATAGAGAGAGAGAATGATAGAGAGAGAGAATGATAGAGAGAGAATGATAGTGCGAGAATGATAGAGAGAGAGAATGATAGAGAGAGAAAATGATAGAGAGAGAATGATAGAGAGAGCGAATGATAAAGAGCGAATGATAGAGAGAGAATGATAGAAAGAGAGAATGATAGAGAGAGTGAATGATAGAGAGAGAATGATAGAGAGAGATAATGATAGAGACAGAGAATGATAGAGAGAGAGCGAATGATAGCGAGAGAATGATAGAGAAAGAATGATGGAGAAAGAGAATGATAGAGAGAGAGAGAATGATAGAAAGAGAGAATAATAGAGAGAGGGAATGATAGAGAAAGAGAATGATAGAGAGAAAGAGAAAGATAGAGAGAATGATAGCGAGAGAATGATAGAGAGAGAATGATGGAGAGAGGGAATGATAGAGAGAGAATGATAGAGACAGAGAATGATAGAGAGAGTATGATAGAGAGATAGAATGATAGAGAAAGAGAAAGATGGAGGGAGAGAGAATGATAGAGAGAATGATAGCGAGAGAACGATAGAGAGAGAGAATGATAGTGAGAGAGAATGATAGAGAGAGAGAGAATGATAGAGAAAGAGAAAATGATGGAGAGAGAGAATGATAGAGTGAGAATGATGGAGAGAGAGAATGATGGAGAGAGAGAATGATAGTGAGAGAGAATGATAGTGAGAGAGAATGATAGAGAGAGAATGATAGTGAGAGAGAAAGATAGAGAGAGAGAATGATGGAGAGAGAGAGAATGATAGAGACAGAATGATGGAGAGAGAGAATGATAGAAAGAGATAATGATAGAGAGAGAGAATGATAGAAAGAGAGAATGATAGAGAGAGAATGATGGATAGAGAGAATGATAGAGAGAGAAAATGATAGAAAAAGAGAATGATAGAGAGAGAATGATAGAGAGAGATAATGATAGAGAGAGAATGATAGAGAGAGAGAATGATAGAGAGAAAATGATAGAGAGAGAATGATAGAGAGAGACAATGATAGACAGAGAATGATAGAGAGAGAGAATGATAGTGAGAGAGAATGATAGAGAGAGAGAATGATGGAGAGAGAGAATGATAGAGAGCGAATGATAGAGAGAGAATGATAGAGAGAGAGAATGATAGAATCAGAGAATGATAGAGAGAGGGAATGATAGAGAGAGATAATTATAGAGAGAGAGAATGATACAGAAAGAGAAAATGATGGAGAGAGAGAATGATGGAGAGAGAGAATGATGGAGAGAGAGAATGATAGAGAGAGAGAATGATAGAGAGAGAATGATAGAGAGAGAGAATGATGGAGAGAGAGAACGATGGAGAGAGAGAATGATAGTGAGAGAGAATGATAGAGAGAGAGGATGATAGAGAGAGAGAATGATGGAGAGAGAGAATGATAGAGAGAGAATGATGGAGAGAGAGAATGATAGAAAGAGAGAATGATAGAGAGAGGGAATGATAGAGAGAGAATGATAGAGAGAGAATGATACAGAGAGATAATGATAGTGAGAAAGAATGATAGAGGGAGAGAATGATGGAGAGAGAGAATGATAGAGACAGAGAATGATAGAGAGAGGGAATGATAGAGAGAGAGAATGATAGTGAGAGAGAATGATAGAGAGAGAGAATTATGGAGAGAGAGAATGATAGAGAGAGAGAATTATGGAGAGACATAATGATAGAGACAGAGAATGATAAAAAGAGAATGATAGAGAGAGAGAGAATGATAGAGAATGATAGATAGAGAATGATGGAGAGAAAGAATGATAGAGAGAGAGAGGGAATGATAGAGAGAGAATGATAGAGAGAGATAATGATAGACAGAGAATGATAGAGTGAGAGAATGATAGAGAGAGAGAATGATAGAGAGAGGGAATGATAGAGAGAGAATGATAGAGAGAGATAATGAGAGAGACAGAGAATGATAGAGAGAAAATGATAGAGAGAGAGAATGATAGAGAAAGAGAATGATAGAGAGAGAGAGAGTGATGGAGAGAATGATAGCGAGAGAATGATAGAGAGAGAATGATAGAGGGAGAAAATGATAGTGAGAGAGAGAATGATAAAGAAAGATAAAATGATGGAGAGAGAGAATGATGGAGAGAGAGAATGATAGAGAGAGAGAATCATTGAGAGAGAATGATAGAGAGAGAGAATGATAGAGAGCGAATGATAGAGGGAGAATGATAGAGAGAGAGAATAATAGTGAGAGAGAATGATAGAGAGAGAGAATGATAGAGAGAGAGAATGATAGACAGAGAATGATAGAGAGAGAATGATGGAGAGAGAGAATGATAGAGAGAGAATGATAGAGAATGAATGATGGAGAGAGAGAATGATAGAGAGAGAATGATAGAGAATGAATGATGGAGAGAGAGAATGATAGAGAGAGAGAATGATAGAAAGAGAGAATGATAGAGAGAGAATGATAGAGAGAGAGAGAATGATAGAGAGAGAGAATGATAGAGAAAGAGAATGATAGAGAGAGAGAGAATGATAGAGAGAATGATAGCGAGAGAATGATGGAGAGAGAGAATGATAGAGAGAGAGAACGATAGAGAGAGAATGATAGAGAGAGAGAATGATAGAGAGAGAGAATGATAGACAGAGAATGATAGAGAGAGAATGATAGAGAGAGAGAATGATAGAGAGAGAATGATAGAAAGAGAGAATGATAGAGAGAAAATGAAAGAGAGAGAGAGAATGATAGAAAAAGAGAATGATGGAGAAAGAGAATGATAGAGAGAGAGAATGATAGAGAGAGATAATGATAGACAGAGAATGATAGAGAGAGAGAATGATAGAGAGAGAATGATAGTGAGAGAATGATAGAGAGAGAAAATGATAGAGAGAGAATGATAGAGAGAGCGAATGATAAAGAGCGAATGATAGAGAGAGAATGATAGAAAGAGAGAATGATAGAGAGAGTGAATGATAGAGAGAGAATGATAGAGAGAGATAATGATAGAGACAGAGAATGATAGAGAGAGAGCGAATGATAGCGAGAGAATGATAGAGAAAGAATGATGGAGAGAGAGAATGATAGAGAGAGAGAGAATGATAGAAAGAGAGAATAATAGAGAGAGGGAATGATAGAGAAAGAATGATAGAGAGAGATAATGATAGACACAGAGAATGATAGAGAGAGAGAATGATAGAGAAAGAGAATGATAGAGAGAAAGAGAAAGATAGAGAGAATAATAGCGAGAGAATGATAGAGAGAGAATGATGGAGAGAGAGAATGATAGAGAGAGGGAATGATAGAGAGAGAATGATGGAGAGAGAGAATGATAGAGAGAGGGAATGATAGAGAGAGAATGATAGAGACAGAGAATGATAGAGAGAGTATGATAGAGAGAGAGAATGATAGAGAAAGAGAAAGATGGAGGGAGAGAGAATGATAGAGAGAATGATAGCGAGAGAACGATAGAGAGAGAGAATGATAGTGAGAGAGAATGATAGAGAGAGAGAGAATGATAGAGAAAGAGAAAATGATGGAGAGAGAGAATGTTAGAGAGAGAATGATAGAGAGAGAGAATGATGGAGAGAGAGAATGATGGAGAGAGAGAATGATAGTGAGAGAGAATGATAGAGAGAGAGGATGATAGAGAGAGAGAATGATGGAGAGAGAGAATGATAGAGAGAGAATGATGGAGAGAGAGAATGATAGAAAGAGAGAATGATAGAGAGAGGGAATGATAGAGAGAGAATGATAGAGAGAGAATGATACAGAGAGATAATGATAGTGAGAAAGAATGATAGAGGGAGAGAATGATGGAGAGAGAGAATGATAGAGACAGAGAATGATAGAGAGAGGGAATGATAGAGAGAGAGAATGATAGTGGGAGAGAATGATAGAGACAGAGAATTATGGAGAGAGAGAATGATAGAGAGAGAGAATTATGGAGAGACATAATGATAGAGACAGAGAATGATAAAAAGAGAATGATAGAGAGAGAGAGAATGATAGATAATGATAGATAGAGAATGATGGAGAGAAAGAATGATAGAGAGAGAGAGGGAATGATAGAGAGAGAATGATAGAGAGAGAATGATAGAGAGAGATAATGATAGACAGAGAATGATAGAGTGAGAGAATGATAGAGAGAGAGAACGATAGAGAGAGGGAATGATAGAGAGAGAATGATAGAGAGAGATAATGAGAGAGACAGAGAATGATAGAGAGAAAATGATAGAGAGAGAGAATGATAGAGAAAGAGAATGATAGAGAGAGAGAGAGTGATGGAGAGAATGATAGCGAGAGAATGATAGAGAGAGAATGATAGAGAGAGAAAATGATAGTGAGAGAGAGAATGATAAAGAAAGATAAAATGATGGAGAGAGAGAATGATGGAGAGAGAGAATGATAGAGAGAGAGAATCATTGAGAGAGAATGATAGAGAGAGAGAATGATAGAGAGCGAATGATAGAGAGAGAATGATAGAGAGAGAGAATAATAGTGAGAGAGAATGATAGAGAGAGAGAATGATAGAGAGAGAGAATGATAGACAGAGAATGATAGAGAGAGAATGATGGAGAGAGAGAATGATAGCGAGAGAATGATAGAGAAAGAATGATGGAGAGAGAGAATGATAGAGAGAGAGAGAATGATAGAAAGAGAGAATAATAGAGAGAGGGAATGATAGAGAAAGAATGATAGAGAGAGATAATGATAGACACAGAGAATGATAGAGAGAGAGAATGATAGAGAAAGAGAATGATAGAGAGAAAGAGAAAGATAGAGAGAATAATAGCGAGAGAATGATAGAGAGAGAATGATGGAGAGAGAGAATGATAGAGAGAGGGAATGATAGAGAGAGAATGATAGAGACAGAGAATGATAGAGAGAGTATGATAGAGAGAGAGAATGATAGAGAAAGAGAAAGATGGAGGGAGAGAGAATGATAGAGAGAATGATAGCGAGAGAACGATAGAGAGAGAGAATGATAGTGAGAGAGAATGATAGAGAGAGAGAGAATGATAGAGAAAGAGAAAATGATGGAGAGAGAGAATGTTAGAGAGAGAGAATGATAGAGTGAGAATGATGGAGAGAGAGAATGATGGAGAGAGAGAATGATAGTGAGAGAGAATGATAGTGAGAGAGAATGATAGAGAGAGAATGATAGTGAGAGAGAAAGATAGAGAGAGAGAATGATAGTGAGAGAGAAAGATAGAGAGAGAGAATGATGGAGAGAGAGAATGATAGAGAGAGAATGATAGAGAGAGAATGATGGAGAGAGAGAATGATAGAGAGAGAGATTGATAGAGAGAGAGAATGATAGAGAGAGAATGATAGAAAGAGAGAATGATAGAGAGAAAATGAAAGAGAGAGAGAGAATGATAGAAAAAGAGAATGATGGAGAAAGAGAATGATAGAGAGAGAGAATGATAGAGAGAGATAATGATAGACAGAGAATGATAGAGAGAGAGAATGATAGAGAGAGAATGATAGTGAGAGAATGATAGAGAGAGAAAATGATAGAGAGAGAATGATAGAGAGAGCGAATGATAAAGAGCGAATGATAGAGAGAGAATGATAGAAAGAGAGAATGATAGAGAGAGTGAATGATAGAGAGAGAATGATAGAGAGAGATAATGATAGAGACAGAGAATGATAGAGAGAGAGCGAATGATAGCGAGAGAATGATAGAGAAAGAATGATGGAGAGAGAGAATGATAGAGAGAGAGAGAATGATAGAAAGAGAGAATAATAGAGAGAGGGAATGATAGAGAAAGAATGATAGAGAGAGATAATGATAGACACAGAGAATGATAGAGAGAGAGAATGATAGAGAGAGAATGATAGTGAGAGAGAAAGATAGAGAGAGAGAATGATAGTGAGAGAGAAAGATAGAGAGAGAGAATGATGGAGAGAGAGAATGATAGAGAGAGAATGATAGAGAGAGAATGATGGAGAGAGAGAATGATAGAGAGAGAGATTGATAGAGAGAGAATGATGGAGAGAGAGAATGATAGAGAGAGAAAATGATAGAAAAAGAGAATGATAGAGAGAGAATGATAGAGAGAGATAATGATAGAGAGAGAATGATAGAGAGAGAGAATGATAGAGAGAAAATGATAGAGAGAGAATGATAGAGAGAGACAATGATAGACAGAGAATGATAGAGAGAGAGAATGATAGTGAGAGAGAATGATAGAGAGAGAGAATGATGGAGAGAGAGAATGATAGAGAGCGAATGATAGAGAGAGAATGATAGAAACAGAGAATGATAGAGAGAGAGGGAATGATAGAGAGAGATAATGATAGAGAGAGAGAATGATACAGAAAGAGAAAATGATGGAGAGAGAGAATGATAGAGAGAGAGAATGATAGAGAAAGAGTATGATAGAGAGAGAGAATGATAGAGAGAGAGAATAATAGAGAGAGAGAATGATGGAAAGAGAGAATGATGGAGAGAGAGAATGATAGAGAGAGAATGATAGAGAGAGAATGATAGAGAGAGAATGATGGAGAAAGAGAATGATAGAGAGAGAGATTGATAGAGAGAGAATGATAGAGAGAGAATGATGGAGAGAGAGAATGATAGAGAGAGAGAATGATAGAAAGAGAGAATGATAGAGAGAGAATGATGGATAGAGAGAATGATAGAGAGAGAAAATGATAGAAAAAGAGAATGATAGAGAGAGAATGATAGAGAGAGATAATGATAGAGAGAGAATGATAGAGAGAGAGAATGATAGAGAGAAAATGATAGAGAGAGAATGATAGAGAGAGACAATGATAGACAGAGAATGATCGAGAGAGAGAATGATAGTGAGAGAGAATGATAGAGAGAGAGAATGATGGAGAGAGAGAATGATAGAGAGCGAATGATAGAGAGAGAATGATAGAGAGAGAGAATGATAGAAACAGAGAATGATAGAGAGAGGGAATGATAGAAAGAGATAATTATAGAGAGAGAGAATGATACAGAAAGAGAAAATGATGGAGAGAGAGAATGATGGAGAGACAGAATGATGGAGAGAGAGAATGATAGAGAGAGAGAATGATAGAGAGAGAATGATAGAGAGAGAGAATGATGGAGAGAGAGAATGATGGAGAGAGAGAATGATAGTGAGAGAGAATGATAGAGAGAGAGGATGATAGAGAGAGAGAATGATGGAGAGAGAGAATGATAGAGAGAGAATGATGGAGAGAGAGAATGATAGAGAGAGAGAATTATGGAGAGACATAATGATAGAGACAGAGAATGATAAAAAGAGAATGATAGAGAGAGAGAGAATGATAGAGAATGATAGATAGAGAATGATGGAGAGAAAGAATGATAGAGAGAGAGAGGGAATGATAGAGAGAGAATGATAGAGAGAGAATGATAGAGAGAGATAATGATAGACAGAGAATGATAGAGTGAGAGAATGATAGAGAGAGAGAATGATAGAGAGAGGGAATGATAGAGAGAGAATGATAGAGAGAGAGAATGATAGAGAGCGAATGATAGAGAGAGAATGATAGAGAGAGAGAATAATAGTGAGAGAGAATGATAGAGAGAGAGAATGATAGAGAGAGAGAATGATAGACAGAGAATGATAGAGAGAGAATGATGGAGAGAGAGAATGATAGCGAGAGAATGATAGAGAAAGAATGATGGAGAGAGAGAGAATGATAGAAAGAGAGAATAATAGAGAGAGGGAATGATAGAGAAAGAATGATAGAGAGAGAATGATAGAGACAGAGAATGATAGAGAGAGTATGATAGAGAGAGAGAATGATAGAGAAAGAGAAAGATGGAGGGAGAGAGAATGATAGAGAGAATGATAGCGAGAGAACGATAGAGAGAGAGAATGATAGTGAGAGAGAATGATAGAGAGAGAGAGAATGATAGAGAAAGAGAAAATGATGGAGAGAGAGAATGTTAGAGAGAGAGAATGATAGAGTGAGAATGATGGAGAGAGAGAATGATGGAGAGAGAGAATGATAGTGAGAGAGAATGATAGTGAGAGAGAATGATAGAGAGAGAATGATAGTGAGAGAGAAAGATAGACAGAGAGAATGATGGAGAGAGAGAATGATAGAGAGAGAATGATAGAGAGAGAATGATGGAGAGAGAGAATGATAGAGAGAGAGATTGATAGAGAGAGAGATTGATAGAGAGAGAATGATAGAGAGAGAATGATGGAGAGAGAGAATGATAGAGAGAGAGAATGATAGAAAGAGAGAATGATAGAGAGAGAATGATGGATAGAGAGAATGATAGAGAGAGAAAATGATAGAAAAAGAGAATGATAGAGAGAGAATGATAGAGAGAGATAATGATAGAGAGAGAATGATAGAGAGAGAGAATGATAGAGAGAAAATGATAGAGAGAGAATGATAGAGAGAGACAATGATAGACAGAGAATGATAGAGAGAGAGAATGATAGTGAGAGAGAATGATAGAGAGAGAGAATGATGGAGAGAGAGAATGATAGAGAGCGAATGATAGAGAGAGAATGATAGAAACAGAGAATGATAGAGAGAGAGGGAATGATAGAGAGAGATAATGATAGAGAGAGAGAATGATACAGAAAGAGAAAATGATGGAGAGAGAGAATGATAGAGAGAGAGAATGATAGAGAAAGAGTATGATAGAGAGAGAGAATGATAGAGAGAGAGAATAATAGAGAGAGAGAATGATAGAAAGAGAGAATGATAGAGAGAAAATGATAGAGAGAGAGAGAATGATAGAGGAAGAGAATGATGGAGAAAGAGAATGATAGAGAGAGAGAATGAGAGAGAGATAATGATAGAGAGAGAGAATGATGGAGAGAGAGAATGATGGAGAGAGAGAATGATAGAGAGAGAATGATAGAGAGAGAGAATGATAGTGAGAGAGAATGATAGAGAGAGAGAATGATGGAGAGAGAGAATGATAGAGAGAGAATGATAGAGAGAGAATGATGGAGAAAGAGAATGATAGAGAGAGAGATTGATAGAGAGAGAATGATAGAGAGAGAATGATGGAGAGAGAGAATGATAGAGAGAGAGAATGATAGAAAGAGAGAATGATAGAGAGAGAATGATGGATAGAGAGAATGATAGAGAGAGAAAATGATAGAAAAAGAGAATGATAGAGAGAGAATGATAGAGAGAGATAATGATAGAGAGAGAATGATAGAGAGAGAGAATGATAGAGAGAAAATGATAGAGAGAGAATGATAGAGAGAGACAATGATAGAAACAGAGAATGATAGAGAGAGGGAATGATAGAGAGAGATAATTATAGAGAGAGAGAATGATACAGAAAGAGAAAATGATGGAGAGAGAGAATGATGGAGAGAGAGAATGATGGAGAGAGAGAATGATAGAGAGAGAGAATGATAGAGAGAGAATGATAGAGAGAGAGAATGATGGAGAGAGAGAATGATGGAGAGAGAGAATGATAGTGAGAGAGAATGATAGAGAGAGAGGATGATAGAGAGAGAGAATGATGGAGAGAGAGAATGATAGAGAGAGAATGATGGAGAGAGAGAATGATAGAAAGAGAGAATGATAGAGAGAGGGAATGATAGAGAGAGAATGATAGAGAGAGAATGATACAGAGAGATAATGATAGTGAGAAAGAATGATAGAGGGAGCGAATGATGGAGAGAGAGAATGATAGAGAGAGAATGATAGAAAGAGAGAATGATAGAGAGAAAATGAAAGAGAGAGAGAGAATGATAGAAAAAGAGAATGATGGAGAAAGAGAATGATAGAGAGAGAGAATGATAGAGAGAGATAATGATAGACAGAGAATGATAGAGAGAGAGAATGATAGAGAGAGAGAATGATAGACAGAGAATGATAGAGAGAGAATGATGGAGAGAGAGAATGATAGAGAGAGAATGATAGAGAATGAATGATGGAGAGAGAGAATGATAGAGAGAGAATGATAGAGAATGAATGATGGAGAGAGAGAATGATAGAGAGAGATAATGATAGAGAGAGAGAATGATAGAGAGAGAATGATAGAGTGAGAGAATGATAGAGTGAGAATGATGGAGAGAGAGAACGATGGAGAGAGAGCATGATAGTGAGAGAGAATGATAGTAAGAGAGAATGATGGAGAGGGAGAATGATAGAGAGAGAATGATGGAGAGAGAGAATGATAGAAAGAGAGAATGATAGAGAGAGGGAATGATAGAGAGAGATAATGATAGTGAGAGAGAATGATCGCAAGAAAATGATAGAGAGAGAATGATGGAAAGAGAGAATGATAGAGAGAGGGAATGATAGAGAGAGAATGATAGAGAGAGAATGATAGAGAGAGATAATGATAGAGACAGAGAATGAAAGAGGGAGAATGATAGAGAGAGAATGATAGAGAGAGGAATGATAGAGAAAGAGAATGATAGAGAGAGGGAGAATGATGGAGCGAGAGAATGATAGAGAGAATGATAGAGAGAGAGAGAGAATGATAGAGAAAGAGAATGATAGAAAGAAAGAATGATGGAGAGAAAATGATAGAGAGAGAATGATAGAGAGAGATAATGATAGACAGAGAATGATAGAGAGAGAAAATGATAGAGAGAGAATGATAGTGAGAGAATGATATAGAGAGAGAATGATAGAGAGAGAAAATGATAGAGAGAGAATGATAGAGAGAGCGAATGATAAAGAGCGAATGATAGAGAGAGAATGATAGAAAGAGAGAATGATAGAGAGAGGGAATGATAGAGAGAGAATGATAGAGAGAGATAATGATAGAGACAGAGAATGATAGAGAGATAGCGAATGATAGCGAGAGAATGATAGAGAAAGAATGATTGAGAGAGAGAATGATAGAGAGAGAGAGAATGATAGAGAAAGAGAATGATAGAAAGAGAGAATGATAGTGAGAGAGAATGATAGAGAGAGAGAATGATGGAGAGAGAGAATGATGGAGAGCGAATGATAGAGAGAGAATGATAGAGAGAGATAATGATAGAGAGAGAGAATGATGGAGAGAGAGAATGATGGAGAAAGGGAATGATTGAGAGCGAATGATAGGGAGAGATAATGATAGAGACAGAGAATGATAGAGAGAGAATGATGGAGAGAGAGAATGATAGAAAGAGAGAATGATAGAGAGAGGGAATGATAGAGAGAGAATGATAGACAGCGATAATGATAGAGAGAGAGAATGATCGAGAGAGAGAATGACAGAGAGAGGGAATGATAGAGAGAGAATGATAGAGAGAGATAATGATAGAGACAGAGAATGATAGAGAGAGAATGATGGAGAGAGAGAATGATAGAGAAAGAGAAAATGATGGAGAGAGAGAATGATAGAGAGAGAGAATGATACAGTGAGAATGATGGAGAGAGAGAATGATGGAGAGAGAGAATGATGGAGAGAGAGAATGATAGTGAGAGAGAATGATAGTGAGAGAGAATGATAGAGAGAGAGAATGATAGTGAGAGAGAATGATAGAGAGAGAGAATGATGGAGAGAGAGAATGATAGAGAGAGAATGATAGAGAGAGAATGATGGAGAGAGAGAATGATAGAGAGAGAATGATGGAGAGAGAGAATGATAGAGAGAGAGAATGATAGAAAGAGAGAATGATAGAGAGAGAATGATAGATAGAGAGAATGATAGAGAGAGAGAATGATAGAAAAAGAGAATGATAGAGAGAGAATGATAGGGAGAGATAATGATAGAGAGAGAATGATAGGGAGAGATAATGATAGAGAGAGAAGGATAGAGAGAGAATGATAAAGAGAGAGAATGATAGACAGAGAATGATAGAGAGAGAGAATGATAGTGAGAGAGAATGATAGAGAGAGAGAATGATGGAGAGAGAGAATGATAGAGAGCGAATGATAGAGAGAGAATGATAGAGAGAGAGAATGATAGAAACAGAGAATGATAGAGAGAGGGAATGATAGAGAGAGATAATGATGGAGAGAGAGAATGATACAGAAAGAGAAAATGATGGAGAGAGAGAATGATGGAGAGATAGAATGATAGAAAGAGAGAATGATAGAGAGAGGGAATGATAGAGAAAGAATGATAGAGAGAGATAATGATAGACACAGAGAATGATAGAGAGAGAGAATGATAGAGAAAGAGAATGATAGAGAGAAAGAGAAAGATAGAGAGAATGATAGCGAGAGAATGATAGAGAGAGAATGATGGAGAGAGAGAATGATAGAGAGAGGGAATGATAGAGAGAGAATGATAGAGACAGAGAATGATGGAGAGAGTATGATAGAGAGAGAGAATGATAGAGAAAGAGAAAGATGGAGCGAGAGAGAATGATAGAGAGAATGATAGAGAGAATGATAGAGAGAGAGAATGATAGTGAGAGAGAATGATAGAGAGAGAGAGAATGATAGAGAAAGAGAAAATGATGGAGAGAGAGAATGATAGAGAGAGAATGATAGAGAGAGGGAATGATAGAGTGAGAATGATGGAGAGAGAGAATGATGGAGAAAGAGAATGATAGAGAGAGAATGATAGAGAGAGAGAATGATAGTGAGAGAGAATGATAGAGAGAGAGAATGATGGAGAGAGAGAATGATAGAGAGAGAATGATAGAGAGAGAATGATGGAGAGAGAGAATGATAGAGAGAGAATGATGGAGAGAGAGAATGATAGAGAGAGAGAATGATAGAAAGAGAGAATGATAGAGAGAGAATGATAGATAGAGAGAATGATAGAGAGAGAGAATGATAGAAAAAGAGAATGATAGAGAGAGAATGATAGGGAGAGATAATGATAGAGAGAGAATGATAGGGAGAGATAATGATAGAGAGAGAATGATAGAGAGAGAATGATAAAGAGAGAGAATGATAGACAGAGAATGATAGAGAGAGAGAATGATAGTGAGAGAGAATGATAGAGAGAGAGAATGATGGAGAGAGAGAATGATAGAGAGCGAATGATAGAGAGAGAATGATAGAGAGAGAGAATGATAGAAACAGAGAATGATAGAGAGAGGGAATGATAGAGAGAGATAATGATGGAGAGAGAGAATGATACAGAAAGAGAAAATGATGGAGAGAGAGAATGATGGAGAGATAGAATGATAGAAAGAGAGAATGATAGAGAGAGGGAATGATAGAGAAAGAATGATAGAGAGAGATAATGATAGACACAGAGAATGATAGAGAGAGAGAATGATAGAGAAAGAGAATGATAGAGAGAAAGAGAAAGATAGAGAGAATGATAGCGAGAGAATGATAGAGAGAGAATGATGGAGAGAGAGAATGATAGAGAGAGGGAATGATAGAGAGAGAATAATAGAGACAGAGAATGATGGAGAAAGTATGATAGAGAGAGAGAATGATAGAGAAAGAGAAAGATGGAGCGAGAGAGAATGATAGAGAGAATGATAGAGAGAGAGAATGATAGTGAGAGAGAATGATAGAGAGAGAGAGAATGATAGAGAAAGAGAAAATGATGGAGAGAGAGAATGATAGAGAAAGAATGATGGAGAGAGAGAATGATAGAGAGAGAGAGAATGATAGAGAAAGAGAATGATAGAAAGAGAGAATGATAGTGAGAGAGAATGATAGAGAGAGAGAATGATGGAGAGAGAGAATGATGGAGAGAGAATGATAGAGAGAGAATGATAGAGAGAGATAATGATAGAGAGAGAGAATGATAGAGAAAGAGAATGATAGAGAGAATGATAGAGAGAGAATGATGGAGAGAGAGAATGATAGAGAGAGGGAATGATAGGGAGAGTATGATAGAGACAGAGAATGATAGAGAGAGTATGATAGAGAGAGAGAATGATAGAGAAAGAGAAAGATGGAGAGAGAGAGAATGATAGAGAGGATGATAGAGAGAGAGAATGATGGAGAGATAGAATGATAGAAAGAGAGAATGATAGAGAGAGAATGATAGAGAGAGAATGATGGAGAGAGAGAATGATAGAGAGAGAATGATGGAGAGAGAGAATGATAGAGAGAGAGAATGATAGAAAGAGAGAATGATAGAGAGAGAATGATAGATAGAGAGAATGATAGAGAGAGAGAATGATAGAAAAAGAGAATGATAGAGAGAGAATGATAGGGAGAGATAATGATAGAGAGAGAATGATAGGGAGAGATAATGATAGAGAGAGAATGATAGAGAGAGAATGATAAAGAGAGAGAATGATAGACAGAGAATGATAGAGAGAGAGAATGATAGTGAGAGAGAATGATAGAGAGAGAGAATGATGGAGAGAGAGAATGATAGAGAGCGAATGATAGAGAGAGAATGATAGAGAGAGAGAATGATAGAAACAGAGAATGATAGAGAGAGGGAATGATAGAGAGAGATAATGATGGAGAGAGAGAATGATACAGAAAGAGAAAATGATGGAGAGAGAGAATGATGGAGAGATAGAATGATAGAAAGAGAGAATGATAGAGAGAGGGAATGATAGAGAAAGAATGATAGAGAGAGATAATGAAAGACACAGAGAATGATCGAGAGAGAGAATGATAGAGAAAGAGAATGATAGAGAGAAAGAGAAAGATCGAGAGAATGATAGCGAAAGAATGATAGAGAGAATGATGGAGAGAGAGAATGATAGAGAGAGGGAATGATAGAGAGAGAATGATAGAGACAGAGAATGATAGAGAGAGTATGATAGAGAGGGAGAATGATAGAGAAAGAGAAAGATGGAGAGAGAGAGAATGATAGAGAGAATGATAGAGAGAGAGAATGATAGTGAGAGAGAATGATAGAACGAGAGAGAATGATAGAGAAAGAGAAAATGATGGAGAGAGAGAATGATAGAGAGAGAGAATGATAGAGTGAGAATGATGGAGAGAGAGAATGATGGAGAGAGAGAATGATAGTGAGAGAGAATGATAGTGAGAGAGAATGATAGAGAGAGAATGATAGTGAGAGAGAAAGATAGAGAGAGAGAATGATGGAGAGAGAGAGAATGATAGAGACAGAATGATGGAGAGAGAGAATGATAGAAAGTGAGAATGATAGAGAGAGAGAATGATAGAGAGAGGGAATAATGGAGTGAGAATGATGGAGAGAGAGAATGATGAAGAGAGAGAATGATAGAGAGAGAATGATAGAGAGAGAGAATGATAGTGAGAGAGAATGATAGAGAGAGAGAATGATGGAGAGAGAGAATGATAGAGAGAGAATGATAGAGAGAGAATGATAGAGAGAGAATGATGGAGAGAGAGAATGATAGAGAGAGAGAATGATAGAGAGAGAGAATCATGGAGAGAGAGAATGATAGTGAGATAATGATAGAGAGAGAGAATGATAGTGAGAGAGAATGATAGAGAGAGAGAATGATGGAGAGAGAGAATGATAGAGAGAGAGAATAATAGAGAAAGGGAATGATATGGAGAGAATGATAGAGAGAGATAGTGATAGAGACAGAGAATGATAGAGAGAGAATGATAGAGAGAGAGAATGATAGAGAAAGAGAATGAGAGAGAGAGAGAGAGAATGATAGCGAGAGAATGATAGAGAGAGAATGATAGTGAGAGAGAATGATAGAGAGAGAATGATAGAGACATAGAGAATGATAGAGAAAGAGAATGATAGAAAGAGAGAATGATAGAGAGAAAATGATAGAGAGACGGAATGATAGAGAAAGAATGATAGAGAGAGAGAATGATAGAGAGAGGGAATGATAGAGAGAGAATGATAGAGAGAGATAATGATGGAGACAGAGAATGATAGAGAGAGAATGATAGAGAGAGAGAATGATAGAGAAAGAGAATGATAGAGAGAGAGAGAATGATAGAGAGAATGATAGCGAGAGAATGATAGAGAGAGAGAATGATAGTGAGAGAGAATGATAGTGAGAGAGAATGATAGAGAGAGAGAGAGAATGACAGAGAAAGAGAAAATGATGGAGAGAGAGAATGGTGGGGAGAGAGAATGATAGAGAGAGAGAATGATAGAGAGAGAGAGAATGATAGAGAGAGAGAATGATAGTGAGAGAGAATGATAGAGAGAGAGAATGATGGAGAGAGAGAATGATAGAGAGAGAGAATAACAGAGAGAGAGAATGATAGTCAGAGAATGATAGAGAGAGAGAATGATAGTGAGAGAGAATGATAGAGAGAGAGAATGATGGAGAGAGAGAATGATAGAGAGAGAGAATGATAGAGAGAGGGAATGATAGGGAGAGAATGATAGAGAGAGATAATGATAGAGACAGAGAATGATAGAGAGAGAATGATAGAGAGAGAGAATGATAGAGAAAGCGAATGATAGAGAGAGAGAGAATGATAGAGAGAATGATAGCGAGAGAATGATAGCGAGAGAATGATAGCGAGAGAATGATAGCGAGAGAATGATAGAGAGAGAATGATGGAGAGAGAGAATGATAGTGAGAGGGAATGATAGGGAGAGAATGATAAAGAGAGAATGATAGAGTGAGAATGATAGAGAGAGAGAGAATGATAGAGAAAGAGAATGATAGAAAGAGAGAATGATAGAGGGAAAACGATAGAGCGAGGGAATGATAGAGAGAGAATGATAGAGACAGATAATGATAGACAGAGATAGAGAGAGAGAATGATAGAGAGAGAGAATGATAGAGAGAGAATGATAGAGACAGAGAATGATAGAGAGAGTATGATAGAGAGGGAGAATGATAGAGAAAAAGAAAGATGGAGAGAGAGAGAATGATAGAGAGAATGATAGAGAGAGAGAATGATAGTGAGAGAGAATGATAGAACGACAGAGAATGATAGAGAAAGAGAAAATGATGGAGAGAGAGAATGATAGAGAGAGAGAATGATAGAGTGAGAATGATGGAGAGAGAGAATGATGGAGAGAGAGAATGATAGTGAGAGAGAATGATAGTGAGAGAGAATGATAGAGAGAGAATGATAGTGAGAGAGAAAGATAGAGAGAGAGAATGATGGAGAGAGAAAGAATGATAGAGACAGAATGATGGAGAGAGAGAATGATAGAAAGTGAGAATGATAGAGAGAGAGAATGATAGAGAGAGGGAATAATAGAGTGAGAATGATGGAGAGAGAGAATGATGAAGAGAGAGAATGATAGAGAGAGAATGATGGAGAGAGAGAATGATAGTGAGAGAGAATGATAGAGAGAGAGAATGATGGAGAGAGAGAATGATAGAGGGAGAATGATAGAGAGAGAGAATGATAGTGAGAGAGAATGATAGAGAGAGAGAATGATGGAGAGAGAGAATGATAGAGAGAGAGAATAATCGAGAAAGGGAATGATATGGAGAGAATGATAGAGAGAGATAGTGATAGAGACAGAGAATGATAGAGAGAGAATGATAGAGAGAGAGAATGATAGAGAAAGAGAATGAGAGAGAGAGAGAGAGAATGATAGCGAGAGAATGATAGAGAGAGAATGATAGTGAGAGAGAATGATAGAGAGAGAATGATAGAGACATAGAGAATGATAGAGAAAGAGAATGATAGAAAGAGTGAATGATAGAGAGAAAATGATAGAGAGACGGAATGATAGAGAGAGAATGATAGAGAGAGAGAATGATAGAGAGAGGGAATGATAGAGAGAGAATGATAGAGAGAGATAATGATGGAGACAGAGAATGATAGAGAGAGAATGATAGAGAGAGAGAATGATAGAGAAAGAGAATGATAGAGAGAGAGAGAATGATAGAGAGAATGATAGCGAGAGAATGATAGAGAGAGAGAATGATAGTGAGAGAGAATGATAGTGAGCGAGAATGATAGAGAGAGAGAGAGAATGACAGAGAAAGAGAAAATGATGGAGAGAGAGAATGATGGAGAGAGAGAATGATAGAGAGAGAGAATGATAGAGAGAGAGAGAATGATAGAGAGAGAGAATGATAGTGAGAGAGAATGATAGAGAGAGAGAATGATGGAGAGAGAGAATGATAGAGAGAGAGAATAACAGAGAGAGAGAATGATAGTCAGAGAATGATAGAGAGAGAGAATGATAGTGAGAGAGAATGATAGAGAGAGAGAATGATGGAGAGAGAGAATGATAGAGAGAGAGAATGATAGAGAGAGGGAATGATAGGGAGAGAATGATAGAGAGAGATAATGATAGAGACAGAGAATGATAGAGAGAGAATGATAGAGAGAGAGAATGATAGAGAAAGCGAATGATAGAGAGAGAGAGAATGATAGAGAGAATGATAGCGAGAGAATGATAGAGAGAGAATGATGGAGAGAGAGAATGATAGTGAGAGGGAATGATAGGGAGAGAATGATAAAGAGAGAATGATAGAGTGAGAATGATAGAGAGAGAGAGAATGATAGAGAAAGAGAATGATAGAAAGAGAGAATGATAGAGGGAAAACGATAGAGCGAGGGAATGATAGAGAGAGAATGATAGAGACAGATAATGATAGACAGAGATAGAGAGAGAGAATGATAGAGAGAGAGAATGATAGAGAGAGAGAATGATAGAGAAAGAGTATGATAGAGAGAGAGAATGATAGAGAGAGAGAATAATAGAGAGAGAGAATGATAGAAAGAGAGAATGATAGAGAGAAAATGATAGAGAGAGAGAGAATGATAGAGAAAGAGAATGATGGAGAAAGAGAATGATAGAGAGAGAGAATGAGAGAGAGATAATGATAGAGAGAGAGAATGATGGAGAGAGAGAATGATAGAGAGAGGGAATGATAGAGAGAGAATGATAGAGAGAGATAATGATAGAGACAGAGAATGATAGAGAGAAAGAGAAAGATCGAGAGAATGATAGCGAAAGAATGATAGAGAGAATGATGGAGAGAGAGAATGATAGAGAGAGGGAATGATAGAGAGAGAATGATAGAGACAGAGAATGATAGAGAGAGTATGATAGAGAGGGAGAATGATAGAGAAAGAGAAAGATGGAGAGAGAGAGAATGATAGAGAGAATGATAGAGAGAGAGAATGATAGTGAGAGAGAATGATAGAACGAGAGAGAATGATAGAGAAAGAGAAAATGATGGAGAGAGAGAATGATAGAGAGAGAGAATGATAGAGTGAGAATGATGGAGAGAGAGAATGATGGAGAGAGAGAATGATAGTGAGAGAGAATGATAGTGAGAGAGAATGATAGAGAGAGAATGATAGTGAGAGAGAAAGATAGAGAGAGAGAATGATGGAGAGAGAGAGAATGATAGAGACAGAATGATGGAGAGAGAGAATGATAGAAAGTGAGAATGATAGAGAGAGAGAATGATAGAGAGAGGGAATAATAGAGTGAGAATGATGGAGAGAGAGAATGATGAAGAGAGAGAATGATAGAGAGAGAATGATAGAGAGAGAGAATGATAGTGAGAGAGAATGATAGAGAGAGAGAATGATGGAGAGAGAGAATGATAGAGAGAGAATGATAGAGAGAGAATGATGGAGAGAGAGAATGATAGTGAGAGAGAATGATAGAGAGAGAGAATCATGGAGAGAGAGAATGATAGTGAGATAATGATAGAGAGAGAGAATGATAGTGAGAGAGAATGATAGAGAGAGAGAATGATGGAGAGAGAGAATGATAGAGAGAGAGAATAATAGAGAAAGGGAATGATATGGAGAGAATGATAGAGAGAGATAGTGATAGAGACAGAGAATGATAGAGAGAGAATGATAGAGAGAGAGAATGATAGAGAAAGAGAATGAGAGAGAGAGAGAGAGAATGATAGCGAGAGAATGATAGAGAGAGAATGATAGTGAGAGAGAATGATAGAGAGAGAATGATAGAGACATCGAGAATGATAGAGAAAGAGAATGATAGAAAGAGAGAATGATAGAGAGAAAATGATAGAGAGACGGAATGATAGAGAGAGAATGATAGAGAGAGAGAATGATAGAGAGAGGGAATGATAGAGAGAGAATGATAGAGAGAGATAATGATGGAGACAGAGAATGATAGAGAGAGAATGATAGAGAGAGAGAATGATAGAGAAAGAGAATGATAGAGAGAGAGAGAATGATAGAGAGAATGATAGCGAGAGAATGATAGAGAGAGAGAATGATAGTGAGAGAGAATGATAGTGAGAGAGAAAGATAGAGAGAGAGAGAGAATGACAGAGAAAGAGAAAATGATGGAGAGAGAGAATGATAGAGAGAGAGAATGATAGAGAGAGAGAGAATGATAGAGAGAGAGAATGATAGTGAGAGAGAATGATAGAGAGAGAGAATGATGGAGAGAGAGAATGATAGAGAGAGAGAATAACAGAGAGAGAGAATGATAGTCAGAGAATGATAGAGAGAGAGAATGATAGTGAGAGAGAATGATAGAGAGAGAGAATGATGGAGAAAGAGAATGATAGAGAGAGAGAATGATAGAGAGAGGGAATGATAGGGAGAGAATGATAGAGAGAGATATTGATAGAGACAGAGAATGATAGAGAGAGAATGATAGAGAGAGAGAATGATAGAGAAAGCGAATGATAGAGAGAGAGAGAATGATAGAGAGAATGATAGCGAGAGAATGATAGCGAGAGAATGATAGAGAGAGAATGATGGAGAGAGAGAATGATAGTGAGAGGGAATGATAGGGAGAGAATGATAAAGAGAGAATGATAGAGTGAGAATGATAGAGAGAGAGAGAATGATAGAGAAAGAGAATGATAGAAAGAGAGAATGATAGAGGGAAAACGATAGAGCGAGGGAATGATAGAGAGAGAATGATAGAGACAGATAATGATAGACAGAGATAGAGAGAGAGAATGATAGAGAGAGAGAATGATAGAGAGAGAGAATGATAGAGAGAGAGAATAATAGAGAGAGAGAATGATAGAAAGAGAGAATGATAGAGAGAAAATGATAGAGAGAGAGAGAATGATAGAGAAAGAGAATGATGGAGAAAGAGAATGATAGAGAGAGAGAATGAGAGAGAGATAATGATAGAGAGAGAGAATGATGGAGAGAGAGAATGATAGAGAGAGGGAATGATAGAGAGAGAATGATAGTAAGAGAGAATGATGGAGACAGAGAATGATAGAGAGAGAATGATGGAGAGAGAATGATAGAAAGAGAGAATGATAGAGAGAGGGAATGATAGAGAGAGATAATGATAGACAGAGATAGAGAGAGAGAATGATAGAGAGAGAGAATGATAGAGAGAGAGAATGATAGAGAGAGAGAATAATAGAGAGAGAGAATGATAGAAAGAGAGAATGATAGAGAGAGAATGATAGCGAGAGATAATGATAGAGACAGAGAATGATAGAGAGAGATAATGATATAGACAGAGAATGAAAGAGGGAGAATGATAGAGAGAGAATGATAGAGAGAGGAATGATAGAGAAAGAGAATGATAGAGAGAGCGAGAATGATGGAGCGAGAGAATGATAGAGAGAATGATAGAGACAGAGAAAATGATAGAGAAAGAAAATGATAGAAAGAGAGAATGATGGAGAGAAAATGATAGAGAGAGAATGATAGAGAGAGATAATGATAGAGAGAGAATGATGGAGAGAGAGAATGATAGAAAGAGAGAATGATAGAAAGAGAGAATGATAGAGAGGAGGAATGATAGAGAGAGATAATGATAGTGAGAGAGAATGATCGCGAGAAAATGATAGAGAGAGAATGATGGGAAGAGAGAATGATAGAGAGAGGGAATGATAGAGAGAGAATGATAGAGAGAGAATGATAGAGAGAGAATGATAGAGAGAGAATGATAGAGAGAGAATGATAGAGAGAGAATGATAGAGAGAGATAATGATAGAGACAGAGAATGAAAGAGGGAGAATGATAGAGAGAGAATGATAGAGAGAGGAATGATAGAGAAAGAGAATGATAGAGAGAGCGAGAATGATGGAGCGAGAGAATGATAGAGAGAATGATGGAGAGAGAGAGAATGATAGAGAAAGAGAATGATAGAAAGAGAGAATGATGGAGAGAAAATGATAGAGAGAGAATGATAGAGAGAGATAATGATAGAGAGAGAGAATGATAGAGAGAGAATGATAGAGTGAGAGAATGATAGAGTGAGAATGATGGAGAGAGAGAACGATGGAGAGAGAGAATGATAGTGAGAGAGAATGATAGAGAGAGAATGATAGTAAGAGAGAATGATGGAGACAGAGAATGATAGAGAGAGAATGATGGAGAGAGAATGATAGAAAGAGAGAATGATAGAGAGAGGGAATGATAGAGAGAGAATGATAGAGAGAGATAATGATAGAGACAGAGAATGATAGAGAGATAGCGAATGATAGCGAGAGAATGATAGAGAAAGAATGATTGAGAGAGAGAATGATAGAGAGAGAGAGAATGATAGAGAAAGAGAATGATAGAAAGAGAGAATGATAGTGAGAGAGAATGATAGAGAGAGAGAATGATGGAGAGAGAGAATGATGGAGAGCGAATGATAGAGAGAGAATGATAGAGAGAGATAATGATAGAGAGAGAGAATGATGGAGAGAGAGAATGATGGAGAAAGGGAATGATTGAGAGCGAATGATAGGGAGAGATAATGATAGAGACAGAGAATGATAGAGAGAGAATGATGGAGAGAGAGAATGATAGAAAGAGAGAATGATAGAGAGAGGGAATGATAGAGAGAGAATGATAGACAGCGATAATGATAGTGAGAGAGAATGATAAAGAGAGAGAGAATGATGGAGATAGGGAATGATAGAGAGAGAGAATGATAGAGAGAGATAATGATAGAGACAGAGAATGAGAGAGAGAGAGCGAATGATAGCGAGAGAATGATAGAGAAAGAATGATGGAGAGAGAGAATGATAGAGAGAGAGAGAATGATAGAGAAAGAGAATGATAGAACGAGAGAATGATAGTGAGAGAGAATGATAAAGAGAGATAATGATAGAGAGAGAGAATGATCGAGAGAGAGAATGACAGAGAGAGGGAATGATAGAGAGAGAATGATAGAGAGAGATAATGATAGAGACAGAGAATGATAGAGAGAGAATGATGGAGAGAGAGAATGATAGAAAGAGAGAATGATAGAGAGAGGGAATGATGGAGAAAGAATGATAGAGAGAGATAATGATAGACACAGAGAATGATAGAGAGAGAGAATGATAGAGAAAGAGAATGATAGAGAGAAAGAGAAAGATCGAGAGAATGATAGCGAGAGAATGATAGAGAGAGAATGATGGAGAGAGAGAGAATGATAGAGAAAGAGAAAATGGTGGAGAGAGAGAATGATAGAGAGAGAGAATGATACAGTGAGAATGATGGAGAGAGAGAATGATGGAGAGAGAGAATGATGGAGAGAGAGAATGATAGTGAGAGAGAATGATAGTGAGAGAGAATGATAGAGAGAGAATGATAGTGAGAGAGAAAGATAGAGAGAGAGAATGATGGAGAGAGAGAGAATGATAGAGACAGAATGATGGAGAGAGAGAATGATAGAAAGAGAGAATGATAGAGAGAGAGAATGATAGAGAGAGGGAATGATAGAGTGAGAATGATGGAGAGAGAGAATGATGGAGAAAGAGAATGATAGAGAGAGAATGATAGAGAGAGAGAATGATAGTGAGAGAGAATGATAGAGAGAGAGAATGATGGAGAGAGAGAATGATAGAGAGAGAATGATAGAGAGAGAATGATGGAGAGAGAGAATGATAGAGAGAGAATGATGGAGAGAGAGAATGATAGAGAGAGAGAATGATAGAAAGAGAGAATGATAGAGAGAGAATGATAGATAGAGAGAATGATAGAGAGAGAGAATGATAGAAAAAGAGAATGATAGAGAGAGAATGATAGGGAGAGATAATGATAGAGAGAGAATGATAGGGGGAGATAATGATAGAGAGAGAATGATAGAGAGAGAATGATAAAGAGAGAGAATGATAGACAGAGAATGATAGAGAGAGAGAATGATAGTGAGAGAGAATGATAGAGCGAGAGAATGATGGAGAGAGAGAATGATAGAGAGCGAATGATAGAGAGAGAATGATAGAGAGAGAGAATGATAGAAACAGAGAATGATAGAGAGAGGGAATGATAGAGAGAGATAATGATGGAGAGAGAGAATGATACAGAAAGAGAAAATGATGGAGAGAGAGAATGATGGAGAGATAGAATGATAGAAAGAGAGAATGATAGAGAGAGGGAATGATAGAGAAAGAATGATAGAGAGAGATAATGATAGACACAGAGAATGATAGAGAGAGAGAATGATAGAGAAAGAGAATGATAGAGAGAAAGAGAAAGATAGAGAGAATGATAGCGAGAGAATGATAGAGAGAGAATGATGGAGAGAGAGAATGATAGAGAGAGGGAATGATAGCGAGAGAATGATAGAGAGAGAATGATAGTGAGAGAGAATGATAGAGAGAGAATGATAGAGACATAGAGAATGATAGAGAAAGAGAATGATAGAAAGAGAGAATGATAGAGAGAAAATGATAGAGAGACGGAATGATAGAGAGAGAATGATAGAGAGAGAGAATGATAGAGAGAGTGAATGATAGAGAGAGAATGATAGAGAGAGATAATGATGGAGACAGAGAATGATAGAGAGAGAATGATAGAGAGAGAGAGAATGATAGAGAAAGAGAATGATAGAGAGAGAGAGCATGATAGAGAGAATGATAGCGAGAGAATGATAGAGAGAGAGAATGATAGTGAGAGAGAATGATAGTGAGAGAGAATGATAGAGAGAGAGAGAGAATGACAGAGAAAGAGAAAATGATGGAGAGAGAGAATGATAGAGAGAGAGAATGATAGAGAGAGAGAGAATGATAGAGAGAGAGAATGATAGTGAGAGAGAATGATAGAGAGAGAGAATGATGGAGAGAGAGAATGATAGAGAGAGAGAATAACAGAGAGAGAGAATGATAGTCAGAGAATGATAGAGAGAGAGAATGATAGTGAGAGAGAATGATAGAGAGAGAGAATGATGGAGAGAGAGAATGATAGAGAGAGAGAATGATAGAGAGAGGGAATGATAGGGAGAGAATGATAGAGAGAGATAATGATAGAGACAGAGAATGATAGAGAGAGAATGATAGAGAGAGAGAATGATAGAGAAAGCGAATGATAGAGAGAGAGAGAATGATAGAGAGAATGATAGCGAGAGAATGATAGCGAGAGAATGATAGAGAGAGAATGATGGAGAGAGAGAATGATAGTGAGAGGGAATGATAGGGAGAGAATGATAAAGAGAGAATGATAGAGTGAGAATGATAGAGAGAGAGAGAATGATAGAGAAAGAGAATGATAGAAAGAGAGAATGATAGAGGGAAAACGATAGAGCGAGGGAATGATAGAGAGAGAATGATAGAAACAGATAATGATAGACAGAGATAGAGAGAGAGAATGATAGAGAGAGAGAATGATAGAGAGAGAGAATGATAGAGAAAGAGTATGATAGAGAGAGAGAATGATAGAGAGAGAGAATAATAGAGAGAGAGAATGATAGAAAGAGAGAATGATAGAGAGAGAGAGAATGATAGAGAAAGAGAATGATGGAGAAAGAGAATGATAGAGAGAGAGAATGAGAGAGAGATAATGATAGAGAGAGAGAATGATGGAGAGAGAGAATGATAGAGAGAGGGAATGATAGAGAGAGAATGATAGAGAGAGATAATGATAGAGACAGAGAATGATAGAGAGAGATAATGATAGAGACAGAGAATGAAAGAGGGAGAATGATAGAGAGAGAATGATAGAGAGAGGAATGATAGAGAAAGAGAATGATAGAGAGAGCGAGAATGATGGAGCGAGAGAATGATAGAGAGAATGATAGAGACAGAGAAAATGATAGAGAAAGAAAATGATAGAAAGAGAGAATGATGGAGAGAAAATGATAGAGAGAGAATGATAGAGAGAGATAATGATAGAGAGAGAATGATGGAGAGAGAGAATGATAGAAAGAGAGAATGATAGAGAGAGGGAATGATAGAGAGAGATAATGATAGTGAGAGAGAATGATCGCGAGAAAATGATAGAGAGAGAATGATGGGAAGAGAGAATGATAGAGAGAGGGAATGATAGAGAGAGAATGATAGAGAGAGAATGATAGAGAGAGATAATGATAGAGACAGAGAATGAAAGAGGGAGAATGATAGAGAGAGAATGATAGAGAGAGGAATGATTGAGAAAGAGAATGATAGAGAGAGCGAGAATGATGGAGCGAGAGAATGATAGAGAGAATGATCGAGAGAGAGAGAATGATAGAGAAAGAGAATGATAGAAAGAGAGAATGATGGAGAGAAAATGATAGAGAGAGAATGATAGAGAGAGATAATGATAGAGAGAGAGAATGATAGAGAGAGAATGATAGAGTGAGAGAATGATAGAGTGAGAATGATGGAGAGAGAGAACGATGGAGAGAGAGAATGATAGTGAGAGAGAATGATAGAGAGAGAATGATAGTAAGAGAGAATGATGGAGACAGAGAATGATAGAGAGAGAATGATGGAGAGAGAGAATGATAGAAAGAGAGAATGATAGAGAGAGGGAATGATAGAGAGAGATAATGATAGTGAGAGAGAATGATCGCAAGAAAATGATAGAGAGAGAATGATGGGAAGAGAGAATGATAGAGAGAGGGAATGATGGAGAGAGAATGATAGAGACAGAGAATGATAGAGAGAGTATGATAGAGAGGGAGAATGATAGAGAAAGAGAAAGATGGAGAGAGAGAGAATGATAGAGAGAATGATAGAGAGAGAGAATGATAGTGAGAGAGAATGATAGAACGAGAGAGAATGATAGAGAAAGAGAAAATGATGGAGAGAGAGAATGTTAGAGAGAGAGAATGATAGAGTGAGAATGATGGAGAGAGAGAATGATGGAGAGAGAGAATGATAGTGAGAGAGAATGATAGTGAGAGAGAATGATAGAGGGAGAATGATAGAGAGATAATGATAGAGAGAGAGAATGATAGAGAAAGAGAATGATAGAGAGAATGATAGCGAGAGAATGATAGAGAGAGAATGATGGAGAGAGAGAATGATAGAGAGAGGGAATGATAGGGAGAGTATGATAGAGACAGAGAATGATAGAGAGAGTATGATAGAGAGAGAGAATGATAGAGAAAGAGAAAGATGGAGAGAGAGAGAATGATAGAGAGGATGATAGAGAGAGAGAATGATGGAGAGATAGAATGATAGAAAGAGAGAATGATAGAGAGAGGGAATGATAGAGGAAGAATGATAGAGAGAGATAATGAAAGACACAGAGAATGATAGAGAGAGAGAATGATAGAGAAAGAGAATGATAGAGAGAAAGAGAAAGATAGAGAGAATGATAGCGAAAGAATGATAGAGAGAATGATGGAGAGAGAGAATGATCGAGAGAGGGATTGATAGAGAGAGAATGATAGAGACAGAGAATGATAGAGAGAGTATGATAGAGAGGGAGAATGATAGAGAAAGAGAAAGATGGAGAGAGAGAGAATGATAGAGAGAATGATAGAGAGAGAGAATGATAGTGAGAGAGAATGATAGAACGAGAGAGAATGATAGAGAAAGAGAAAATGATGGAGAGAGAGAATGATAGAGAGAGAGAATGATAGAGTGAGAATGATGGAGAGAGAGAATGATGGAGAGAGAGAATGATAGTGAGAGAGAATGATAGTGAGAGAGAATGATAGAGAGAGAATGATAGTGAGAGAGAAAGATAGAGAGAGAGAATGATGGAGAGAGAGAGAATGATAGAGACAGAGAGAATGATAGAGAAAGAGAATGATAGAAAGAGAGAATGATAGTGAGAGAGAATGATAGAGAGAGAGAATGATGGAGAGAGAGAATGATGGAGAGAGAATGATAGAGAGAGAATGATAGAGAGAGATAATGATAGAGAGAGAGAATGATAGAGAAAGAGAATGATAGAGAGAATGATAGCGAGAGAATGATAGAGAGAGAATGATGGAGAGAGAGAATGATAGAGAGAGGGAATGATAGGGAGAGTATGATAGAGACAGAGAATGATAGAGAGAGTATGATAGAGAGAGAGAATGATAGAGAAAGAGAAAGATGGAGAGAGAGAGAATGATAGAGAGGATGATAGAGAGAGAGAATGATGGAGAGATAGAATGATAGAAAGAGAGAATGATAGAGAGAGGGAATGTTAGAGGAAGAATGATAGAGAGAGATAATGAAAGACACAGAGAATGATAGAGAGAGAGAATGATAGAGAAAGAGAATGATAGAGAGAAAGAGAAAGATAGAGAGAATGATAGCGAAAGAATGATAGAGAGAATGATGGAGAGAGAGAATGATAGAGAGAGGGAATGAAAGAGAGAGAATGATAGAGACAGAGAATGATAGAGAGAGTATGATAGAGAGGGAGAATGATAGAGAAAGAGAAAGATGGAGAGAGAGAGAATGATAGAGAGAATGATAGAGAGAGAGAATGATAGTGAGAGAGAATGATAGAACGAGAGAGAATGATAGAGAAAGAGAAAATGATGGAGAGAGAGAATGATAGAGAGAGAGAATGATAGAGTGAGAATGATGGAGAGAGAGAATGATGGAAAGAGAGAATGATAGTGAGAGAGAATGATAGTGAGAGAGAATGATAGAGAGAGAATGATAGTGAGAGAGAAAGATAGAGAGAGAGAATGATGGAGAGAGAGAGAATGATAGAGACAGAATGATGGAGAGAGAGAATGATAGAAAGTGAGAATGATAGAGAGAGAGAATGATAGAGAGAGGGAATAATAGAGTGAGAATGATGGAGAGAGAGAATGATGAAGAGAGAGAATGATAGAGAGAGAATGATAGGGAGAGAGAATGATAGTGAGAGAGAATGATAGAGAGAGAGAATGATGGAGAGAGAGAATGATAGAGAGAGAATGATAGAGAGAGAATGATGGAGAGAGAGAATGATAGAGAGAGAGAATGATAGAGAGAGAGAATCATGGAGAGAGAGAATGATAGTGAGATAATGATAGAGAGAGATAATGATAGTGAGAGAGAATGATAGAGAGAGAGAATGATGGAGAGAGAGAATGATAGAGAGAGAGAATAATAGAGAAAGGGAATGATATGGAGAGAATGATAGCGAGAGAATGATAGAGAGAGAATGATAGTGAGAGAGAATGATAGAGAGAGAATGATAGAGACATAGAGAATGATAGAGAAAGAGAATGATAGAAAGAGAGAATGATAGAGAGAAAATGATAGAGAGACGGAATGATAGAGAGAGAATGATAGAGAGAGAGAATGATAGAGAGAGGGAATGTTAGAGGAAGAATGATAGAGAGAGATAATGAAAGACACAGAGAATGATAGAGAGAGAGAATGATAGAGAAAGAGAATGATAGAGAGAAAGAGAAAGATAGAGAGAATGATAGCGAAAGAATGATAGAGAGAATGATGGAGAGAGAGAATGATAGAGAGAGGGAATGAAAGAGAGAGAATGATAGAGACAGAGAATGATAGAGAGAGTATGATAGAGAGGGAGAATGATAGAGAAAGAGAAAGATGGAGAGAGAGAGAATGATAGAGAGAATGATAGAGAGAGAGAATGATAGTGAGAGAGAATGATAGAACGAGAGAGAATGATAGAGAAAGAGAAAATGATGGAGAGAGAGAATGATAGAGAGAGAGAATGATAGAGTGAGAATGATGGAGAGAGAGAATGATGGAAAGAGAGAATGATAGTGAGAGAGAATGATAGTGAGAGAGAATGATAGAGAGAGAATGATAGTGAGAGAGAAAGATAGAGAGAGAGAATGATGGAGAGAGAGAGAATGATAGAGACAGAATGATGGAGAGAGAGAATGATAGAAAGTGAGAATGATAGAGAGAGAGAATGATAGAGAGAGGGAATAATAGAGTGAGAATGATGGAGAGAGAGAATGATGAAGAGAGAGAATGATAGAGAGAGAATGATAGGGAGAGAGAATGATAGTGAGAGAGAATGATAGAGAGAGAGAATGATGGAGAGAGAGAATGATAGAGAGAGAATGATAGAGAGAGAATGATGGAGAGAGAGAATGATAGAGAGAGAGAATGATAGAGAGAGAGAATCATGGAGAGAGAGAATGATAGTGAGATAATGATAGAGAGAGATAATGATAGTGAGAGAGAATGATAGAGAGAGAGAATGATGGAGAGAGAGAATGATAGAGAGAGAGAATAATAGAGAAAGGGAATGATATGGAGAGAATGATAGAGAGAGATAGTGATAGAGACAGAGAATGATAGAGAGAGAATGATAGAGAGAGAGAATGATAGAGAAAGAGAATGAGAGAGAGAGAGAGAGAATGATAGCGAGAGAATGATAGAGAGAGAATGATAGTGAGAGAGAATGATAGAGAGAGAATGATAGAGACATAGAGAATAATAGAGAAAGAGAATGATAGAAAGAGAGAATGATAGAGAGAAAATGATAGAGAGACGGAATGATAGAGAGAGAATGATAGAGAGAGAGAATGATAGAGAGAGTGAATGATAGAGAGAGAATGATAGAGAGAGATAATGATGGAGACAGAGAATGATAGAGAGAGCATGATAGAGAGAGAGAGAATGATAGAGAAAGCGAATGATAGAGAGAGAGAGCATGATAGAGAGAATGATAGCGAGAGAATGATAGAGAGAGAGAATGATAGTGAGAGAGAATGATAGAGAGAGAGAGAGAATGACAGAGAAAGAGAAAATGATGGAGAGAGAGAATGATAGAGAGAGAGAATGATAGAGAGAGAGAGAATGATAGAGAGAGAGAATGATAGTGAGAGAGAATGATAGAGAGAGAGAATGATGGAGAGAGAGAATGATAGAGAGAGAGAATAACAGAGAGAGAGAATGATAGTCAGAGAATGATAGAGAGAGAGAATGATAGTGAGAGAGAATGATAGAGAGAGAGAATGATGGAGAGAGAGAATGATAGAGAGAGAGAATGATAGAGAGAGGGAATGATAGGGAGAGAATGATAGAGAGAGATAATGATAGAGACAGAGAATGATAGAGAGAGAATGATAGAGAGAGAGAATGATAGAGAAAGCGAATGATAGAGAGAGAGAGAATGATAGAGAGAATGATAGCGAGAGAATGATAGCGAGAGAATGATAGAGAGAGAATGATGGAGAGAGAGAATGATAGTGAGAGGGAATGATAGGGAGAGAATGATAAAGAGAGAATGATAGAGTGAGAATGATAGAGAGAGAGAGAATGATAGAGAAAGAGAATGATAGAAAGAGAGAATGATAAGGGGAAAACGATAGAGCGAGGGAATGATAGAGAGAGAATGATAGAAACAGATAATGATAGACAGAGATAGAGAGAGAGAATGATAGAGAGAGAGAATGATAGAGAGAGAGAATGATAGAACGAGAGAGAATGATAGAGAAAGAGAAAATGATGGAGTGAGAATGATGGAGAGAGAGAATGATGGAAAGAGAGAATGATAGTGAGAGAGAATGATAGTGAGAGAGAATGATAGAGAGAGAATGATAGTGAGAGAGAAAGATAGAGAGAGAGAATGATGGAGAGAGAGAGAATGATAGAGACAGAATGATGGAGAGAGAGAATGATAGAAAGTGAGAATGATAGAGAGAGAGAATGATAGAGAGAGGGAATAATAGAGTGAGAATGATGGAGAGAGAGAATGATGAAGAGAGAGAATGATAGAGAGAGAATGATAGGGAGAGAGAATGATAGTGAGAGAGAATGATAGAGAGAGAGAATGATGGAGAGAGAGAATGATAGAGAGAGAATGATAGAGAGAGAATGATGGAGAGAGAGAATGATAGAGAGAGAGAATGATAGAGAGAGAGAATCATGGAGAGAGAGAATGATAGTGAGATAATGATAGAGAGAGATAATGATAGTGAGAGAGAATGATAGAGAGAGAGAATGATGGAGAGAGAGAATGATAGAGAGAGAGAATAATAGAGAAAGGGAATGATATGGAGAGAATGATAGAGAGAGATAGTGATAGAGACAGAGAATGATAGAGAGAGAATGATAGAGAGAGAGAATGATAGAGAAAGAGAATGAGAGAGAGAGAGAGAGAATGATAGCGAGAGAATGATAGAGAGAGAATGATAGTGAGAGAGAATGATAGAGAGAGAATGATAGAGACATAGAGAATGATAGAGAAAGAGAATGATAGAAAGAGAGAATGATAGAGAGAAAATGATAGAGAGACGGAATGATAGAGAGAGAATGATAGAGAGAGAGAATGATAGAGAGAGGGAATGTTAGAGGAAGAATGATAGAGAGAGATAATGAAAGACACAGAGAATGATAGAGAGAGAGAATGATAGAGAAAGAGAATGATAGAGAGAAAGAGAAAGATAGAGAGAATGATAGCGAAAGAATGATAGAGAGAATGATGGAGAGAGAGAATGATAGAGAGAGGGAATGAAAGAGAGAGAATGATAGAGACAGAGAATGATAGAGAGAGTATGATAGAGAGGGAGAATGATAGAGAAAGAGAAAGATGGAGAGAGAGAGAATGATAGAGAGAATGATAGAGAGAGAGAATGATAGTGAGAGAGAATGATAGAACGAGAGAGAATGATAGAGAAAGAGAAAATGATGGAGAGAGAGAATGATAGAGAGAGAGAATGATAGAGTGAGAATGATGGAGAGAGAGAATGATGGAAAGAGAGAATGATAGTGAGAGAGAATGATAGTGAGAGAGAATGATAGAGAGAGAATGATAGTGAGAGAGAAAGATAGAGAGAGAGAATGATGGAGAGAGAGAGAATGATAGAGACAGAATGATGGAGAGAGAGAATGATAGAAAGTGAGAATGATAGAGAGAGAGAATGATAGAGAGAGGGAATAATAGAGTGAGAATGATGGAGAGAGAGAATGATGAAGAGAGAGAATGATAGAGAGAGAATGATAGGGAGAGAGAATGATAGTGAGAGAGAATGATAGAGAGAGAGAATGATGGAGAGAGAGAATGATAGAGAGAGAATGATAGAGAGAGAATGATGGAGAGAGAGAATGATAGAGAGAGAGAATGATAGAGAGAGAGAATCATGGAGAGAGAGAATGATAGTGAGATAATGATAGAGAGAGATAATGATAGTGAGAGAGAATGATAGAGAGAGAGAATGATGGAGAGAGAGAATGATAGAGAGAGAGAATAATAGAGAAAGGGAATGATATGGAGAGAATGATAGAGAGAGATAGTGATAGAGACAGAGAATGATAGAGAGAGAATGATAGAGAGAGAGAATGATAGAGAAAGAGAATGAGAGAGAGAGAGAGAGAATGATAGCGAGAGAATGATAGAGAGAGAATGATAGTGAGAGAGAATGATAGAGAGAGAATGATAGAGACATAGAGAATAATAGAGAAAGAGAATGATAGAAAGAGAGAATGATAGAGAGAAAATGATAGAGAGACGGAATGATAGAGAGAGAATGATAGAGAGAGAGAATGATAGAGAGAGTGAATGATAGAGAGAGAATGATAGAGAGAGATAATGATGGAGACAGAGAATGATAGAGAGAGAATGATAGAGAGAGAGAGAATGATAGAGAAAGAGAATGATAGAGAGAGAGAGCATGATAGAGAGAATGATAGCGAGAGAATGATAGAGAGAGAGAATGATAGTGAGAGAGAATGATAGAGAGAGAGAGAGAATGACAGAGAAAGAGAAAATGATGGAGAGAGAGAATGATAGAGAGAGAGAATGATAGAGAGAGAGAGAATGATAGAGAGAGAGAATGATAGTGAGAGAGAATGATAGAGAGAGAGAATGATGGAGAGAGAGAATGATAGAGAGAGAGAATAACAGAGAGAGAGAATGATAGTCAGAGAATGATAGAGAGAGAGAATGATAGTGAGAGAGAATGATAGAGAGAGAGAATGATGGAGAGAGAGAATGATAGAGAGAGAGAATGATAGAGAGAGGGAATGATAGGGAGAGAATGATAGAGAGAGATAATGATAGAGACAGAGAATGATAGAGAGAGAATGATAGAGAGAGAGAATGATAGAGAAAGCGAATGATAGAGAGAGAGAGAATGATAGAGAGAATGATAGCGAGAGAATGATAGCGAGAGAATGATAGAGAGAGAATGATGGAGAGAGAGAATGATAGTGAGAGGGAATGATAGGGAGAGAATGATAAAGAGAGAATGATAGAGTGAGAATGATAGAGAGAGAGAGAATGATAGAGAAAGAGAATGATAGAAAGAGAGAATGATAAGGGGAAAACGATAGAGCGAGGGAATGATAGAGAGAGAATGATAGAAACAGATAATGATAGACAGAGATAGAGAGAGAGAATGATAGAGAGAGAGAATGATAGAGAGAGAGAATGATAGAGAAAGAGTATGATAGAGAGAGAGAATGATAGAGAGAGAGAATAATAGAGAGAGAGAATGATAGAAAGAGAGAATGATAGAGAGAGAGAGAATGATAGAGAAAGAGAATGATGGAGAAAGAGAATGATAGAGAGAGAGAATGAGAGAGAGATAATGATAGAGAGAGAGAATGATGGAGAGAGAGAATGATAGAGAGAGGGAATGATAGAGAGAGAATGATAGAGAGAGATAATGATAGAGACAGAGAATGATAGAGAGAGATAATGATAGAGACAGAGAATGAAAGAGGGAGAATGATAGAGAGAGAATGATAGAGAGAGGAATGATAGAGCAAGAGAATGATAGAGAGAGCGAGAATGATGGAGCGAGAGAATGATAGAGAGAATGATAGAGACAGAGAAAATGATAGAGAAAGAAAATGATAGAAAGAGAGAATGATGGAGAGAAAATGATAGAGAGAGAATGATAGAGAGAGATAATGATAGAGAGAGAATGATGGAGAGAGAGAATGATAGAAAGAGAGAATGATAGAGAGAGGGAATGATAGAGAGAGATAATGATAGTGAGAGAGAATGATCGCGAGAAAATGATAGAGAGAGAATGATGGGAAGAGAGAATGATAGAGAGAGGGAATGATAGAGAGAGAATGATAGAGAGAGAATGATAGAGAGAGATAATGATAGAGACAGAGAATGAAAGAGGGAGAATGATAGAGAGAGAATGATAGAGAGAGGAATGATAGAGAAAGAGAATGATAGAGAGAGCGAGAATGATGGAGCGAGAGAATGATAGAGAGAATGATCGAGAGAGAGAGAATGATAGAGAAAGAGAATGATAGAAAGAGAGAATGATGGAGAGAAAATGATAGAGAGAGAATGATAGAGAGAGATAATGATAGAGAGAGAGAATGATAGAGAGAGAATGATAGAGTGAGAGAATGATAGAGTGAGAATGATGGAGAGAGAGAACGATGGAGAGAGAGAATGATAGTGAGAGAGAATGATAGAGAGAGAATGATAGTAAGAGAGAATGATGGAGACAGAGAATGATAGAGAGAGAATGATGGAGAGAGAGAATGATAGAAAGAGAGAATGATAGAGAGAGGGAATGATAGAGAGAGATAATGATAGTGAGAGAGAATGATCGCAAGAAAATGATAGAGAGAGAATGATGGAAAGAGAGAATGATAGAGAGAGGGAATGATGGAGAGAGAATGATAGAGAGAGAATGATAGAGAGAGATAATGATAGAGACAGAGAATGAAAGAGGGAGAATGATAGAGAGAGAATGATAGAGAGAGGAATGATAGAGAAAGAGAATGATAGAGAGAGCGAGAATGATGGAGCGAGAGAATGATAGAGAGAATGATAGAGAGAGAGAGAATGATAGAGAAAGAGAATGATAGAAAGAGAGAATGATGGAGAGAAAATGATAGAGAGAGAATGATAGAGAGAGATAATGATAGACAGAGAATGATAGAGAGAGAGAATGATGGAGAGAGAATGATAGTGAGAGAATGATAGAGAGAGAGAATGATAGAGAGAGAAAATGATAGAGAGAGAATGATAGAGAGAGCGAATGATAAAGAGCGAATGATAGAGAGAGAATGATAGAAAGAGAGAATGATAGAGAGAGGGAATGATAGAGAGAGAATGATAGAGAGAGATAATGATAGAGACAGAGAATGATAGAGAGAGAGCGAATGATAGCGAGAGAATGATAGAGAAAGAATGATGGAGAGAGTGAATGATAGAGAGAGAGAATGATAGAGAAAGAGAATGATAGAGAGAGAGAATCATGGAGAGAGAGAATGATAGTGAGATAATGATAGAGAGAGAGAATGATAGTGAGAGAGAATGATAGAGAGAGAGAATGATGGAGAGAGAGAATGATAGAGAGAGAGAATAATAGAGAAAGGGAATGATACGGAGAGAATGATAGAGAGAGATAGTGATAGAGACAGAGAATGATAGAGAGAGAATGATCGAGAGAGAGAATGATAGAGAAAGAGAATGAGAGAGAGAGAGAGAGAATGATAGAGAGAATGATAGCGAGAGAATGATAGCGAGAGAATGATAGAGAGAGAATGATAGTGAGAGAGAATGATAGAGAGAGAATGATAGAGACATAGAGAATGATGAAGAAAGAGAATGATAGAAAGAGAGAATGATAGAGAGAAAATGATAGAGAGACGGAATGATAGAGAGAGAATGATAGAGAGAGAGAATGATAGAGAGAGGAAATGATAGAGAGAGAATGATAGAGAGAGATAATGATGGAGACAGAGAATGATAGAGAGAGAATGATAGAGAGAGAGAATGATAGAGAGAGAATGATAGAGAGAGAGAATGATAGAGAAAGAGAATGATAGAGAGAGAGAGAATGATAGAGAGAATGATAGCGAGAGAATGATAGCGAGAGAATGATAGCGAGAGAATGATAGCGAGAGAATGATAGAGAGAGAATGATGGAGAGAGAGAATGATAGTGAGAGGGAATGATAGAGAGAGAATGATAGAGAGAGAATGATAGAGTGAGAGAGAGAATGGCAGAGAAAGAGAAAATGATGGAGAGAGAGAATGATGGAGAGAGAGAATGATAGAGAGGTAGAATGATAGAGAGAGAGAGAATGATAGAGAGAGAGAATGATAGTGAGAGAGAATGATAGAGAGAGAGAATGATGGAGAGAGAGAATGATAGAGAGAGAGAATAACAGAGAGAGAGAATGATAGTCAGAGAATGATAGAGAAAGAGAATGATAGAGAGAGAGAATGATGGAGAGAGAGAATGATAGAGAGAGAGAATGATAGAGAGAGGGAATGATGGGAAGAGAATGATAGAGAGAGATAATGATAGAGACAGAGAATGATAGAGAGATAGCGAATGATAGCGAGAGAATGATAGAGAAAGAATGATTGAGAGAGAGAATGATAGAGAGAGAGAGAATGATAGAGAAAGAGAATGATAGAAAGAGAGAATGATAGTGAGAGAGAATGATAGAGAGAGAGAATGATGGAGAGAGAGAATGATGGAGAGCGAATGATAGAGAGAGAATGATAGAGAGAGATAATGATAGAGAGAGAGAATGATGGAGAGAGAGAATGATGGAGAAAGGGAATGATTGAGAGCGAATGATAGAGAGAGATAATGATAGAGACAGAGAATGATGGAGAGAGAGAATGATAGAAAGAGAGAATGATAGAGAGAGGGAATGATAGAGAGAGAATGATAGACAGCGATAATGATAGTGAGAGAGAATGATAAAGAGAGAGAGAATGATGGAGAGAGGGAATGATAGAGAGAGAGAACGATAGAGAGAGATAATGATAGAGACAGAGAATGATAGAGAGAGAGCGAATGATAGCGAGAGAATGATAGAGAAAGAATGATGGAGAGAGAGAATGATAAAGAGAGAGAGAATGATAGAGAAAGAGAATGATAGAAAGAGAGAATGATAGTGAGAGAGAATGATAGAGAGAGATAATGATAGAGAGAGAGAATGATCGAGAGAGAGAATGACAGAGAGAGGGAATGATAGAGAGAGAATGATAGAGAGAGATAATGATAGAGACAGAGAATGATAGAGAGAGAATGATGGAGAGAGAGAATGATAGAAAGAGAGAATGATAGAGAGAGGGAATGATAGAGAAAGAATGATAGAGAGAGATAATGATAGACACAGAGAATGATAGAGAGAGAGAATGATAGAGAAAGAGAATGATAGAGAGAAAGAGAAAGATCGAGAGAATGATAGCGAGAGAATGATAGAGAGAGAATGATGGAGAGAGAGAGAATGATAGAGAAAGAGAAAATGATGGAGAGAGAGAATGATAGAGAGAGAGAATGATAGAGTGAGAATGATGGAGAGAGAGAATGATGGAGAGAGAGAATGATAGTGAGAGAGAATGATAGAGAGAGAGAATGATGGAGAGAGAGAATGATGGAGAGAGAGAATGATAGTGAGAGAGAATGATAGAGAGAGAATGATAGTGACAGAGAAAGATAGAGAGAGAGAATGATGGAGAGAGAGAGAATGATAGAGACAGAATGATGGAGAGAGAGAATGATAGAAAGAGAGAATGATAGAGAGAGAGAATGATAGAGAGAGGGAATGATAGAGTGAGAATGATGGAGAGAGAGAATGATGGAGAGAGAGAATGATAGAGAGAGAATGATAGAGAGAGAGAATGATAGTGAGAGAGAATGATAGAGAGAGAGAATGATGGAGAGAGAGAATGATAGAGAGAGAATGATAGAGAGAGAATGATGGAGAGAGAGAATGATAGAGAGAGAATGATGGAGAGAGAGAATGATAGAGAGAGAGAATGATAGAAAGAGAGAATGATAGAGAGAGAATGATAGATGGAGAGAATGATAGAGAGAGAGAATGATAGAAAAAGAGAATGATAGAGAGAGAATGATAGGGAGAGATAATGATAGAGAGAGAATGATAGGGAGAGATAATGATAGAGAGAGAATGATAGAGAGAGAATGATAAAGAGAGAGAATGATAGACAGAGAATGATAGAGAGAGAGAATGATAGTGAGAGAGAATGATAGAGAGAGAGAATGATGGAGAGAGAGAATGATAGAGAGCGAATGATAGAGAGAGAATGATAGAGAGAGAGAATGATAGAAACAGAGAATGATAGAGAGAGGGAATGATAGAGAGAGATAATGATAGAGAGAGAGAATGATACAGAAAGAGAAAATGATGGAGAGAGAGAATGATGGAGAGATAGAATGATAGAAAGAGAGAATGATAGAGAGAGGGAATGATAGAGAAAGAATGATAGAGAGAGATAATGATAGACACAGAGAATGATAGAGAGAGAGAATGATAGAGAAAGAGAATGATAGAGAGAAAGAGAAAGATAGAGAGAATGATAGCGAGAGAATGATAGAGAGAGAATGATGGAGAGAGAGAATGATAGAGAGAGGGAATGATAGAGAGAGAATGATAGAGACAGAGAATGATGGAGAGAGTATGATAGAGAGAGAGAATGATAGAGAAAGAGAAAGATGGAGAGAGAGAGAATGATAGAGAGAATGATAGAGAGAGAGAATGATAGTGAGAGAGAATGATAGAGAGAGAGAGAATGATAGAGAAAGAGAAAATGATGGAGAGAGAGAATGATAGAGAAAGAATGATGGAGAGAGAGAATGATAGAGAGAGAGAGAATGATAGAAAGAGAGAATGATAGTGAGAGAGAATGATAGAGAGAGAGAATGATGGAGAGAGAGAATGATGGAGAGAGAATGATAGAGAGAGAATGATAGAGAGAGATAATGATAGAGAGAGAGAATGATAGAGAAAGAGAATGATAGAGAGAATGATAGCGAGAGAATGATAGAGAGAGAATGATGGAGAGAGAGAATGATAGAGAGAGGGAATGATAGGGAGAGTATGATAGAGACAGAGAATGATAGAGAGAGTATGATAGAGAGAGAGAATGATAGAGAAAGAGAAAGATGGAGAGAGAGAGAATGATAGAGAGGATGATAGAGAGAGAGAATGATGGAGAGATAGAATGATAGAAAGAGAGAATGATAGAGAGAGGGAATGATAGAGGAAGAATGATAGAGACATAGAGAATGATGAAGAAAGAGAATGATAGAAAGAGAGAATGATAGAGAGAAAATGATAGAGAGACGGAATGATAGAGAGAGAATGATAGAGAGAGAGAATGATAGAGAGAGGAAATGATAGAGAGAGAATGATAGGGAGAGATAATGATGGAGACAGAGAATGATAGAGAGAGAATGATAGAGAGAGAGAATGATAGAGAAAGAGAATGATAGAGAGAGAGAGAATGATAGCGAGAGAATGATAGAGAGAGAGAATGATAGTGAGAGAGAATGATAGTGAGAGAGAATGATAGAGAGAGAGAGAGAATGACAGAGAAAGAGAAAATGATGGAGAGAGAGAATGATGGAGAGAGAGAATGATAGAGAGAGAGAATGATAGAGAGAGAGAGAATGATGGAGAGAGAGAATGATGGAGAGAGAGAATGATGGAGAGAGAGAATGATAGAGAGAGAGAATGATAGAGAGAGGGAATGATGGGGAGAGAATGATAGAGAGAGATAATGATAGAGACAGAGAATGATAGAGAGAGAATGATAGAGAGAGAGAATGATAGAGAAAGAGAATGATAGAGAGAGAGAGAATGATAGCGAGAGAATGATAGCGAGAGAATGATAGCGAGAGAATGATAGCGAGAGAATGATAGCGAGAGAATGATAGCGAGAGAATGATAGAGAGAGAATGATGGAGAGAGAGAATGATAGTGAGAGGGAATGATAGAGAGAGAATGATAGAGAGAGAATGATAGAGAGAGAATGATAGAGAGAGAATGATAGAGTGAGAGAGAGAATGGCAGAGAAAGAGAAAATGATGGAGAGAGAGAATGATGGAGAGAGAGAATGATAGAGAGGTAGAATGATAGAGAGAGAGAGAATGATAGAGAGAGAGAATGATAGTGAGAGAGAATGATAGAGAGAGAGAATGATGGAGAGAGAGAATGATAGAGAGAGAGAATAACAGAGAGAGAGAATGATAGTCAGAGAATGATAGAGAAAGAGAATGATAGAGAGAGAGAATGATGGAGAGAGAGAATGATAGAGAGAGAGAATGATAGAGAGAGGGAATGATGGGAAGAGAATGATAGAGAGAGATAATGATAGAGACAGAGAATGATAGAGAGAGAATGATAGAGAGAGAGAATGATAGAGAAAGAGAATGATAGACAGAGAGAGAATGATAGAGAGAATGATAGCGAGAGAATGATAGCGAGAGAATGATAGAGAGAGAATGATGGAGAGAGAGAATGATAGTGAGAGGGAATGATAGAGAGAGAATGATAGAGAGAGAATGATAGAGTGAGAATGATAGAGAGAGAGAATGATAGAGAAAGAGAATGATAGAAAGAGAGAATGATAGAGGGAAAACGATAGAGCGAGGGAATGATAGAGAGAGAATGATAGAGACAGATAATGATAGACAGAGATAGAGAGAGAGAATGATAGAGAGAGGGAATGATAGAGAGAGAATAATAGAGAGAGAGAATGATAGAAAGAGAATGATAGAGAGAGAGAATGATAGAGAGAGAGAATGATAGAGAAAGAGTATGATAGAGAGAGAGAATGATAGAGAGAGAGAATGATAGAGAGAGAGAATGATAGAGAGCGAATGATAGAGAGAGAATGATAGAAAGAGAGAATGATAGAGAGAAAATGATAGAGAGAGAGAGAATGATAGAGAAAGAGAATGATGGAGAAAGAGAATGATAGAGAGAGAGAATGAGAGAGAGATAATGATAGAGAGAGAGAATGATAGAGAGAGAGAATGATGGAGAGAGAGAATGATAGAGAGAGGGAATGATAGAGAGAGAATGATAGAGAGAGATAATGATAGAGACAGAGAATGATGGAGAGAGATAATGATAGAGACAGAGAATGAAAGAGGGAGAATGATAGAGAGAGAATGATAGAGAGAGGAATGATAGAGAAAGAGAATGATAGAGAGAGCGAGAATGATGGAGCGAGAGAATGATAGAGAGAATGATAGAGACAGAGAGAATGATAGAGAAAGAGAATGATAGAAAGAGAGAATGATGGAGAGAAAATGATAGAGAGAGAATGATGGAGAGAGAGAATGATAGAGAGAGAATGATGGAGAGAGAGAATGATAGAAAGAGAGAATGATAGAGAGAGGGAATGATAGAGAGAGATAATGATAGTGAGAGAGAATGATCGCAAGAAAATGACAGAGAGAGAATGATGGAAAGAGAGAATGATAGAGAGAGGGAATGATAGAGAGAGGGAATGATAGAGAGAGAATGATAGAGAGAGAATGATAGAGAGAGAATGATAGAGAGAGATAATGATAGAGACAGAGAATGAAAGAGGGAGAATGATAGAGAGAGAATGATAGAGAGAGGAATGATAGAGAAAGAGAATGATAGAGAGAGCGAGAATGATGGAGCGAGAGAATGATAGAGAGAGAGAGAATGATAGAGAAAGAGAATGATAGAAAGAGCGAATGATGGAGAGAAAATGATAGAGAGAGAAAGATAGAGAGTGAATGATAGAAAGAGAGAATGATAGAGAGAGGGAATGATAGAGAGAGAATGATAGAGAGAGATAATGATAGAGACAGAGAATGATAGAGAGATAGCGAATGATAGCGAGAGAATGATAGAGAAAGAATGATTGAGAGAGAGAATGATAGAGAGAGAGAGAATGATAGAGAGAGAGAATGATAGAAAGAGAGAATGATAGTGAGAGAGAATGATAGAGAGAGAGAATGATGGAGAGAGAGAATGATGGAGAGCGAATGATAGAGAGAGAATGATGGAGAGAGATAATGATAGAGAGAGAGAATGATGGAGAGAGAGAATGATGGAGAAAGGGAATGATTGAGAGCGAATGATAGAGAGAGATAATGATAGACAGAGAATGATAGAGAGAGAGAATGATAGAGAGAGAATGATAGTGAGAGAATGATAGAAAGAGAGAATGATAGAGAGAGCGAATGATAAAGAGCGAATGATAGAGAGAGAATGATAGAAAGGGAGAATGATAGAGAGAGGGAATGATAGAGAGAGAATGATAGAGAGAGATAATGATGGAGACAGAGAATGATAGAGAGAGAGCGAATGATAGCGAGAGAATGATAGAGAAAGAATGATGGAGAGAGAGAATGATAGAGAGAGAGAGAATGATAGAGAAAGAGAATGATAGAAAGAGAGAATGATAGTGAGAGAGAATGATAGAGAGAGAGAATGATAGAGAGAGAATAATAGAGAGAGAGAATGATAGAAAGAGAATGATAGAGAGAGAGAATGATAGAGAGAGAGAATGATAGAGAAAGAGTATGATAGAGAGAGAGAATGATAGAGAGAGAGAATGATAGAGAGAGAGAATGATAGAGAGCGAATGATAGAGAGAGAATGATAGAAAGAGAGAATGATAGAGAGAAAATGATAGAGAGAGAGAGAATGATAGAGAAAGAGAATGATGGAGAAAGAGAATGATAGAGAGAGAGAATGAGAGAGAGATAATGATTGAGAGAGAGAATGATGGAGAGAGAGAATGATAAAGAGAGGGAATGATGGGAAGAGAATGATAGAGAGAGATAATGATAGAGACAGAGAATGATAGAGAGAGAATGATAGAGAGAGAGAATGATAGAGAAAGAGAATGATAGAGAGAGAGAGAATGATAGAGAGAATGATAGCGAGAGAATGATAGCGAGAGAATGATAGAGAGAGAATGATGGAGAGAGAGAATGATAGTGAGGGGGAATGATAGAGAGAGAATGATAGAGAGAGAATGATAGAGTGAGAATGATAGAGAGAGAGAATGATAGAGAAAGAGAATGATAGAAAGAGAGAATGATAGAGGGAAAACGATAGAGCGAGGGAATGATAGAGAGAGAATGATAGAGACAGATAATGATAGACAGAGATAGAGAGAGAGAATGATAGAGAGAGGGAATGATAGAGAGAGAATAATAGAGAGAGAGAATGATAGAAAGAGAATGATAGAGAGAGAGAATGATAGAGAGAGAGAATGATAGAGAAAGAGTATGATAGGGAGAGAGAATGATAGAGAGAGAGAATGATGGAGAGAGAGAATAATAGAGAGCGAATGATAGAGAGAGAATGATAGAAAGAGAGAATGATAGAGAGAAAATGATAGAGAGAGAGAGAATGATAGAGAAAGAGAATGATGGAGAAAGAGAATGATAGAGAGAGAGAATGAGAGAGAGATAATGATAGAGAGAGAGAATGATAGAGAGAGAGAATGATGGAGAGAGAGAATGATAGAGAGAGGGAATGATAGAGAGAGAATGATAGAGAGAGATAATGATAGAGACAGAGAATGATGGAGAGAGATAATGATAGAGACAGAGAATGAAAGAGGGAGAATGATAGAGAGAGAATGATAGAGAGAGGAATGATAGAGAAAGAGAATGATAGAGAGAGCGAGAATGATGGAGCGAGAGAATGATAGAGAGAATGATAGAGACAGAGAGAATGATAGAGAAAGAGAATGATAGAAAGAGAGAATGATGGAGAGAAAATGATAGAGAGAGAATGATGGAGAGAGAGAATGATAGAGAGAGAATGATGGAGAGAGAGAATGATAGAAAGAGAGAATGATAGAGAGAGGGAATGATAGAGAGAGATAATGATAGTGAGAGAGAATGATCGCAAGAAAATGACAGAGAGAGAATGATGGAAAGAGAGAATGATAGAGAGAGGGAATGATAGAGAGAGGGAATGATAGAGAGAGAATGATAGAGAGAGAATGATAGAGAGAGAATGATAGAGAGAGATAATGATAGAGACAGAGAATGAAAGAGGGAGAATGATAGAGAGAGAATGATAGAGAGAGGAATGATAGAGAAAGAGAATGATAGAGAGAGCGAGAATGATGGAGCGAGAGAATGATAGAGAGAGAGAGAATGATAGAGAAAGAGAATGATAGAAAGAGCGAATGATGGAGAGAAAATGATAGAGAGAGAAAGATAGAGAGAGAATGATAGAAAGAGAGAATGATAGAGAGAGGGAATGATAGAGAGAGAATGATAGAGAGAGATAATGATAGAGACAGAGAATGATAGAGAGATAGCGAATGATAGCGAGAGAATGATAGAGAAAGAATGATTGAGAGAGAGAATGATAGAGAGAGAGAGAATGATAGAGAGAGAGAATGATAGAAAGAGAGAATGATAGTGAGAGAGAATGATAGAGAGAGAGAATGATGGAGAGAGAGAATGATGGAGAGCGAATGATAGAGAGAGAATGATGGAGAGAGATAATGATAGAGAGAGAGAATGATGGAGAGAGAGAATGATGGAGAAAGGGAATGATTGAGAGCGAATGATAGAGAGAGATAATGATAGACAGAGAATGATAGAGAGAGAGAATGATAGAGAGAGAATGATAGTGAGAGAATGATAGAAAGAGAGAATGATAGAGAGAGAAAATGATAGAGAGAGAATGATAGAGAGAGCGAATGATAAAGAGCGAATGATAGAGAGAGAATGATAGAAAGGGAGAATGATAGAGAGAGGGAATGATAGAGAGAGAATGATAGAGAGAGATAATGATGGAGACAGAGAATGATAGAGAGAGAGCGAATGATAGCGAGAGAATGATAGAGAAAGAATGATGGAGAGAGAGAATGATAGAGAGAGAGAGAATGATAGAGAAAGAGAATGATAGAAAGAGAGAATGATAGTGAGAGAGAATGATAGAGAGAGAGAATGATAGAGAGAGAATAATAGAGAGAGAGAATGATAGAAAGAGAATGATAGAGAGAGAGAATGATAGAGAGAGAGAATGATAGAGAAAGAGTATGATAGAGAGAGAGAATGATAGAGAGAGAGAATGATAGAGAGAGAGAATGATAGAGAGCGAATGATAGAGAGAGAATGATAGAAAGAGAGAATGATAGAGAGAAAATGATAGAGGGAGAGAGAATGATAGAGAAAGAGAATGATGGAGAAAGAGAATGATAGAGAGAGAGAATGAGAGAGAGATAATGATTGAGAGAGAGAATGATGGAGAGAGAGAATGATAAAGAGAGGGAATGATGGGAAGAGAATGATAGAGAGAGATAATGATAGAGACAGAGAATGATACAGAGAGAATGATAGAGAGAGAGAATGATAGAGAAAGAGAATGATAGAGAGAGAGAGAATGATAGAGAGAATGATAGCGAGAGAATGATAGCGAGAGAATGATAGAGAGAGAATGATGGAGAGAGAGAATGATAGTGAGGGGGAATGATAGAGAGAGAATGATAGAGAGAGAATGATAGAGTGAGAATGATAGAGAGAGAGAATGATAGAGAAAGAGAATGATAGAAAGAGAGAATGATAGAGGGAAAACGATAGAGCGAGGGAATGATAGAGAGAGAATGATAGAGACAGATAATGATAGACAGAGATAGAGAGAGAGAATGATAGAGAGAGGGAATGATAGAGAGAGAATAATAGAGAGAGAGAATGATAGAAAGAGAATGATAGAGAGAGAGAATGATAGAGAGAGAGAATGATAGAGAAAGAGTATGATAGGGAGAGAGAATGATAGAGAGAGAGAATGATAGAGAGAGAGAATAATAGAGAGCGAATGATAGAGAGAGAATGATAGAAAGAGAGAATGATAGAGAGAAAATGATAGAGAGAGAGAGAATGATAGAGAAAGAGAATGATGGAGAAAGAGAATGATAGAGAGAGAGAATGAGAGAGAGATAATGATAGAGAGAGAGAATGATAGAGAGAGAGAATGATGGAGAGAGAGAATGATAGAGAGAGGGAATGATAGAGAGAGAATGATAGAGAGAGATAATGATAGAGACAGAGAATGATAGAGAGAGATAATGATAGAGACAGAGAATGAAAGAGGGAGAATGATAGAGAGAGAATGATAGAGAGAGGAATGATAGAGAAAGAGAATGATAGAGAGAGCGAGAATGATGGAGCGAGAGAATGATAGAGAGAATGATAGAGACAGAGAGAATGATAGAGAAAGAGAATGATAGAAAGAGAGAATAATGGAGAGAAAATGATAGAGAGAGAATGATAGAGAGAGATAATGATAGAGAGAGAATGATGGAGAGAGAGAATGATAGAAAGAGAGAATGATAGAGAGAGGGAATGATAGAGAGAGATAATGATAGTGAGAAAGAATGATCGCGAGAAAATGATGGAGAGAGAATGATGGGAAGAGAGAATGATAGAGAGAGAATGATGGGAAGAGAGAATGATAGAGAGAGGGAATGATAGAGAGAGAATGATAGTGAGAGAGAATGATAGAGAGAGAGAATGATGGAGAGAGAGAATGATGGAGAGCGAATGATAGAGAGAGAATGATAGAGAGAGATAATGATAGAGAGAGAATGATGGAGAGAGAGAACGATGGAGAGAGAGAATGATAGTGAGAGAGAATGATAGAGAGAGAATGATAGTAAGAGAGAATGATGGAGAGAGAGAATGATAGAGAGAGAATGATGGAGAGAGAGAATGATAGAAAGAGAGAATGATAGAGAGAGGGAATGATAGAGAGAGATAATGATAGTGAGAGAGAATGATCGCAAGAAAATGACAGAGAGAGAATGATGGAAAGAGAGAATGATAGAGAGAGGGAATGATAGAGAGAGGGAATGATAGAGAGAGAATGATAGAGAGAGAATGATAGAGAGAGAATGATAGAGAGAGAATGATAGAGAGAGATAATGATAGAGACAGAGAATGAAAGAGGGAGAATGATAGAGAGAGAATGATAGAGAGAGGAATGATAGAGAAAGAGAATGATAGAGAGAGCGAGAATGATGGAGCGAGAGAATGATAGAGAGAGAGAGAATGATAGAGAAAGAGAATGATAGAAAGAGAGAATGATGGAGAGAAAATGATAGAGAGAGAAAGATAGAGAGAGAATGATAGAAAGAGAGAATGATAGAGAGAGGGAATGATAGAGAGAGAATGATAGAGAGAGATAATGATAGAGACAGAGAATGATAGAGAGATAGCGAATGATAGCGAGAGAATGATAGAGAAAGAATGATTGAGAGAGAGAATGATAGAGAGAGAGAGAATGATAGAGAGAGAGAATGATAGAAAGAGAGAATGATAGTGAGAGAGAATGATAGAGAGAGAGAATGATGGAGAGAGAGAATGATGGAGAGCGAATGATAGAGAGAGAATGATGGAGAGAGATAATGATAGAGAGAGAGAATGATGGAGAGAGAGAATGATGGAGAAAGGGAATGATTGAGAGCGAATGATAGAGAGAGATAATGATAGACAGAGAATGATAGAGAGAGAGAATGATAGAGAGAGAATGATAGAGAGAGATAATGATAGAGAGAGAATGATGGAGAGAGAGAATGATAGAAAGAGAGAATGATAGAGAGAGGGAATGATAGAGAGAGAATGATAGAGAGCGATAATGATAGTAAGAGAGAATGATAAAGAGAGAGAGAATGATGGAGAGAGGGAACGATAGAGAGAGAGAATGATAGAGAGAGGGAATGATAGAGAGAGAATGATAGAGAGAGATAATGATAGAGACAGAGAATGATAGAGAGAAAATGATAGAGAGAGAATGATAGAGAGAGATAATGATAGAGACAGAGAATGATAGAGAGAGAGCGAATGATGGCGAGAGATTGATAGAGAAAGAATGATGGAGAGAGAGAATGATAGAGAGAGAGAGAATGATAGAGAGAGCGAGAATGATGGAGCGAGAGAATGATAGAGAGAATGATAGAGACAGAGAGAATGATAGAGAAAGAGAATGATAGAAAGAGAGAATGATGGAGAGAAAATGATAGAGAGAGAATGATAGAGAGAGATAATGATGGAGAGAGAATGATGGAGAGAGAGAATGATAGAAAGAGAGAATGATAGAGAGAGGGAATGATGAAGAGAGATAATGATAGTGAGAGAGAATGATCGCGAGAAAATAATAGAGAGAGAATGATGGAAAGAGAGAATGATAGAGAGAGGGAATGATAGAAAGAGAATGATAGAGAGAGATAATGATAGAGACAGAGAATGAAAGAGGGAGAATGATAGAGAGAGAATGATAAAGAGAGGAATGATAGAGAAAGAGAATGATAGAGAGAGCGAGAATGATGGAGCGAGAGAATGATAGAGAGAATGATAGAGAGAGAGAGAATGATAGAGAAAGAGAATGATAGAAAGAGAGAATGATGGAGAGAAAATGATAGAGAGAGAATGATAGAGAGAGATAATGATAGAGAGAGAGAATGATAGAGAGAGAATGATGGAGAGAGGGAATGATAGAGAGAGAGAATGATAGAGAGAGATAATGATAGAGACAGAGAATGATAGAGAGAGAGCGAATGATAGCGAGAGAATGATAGAGAAAGAATGATGGAGAGAGAGAATGATAGAGAGAGAGAGAATGATAGAGAAAGAGAATGATAGAAAGAGAGAATGATAGTGAGAGAGAATGATAGAGAGAGATAATGATAGAGAGAGAGAATGATCGAGAGAGAGAATGACAGAGAGAGGGAATGATAGAGAGAGAATGATAGAGAGAGATAATGATAGAGACAGAGAATGATAGAGAGAGAATGATGGAGAGAGAGAATGATAGAAAGAGAGAATGATAGAGAGAGGGAATGATAGAGAAAGAATGATAGAGAGAGATAATGATAGACACAGAGAATGATAGAGAGAGAGAATGATAGAGAAAGAGAATGATAGAGAGAAAGAGAAAGATCGAGAGAATGATAGCGAGAGAATGATAGAGAGAGAATGATAGAGAGAGAATGATGGAGAGAGAGAGAATGATAGAGAAAGAGAAAATGATGGAGAGAGAGAATGATAGAGAGAGAGAATGATAGAGTGAGAATGATGGAGAGAGAGAATGATGGAGAGAGAGAATGATAGTGAGAGAGAATGATAGAGAGAGAATGATAGTGAGAGAGAAAGATAGAGAGAGAGAATGATGGAGAGAGAGAGAATGATAGAGACAGAATGATGGAGAGAGAGAATGATAGAAAGAGAGAATGATAGAGAGAGAGAATGATAGAGAGAGGGAATGATAGAGTGAGAATGATGGAGAGAGAGAATGATGGAGAGAGAGAATGATAGAGAGAGAATGATAAAGTGAGAGAATGATAGTGAGAGAGAATGATAGAGAGAGAGAATGATGGAGAGAGAGAATGATAGAGAGAGAATGATAGAGAGAGAATGATGGAGAGAGAGAATGATAGAGAGAGAATGATGGAGAGAGAGAATGATAGAGAGAGAGAATGATAGAAAGTGAGAATGATAGAGAGAGAATGATAGATAGAGAGAATGATAGAGAGAGAGAATGATAGAAAAAGAGAATGATAGAGAGAGAATGATAGGGAGAGATAATGATAGAGAGAGAATGATAGGGAGAGATAATGATAGAGAGAGAATGATAGAGAGAGATAAAGAGAGAGAATGATAGACAGAGAATGATAGAGAGAGAGAATGATAGTGAGAGAGAATGATAGAGAGAGAGAATGATGGAGAGAGAGAATGATAGAGAGCGAATGATAGAGAGAGAATGATAGAGAGAGAGAATGATAGAAACAGAGAATGATAGAGAGCGGGAATGATAGAGAGAGATAATGATAGAGAGAGAGAATGATACAGAAAGAGAAAATGATGGAGAGAGAGAATGATAGAGAGATAGAATGATAGAAAGAGAGAATGATAGAGAGAGGGAATGATAGAGAAAGAATGATAGAGAGAGATAATGATAGACACAGAGAATGATAGAGAGAGAGAATGATAGTGAGAGAGAATGATAGAGAGAGAGAGAATGATAGAGAAAGAGAAAATGATGGAGAGAGAGAATGATAGAGAAAGAATGATGGAGAGAGAGAATGATAGAGAGAGAGAGAATGATAGAGAAAGAGAATGATAGAAAGAGAGAATGATAGTGAGAGAGAATGATAGAGAGAGAGAATGATGGAGAGAGAGAATGATGGAGAGAGAATGATAGAGAGAGAGAATGATAGAGAGAGATAATGATAGAGAGAGAGAATGATAGAGAAAGAGAATGATAGAGAGAATGATAGCGAGAGAATGATAGAGAGAGAGAATGATGGAGAGAGAGAATGATGGAGAAAGGGAATGATTGAGAGCGAATGATAGAGAGAGATAATGATAGAGAGAGAATGATGGAGAGAGAGAATGATAGAAAGAGAGAATGATAGAGAGAGGGAATGATAGAGAGAGAATGATAGAGAGCGATAATGATAGTAAGAGAGAATGATAAAGAGAGAGAGAATGATGGAGAGAGGGAACGATAGAGAGAGAGAATGATAGAGAGAGGGAATGATAGAGAGAGAATGATAGAGAGAGATAATGATAGAGACAGAGAATGATAGAGAGAAAATGATAGAGAGAGAATGATAGAGAGAGATAATGATAGAGACAGAGAATGATAGAGAGAGAGCGAATGATGGCGAGAGATTGATAGAGAAAGAATGATGGAGAGAGAGAATGATAGAGAGAGAGAGAGAATGATAGAGAGCGCGAGAATGATGGAGCGAGAGAATGATAGAGAGAATGATAGAGACAGAGAGAATGATAGAGAAAGAGAATGATAGAAAGAGAGAATGATGGAGAGAAAATGATAGAGAGAGAATGATAGAGAGAGATAATGATGGAGAGAGAATGATGGAGAGAGAGAATGATAGAAAGAGAGAATGATAGAGAGAGGGAATGATGAAGAGAGATAATGATAGTGAGAGAGAATGATCGCGAGAAAATAATAGAGAGAGAATGATGGAAAGAGAGAATGATAGAGAGAGGGAATGATAGAAAGAGAATGATAGAGAGAGATAATGATAGAGACAGAGAATGAAAGAGGGAGAATGATAGAGAGAGAATGATAAAGAGAGGAATGATAGAGAAAGAGAATGATAGAGAGAGCGAGAATGATGGAGCGAGAGAATGATAGAGAGAATGATAGAGAGAGAGAGAATGATAGAGAAAGAGAATGATAGAAAGAGAGAATGATGGAGAGAAAATGATAGAGAGAGAATGATAGAGAGAGATAATGATAGTGAGAGAGAATGATAGAGAGAGATAATGATAGAGAGAGAGAATGATCGAGAGAGAGAATGACAGAGAGAGGGAATGATAGAGAGAGAATGATAGAGAGAGATAATGATAGAGACAGAGAATGATAGAGAGAGAATGATGGAGAGAGAGAATGATAGAAAGAGAGAATGATAGAGAGAGGGAATGATAGAGAAAGAATGATAGAGAGAGATAATGATAGACACAGAGAATGATAGAGAGAGAGAATGATAGAGAAAGAGAATGATAGAGAGAAAGAGAAAGATCGAGAGAATGATAGCGAGAGAATGATAGAGAGAGAATGATGGAGAGAGAGAGAATGATAGAGAAAGAGAAAATGATGGAGAGAGAGAATGATAGAGAGAGAGAATGATAGAGTGAGAATGATGGAGAGAGAGAATGATGGAGAGAGAGAATGATAGTGAGAGAGAATGATAGAGAGAGAATGATAGTGAGAGAGAAAGATAGAGAGAGAGAATGATGGAGAGAGAGAGAATGATAGAGACAGAATGATGGAGAGAGAGAATGATAGAAAGAGAGAATGATAGAGAGAGAGAATGATAGAGAGAGGGAATGATAGAGTGAGAATGATGGAGAGAGAGAATGATGGAGAGAGAGAATGATAGAGAGAGAATGATAAAGTGAGAGAATGATAGTGAGAGAGAATGATAGAGAGAGAGAATGATGGAGAGAGAGAATGATAGAGAGAGAATGATAGAGAGAGAATGATGGAGAGAGAGAATGATAGAGAGAGAATGATGGAGAGAGAGAATGATAGAGAGAGAGAATGATAGAAAGTGAGAATGATAGAGAGAGAATGATAGATAGAGAGAATGATAGAGAGAGAGAATGATAGAAAAAGAGAATGATAGAGAGAGAATGATAGGGAGAGATAATGATAGAGAGAGAATGATAGGGAGAGATAATGATAGAGAGAGAATGATAGAGAGAGATAAAGAGAGAGAATGATAGACAGAGAATGATAGAGAGAGAGAATGATAGTGAGAGAGAATGATAGAGAGAGAGAATGATGGAGAGAGAGAATGATAGAGAGCGAATGATAGAGAGAGAATGATAGAGAGAGAGAATGATAGAAACAGAGAATGATAGAGAGCGGGAATGATAGAGAGAGATAATGATAGAGAGAGAGAATGATACAGAAAGAGAAAATGATGGAGAGAGAGAATGATAGAGAGATAGAATGATAGAAAGAGAGAATGATAGAGAGAGGGAATGATAGAGAAAGAATGATAGAGAGAGATAATGATAGACACAGAGAATGATAGAGAGAGAGAATGATAGTGAGAGAGAATGATAGAGAGAGAGAGAATGATAGAGAAAGAGAAAATGATGGAGAGAGAGAATGATAGAGAAAGAATGATGGAGAGAGAGAATGATAGAGAGAGAGAGAATGATAGAGAAAGAGAATGATAGAAAGAGAGAATGATAGTGAGAGAGAATGATAGAGAGAGAGAATGATGGAGAGAGAGAATGATGGAGAGAGAATGATAGAGAGAGAATGATAGAGAGAGATAATGATAGAGAGAGAGAATGATAGAGAAAGAGAATGATAGAGAGAATGATAGCGAGAGAATGATAGAGAGAGAGAATGATGGAGAGAGAGAATGATGGAGAAAGGGAATGATTGAGAGCGAATGATAGAGAGAGATAATGATAGAGAGAGAATGATGGAGAGAGAGAATGATAGAAAGAGAGAATGATAGAGAGAGGGAATGATAGAGAGAGAATGATAGAGAGCGATAATGATAGTAAGAGAGAATGATAAAGAGAGAGAGAATGATGGAGAGAGGGAACGATAGAGAGAGAGAATGATAGAGAGAGGGAATGATAGAGAGAGAATGATAGAGAGAGATAATGATAGAGACAGAGAATGATAGAGAGAAAATGATAGAGAGAGAATGATAGAGAGAGATAATGATAGAGACAGAGAATGATAGAGAGAGAGCGAATGATGGCGAGAGATTGATAGAGAAAGAATGATGGAGAGAGAGAATGATAGAGAGAGAGAGAATGATAGAGAGAGCGAGAATGATGGAGCGAGAGAATGATAGAGAGAATGATAGAGACAGAGAGAATGATAGAGAAAGAGAATGATAGAAAGAGAGAATGATGGAGAGAAAATGATAGAGAGAGAATGATAGAGAGAGATAATGATGGAGAGAGAATGATGGAGAGAGAGAATGATAGAAAGAGAGAATGATAGAGAGAGGGAATGATGAAGAGAGATAATGATAGTGAGAGAGAATGATCGCGAGAAAATAATAGAGAGAGAATGATGGAAAGAGAGAATGATAGAGAGAGGGAATGATAGAAAGAGAATGATAGAGAGAGATAATGATAGAGACAGAGAATGAAAGAGGGAGAATGATAGAGAGAGAATGATAAAGAGAGGAATGATAGAGAAAGAGAATGATAGAGAGAGCGAGAATGATGGAGCGAGAGAATGATAGAGAGAATGATAGAGAGAGAGAGAATGATAGAGAAAGAGAATGATAGAAAGAGAGAATGATGGAGAGAAAATGATAGAGAGAGAATGATAGAGAGAGATAATGATAGAGAGAGAGAATGATAGAGAGAGAATGATAGAGTGAGAGAATGATAGAGTGAGAATGATGGAGAGAGAGAACGATGGAGAGAGAGAATGATAGTGAGAGAGAATGATAGTAAGAGAGAATGATGGAGAGAGAGAATGATAGAGAGAGAATGATGGAGAGAGAGAATGATAGAAAGAGAGAATGATAGAGAGAGGGAATGATAGAGAGAGATAATGATAGTGAGAGAGAATGATCGCAAGAAAATGATAGAGAGAGAATGATGGAAAGAGCGAATGATAGAGAGAGGGAATGATAGAGAGAGGGAATGATAGAGAGAGAATGATAGGGAGAGAATGATAGAGAGAGATAATGATAGAGACAGAGAATGAAAGAGGGAGAATGATAGAGAGAGAATGATAGAGAGAGGAATGATAGAGAAAGAGAATGATAGAGAGAGGGAGAATGATGGAGCGAGAGAATGATAGAGAGAATGATAGAGAGAGAGAGAATGATAGAGAAAGAGAATGATAGAAAGAAAGAATGATGGAGAGAAAATGATAGAGAGAGAATGATAGAGAGAGATAATGATAGACAGAGAATGATAGAGAGAGAAAATGATAGAGAGAGAATGATAGTGAGAGAATGATAGAGAGAGAGAATGATAAAGAGAGAAAATGATAGAGAGAGAATGATAGAGAGAGCGAATGATAAAGAGCGAATGATAGAGAGAGAATGATAGAAAGAGAGAATGATAGAGAGAGGGAATGATAGAGAGAGAATGATAGAGAGAGATAATGATAGAGACAGAGAATGATAGAGAGATAGCGAATGATAGCGAGAGAATGATAGAGAAAGAATGATTGAGAGAGAGAATGATAGAGAGAGAGAGAATGATAGAGAAAGAGAATGATAGAAAGAAAGAATGATAGTGAGAGAGAATGATGGAGCGAGAGAATGATGGAGAGAGAGAATGATGGAGAGCGAATGATAGAGAGAGAATGATAGAGAGAGATAATGATAGAGAGAGAGAATGATGGAGAGAGAGAATGATGGAGGAAGGGAATGATTGAGAGCGAATGATAGAGAGAGATAATGATAGAGACAGAGAATGATAGAGAGAGAATGATGGAGAGAGAGAATGATAGAAAGAGAGAATGATAGAGAGAGGGAATGATAGAGAGAGAATGATAGACAGCGATAATGATAGTGAGAGAGAATGATAAAGAGAGAGAGAATGATGGAGAGAGGGAATGATAGAGAGAGAGAATGATAGAGAGAGATAATGATAGAGACAGAGAATGATAGAGAGAGAGCGAATGATAGCGAGAGAATGATAGAGAAAGAATGATGGAGAGAGAGAATGATAGAGAGAGAGAGAATGATAGAGAAAGAGAATGATAGAAAGAGAGAATGATAGTGAGAGAGAATGATAGAGAGAGATAATGATAGAGAGAGAGAATGATCGAGAGAGAGAATGACAGAGAGAGGGAATGATAGAGAGAGAATGATAGAGAGAGATAATGATAGAGACAGAGAATGATAGAGAGAGAATGATGGAGAGAGAGAATGATAGAAAGAGAGAATGATAGAGAGAGGGAATGATAGAGAAAGAATGATAGAGAGAGATAATGATAGACACAGAGAATGATAGAGAGAGAAAATGATAGAGAAAGAGAATGATAGAGAGAAAGAGAAAGATCGAGAGAATGATAGCGAGAGAATGATAGAGAGAGAATGATGGAGAGAGAGAGAATGATAGAGAAAGAGAAAATGATGGAGAGAGAGAATGATAGAGAGAGAGAATGATAGAGTGAGAATGATGGAGAGAGAGAATGATGGAGAGAGAGAATGATGGAGAGAGAGAATGATAGTGAGAGAGAATGATAGAGAGAGAATGATAGTGAGAGAGAAAGATAGAGAGAGAGAATGATGGAGAGAGAGAGAATGATAGAGACAGAATGATGGAGAGAGAGAATGATAGAAAGAGAGAATGATAGAGAGAGAGAATGATAGAGAGAGGGAATGATAGAGTGAGAATGATGGAGAGAGAGAATGATGGAGAGAGAGAATGATAGAGAGAGAATGATAAAGTGAGAGAATGATAGTGAGAGAGAATGATAGAGAGAGAGAATGATGGAGAGAGAGAATGATAGAGAGAGAATGATAGAGAGAGAATGATGGAGAGAGAGAATGATAGAGAGAGAATGATGGAGAGAGAGAATGATAGAGAGAGAGAATGATAGAAAGAGAGAATGATAGAGAGAGAATGATAGATAGAGAGAATGATAGAGAGAGAGAATGATAGAAAAAGAGAATGATAGAGAGAGAATGATAGGGAGAGATAATGATAGAGAGAGAATGATAGGGAGAGATAATGATAGAGAGAGAATGATAGAGAGAGAATGATAAAGAGAGAGAATGATAGACAGAGAATGATAGAGAGAGAGAATGATAGTGAGAGAGAATGATAGAGAGAGAGAATGATGGAGAGAGAGAATGATAGAGAGCGAATGATAGAGAGAGAATGATAGAGAGAGAGAATGATAGAAACAGAGAATGATAGAGAGCGGGAATGATAGAGAGAGATAATGATAGAGAGAGAGAATGATACAGAAAGAGAAAATGATGGAGAGAGAGAATGATAGAGAGATAGAATGATAGAAAGAGAGAATGATAGAGAGAGGGAATGATAGAGAAAGAATGATAGAGAGAGATAATGATAGACACAGAGAATGATAGAGAGAGAGAATGATAGAGAAAGAGAATGATAGAGAGAAAGAGAAAGATAGAGAGAATGATAGCGAGAGAATGATAGAGAGAGAATGATGGAGAGAGAGAATGATAGAGAGAGGGAATGATAGAGAGAGAATGATAGAAACAGAGAATGATGGAGAGAGTATGATAGAGAGAGAGAATGATAGAGAAAGAGAAAGATGGAGAGAGAGAGAATGATAGAGAGAATGATAGAGAGAGAGAATGATAGTGAGAGAGAATGATAGAGAGAGAGAGAATGATAGAGAAAGAGAAAATGATGGAGAGAGAGAATGATAGAGAAAGAATGATGGAGAGAGAGAATGATAGAGAGAGAGAGAATGATAGAGAAAGAGAATGATAGAAAGAGAGAATGATAGTGAGAGAGAATGATAGAGAGAGAGAATGATGGAGAGAGAGAATGATGGAGAGAGAATGATAGAGAGAGAATGATAGAGAGAGATAATGATAGAGAGAGAGAATGATAGAGAAAGAGAATGATAGAGAGAATGATAGCGAGAGAATGATAGAGAGAGAGAATGATGGAGAGAGAGAATGATGGAGAAAGGGAATGATTGAGAGCGAATGATAGAGAGAGATAATGATAGAGAGAGAATGATGGAGAGAGAGAATGATAGAAAGAGAGAATGATAGAGAGAGGGAATGATAGAGAGAGAATGACAGAGAGCGATAATGATAGTAAGAGAGAATGATAAAGAGAGAGAGAATGATGGAGAGAGGGAACGATAGAGAGAGAGAATGATAGAGAGAGGGAATGATAGAGAGAGAATGATAGAGAGAGATAATGATAGAGACAGAGAATGATAGAGAGAAAATGATAGAGAGAGAATGATAGAGAGAGATAATGATAGAGACAGAGAATGATAGAGAGAGAGCGAATGATGGCGAGAGATTGATAGAGAAAGAATGATGGAGAGAGAGAATGATAGAGAGAGAGAGAATGATAGAGAGAGCGAGAATGATGGAGCGAGAGAATGATAGAGAGAATGATAGAGACAGAGAGAATGATAGAGAAAGAGAATGATAGAAAGAGAGAATGATGGAGAGAAAATGATAGAGAGAGAATGATAGAGAGAGATAATGATAGAGAGAGAATGATGGAGAGAGAGAATGATAGAAAGAGAGAATGATAGAGAGAGGGAATGATGAAGAGAGATAATGATAGTGAGAGAGAATGATCGCGAGAAAATAATAGAGAGAGAATGATGGAAAGAGAGAATGATAGAGAGAGGGAATGATAGAAAGAGAATGATAGAGAGAGATAATGATAGAGACAGAGAATGAAAGAGGGAGAATGATAGAGAGAGAATGATAAAGAGAGGAATGATAGAGAAAGAGAATGATAGAGAGAGCGAGAATGATGGAGCGAGAGAATGATAGAGAGAATGATAGAGAGAGAGAGAATGATAGAGAAAGAGAATGATAGAAAGAGAGAATGATGGAGAGAAGATGATAGAGAGAGAATGATAGAGAGAGATAATGATAGAGAGAGAGAATGATAGAGAGAGAATGATAGAGTGAGAGAATGATAGAGTGAGAATGATGGAGAGAGAGAACGATGGAGAGAGAGAATGATAGTGAGAGAGAATGATAGTAAGAGAGAATGATGGAGAGAGAGAATGATAGAGAGAGAATGATGGAGAGAGAGAATGATAGAAAGAGAGAATGATAGAGAGAGGGAATGATAGAGAGAGATAATGATAGTGAGAGAGAATGATCGCAAGAAAATGATAGAGAGAGAATGATGGAAAGAGCGAATGATAGAGAGAGGGAATGATAGAGAGAGGGAATGATAGAGAGAGAATGATAGAGAGAGAATGATAGAGAGAGATAATGATAGAGACAGAGAATGAAAGAGGGAGAATGATAGAGAGAGAATGATAGAGAGAGGAATGATAGAGAAAGAGAATGATAGAGAGAGGGAGAATGATGGAGCGAGAGAATGATAGAGAGAATGATAGAGAGAGAGAGAATGATAGAGAAAGAGAATGATAGAAAGAAAGAATGATGGAGAGAAAATGATAGAGAGAGAATGATAGAGAGAGATAATGATAGACAGTGAATGATAGAGAGAGAAAATGATAGAGAGAGAATGATAGTGAGAGAATGATAGAGAGAGAGAATGATAAAGAGAGAAAATGATAGAGAGAGAATGATAGAGAGAGCGAATGATAAAGAGCGAATGATAGAGAGAGAATGATAGAAAGAGAGAATGATAGAGAGAGGGAATGATAGAGAGAGAATGATAGAGAGAGATAATGATAGAGACAGAGAATGATAGAGAGATAGCGAATGATAGCGAGAGAATGATAGAGAAAGAATGATTGAGAGAGAGAATGATAGATAGAGAGAGAATGATAGAGAAAGAGAATGATAGAAAGAGAGAATGATAGTGAGAGAGAATGATGGAGCGAGAGAATGATGGAGAGAGAGAATGATGGAGAGCGAATGATAGAGAGAGAATGATAGAGAGAGATAATGATAGAGAGAGAGAATGATGGAGAGAGAGAATGATGGAGAAAGGGAATGATTGAGAGCGAATGATAGAGAGAGATAATGATAGAGACAGAGAATGATAGAGAGAGAATGATGGAGAGAGAGAATGATAGAAAGAGAGAATGATAGAGAGAGGGAATGATAGAGAGAGAATGATAGACAGCGATAATGATAGTGAGAGAGAATGATAAAGAGAGAGAGAATGATGGAGAGAGGGAATGATAGAGAGAGAGAATGATAGAGAGAGATAATGATAGAGACAGAGAATGATAGAGAGAGAGCGAATGATAGCGAGAGAATGATAGAGAAAGAATGATGGAGAGAGAGAATGATAGAGAGAGAGAGAATGATAGAGAAAGAGAATGATAGAAAGAGAGAATGATAGTGAGAGAGAATGATAGAGAGAGATAATGATAGAGAGAGAGAATGATCGAGAGAGAGAATGACAGAGAGAGGGAATGATAGAGAGAGAATGATAGAGAGAGATAATGATAGAGACAGAGAATGATAGAGAGAGAATGATGGAGAGAGAGAATGATAGAAAGAGAGAATGATAGAGAGAGGGAATGATAGAGAAAGAATGATAGAGAGAGATAATGATAGACACAGAGAATGATAGAGAGAGAGAATGATAGAGAAAGAGAATGATAGAGAGAAAGAGAAAGATCGAGAGAATGATAGCGAGAGAATGATAGAGAGAGAATGATGGAGAGAGAGAGAATGATAGAGAAAGAGAAAATGATGGAGAGAGAGAATGATAGAGAGAGAGAATGATAGAGTGAGAATGATGGAGAGAGAGAATGATGGAGAGAGAGAATGATGGAGAGAGAGAATGATAGTGAGAGAGAATGATAGAGAGAGAAAGATAGTGAGAGAGAAAGATAGAGAGAGAGAATGATGGAGAGAGAGAGAATGATAGAGACAGAATGATGGAGAGAGAGAATGATAGAAAGAGAGAATGATAGAGAGAGAGAATGATAGAGAGAGGGAATGATAGAGTGAGAATGATGGAGAGAGAGAATGATAGAGAGAGAATGATAAAGAGAGAGAATGATAGTGAGAGAGAATGATAGAGAGAGAGAATGATGGAGAGAGAGAATGATAGAGAGAGAATGATAGAGAGAGAATGATGGAGAGAGAGAATGATAGAGAGAGAATGATGGAGAGAGAGAATGATAGAGAGAGAGAATGATAGAAAGAGAGAATGATAGAGAGAGAATGATAGATAGAGAGAATGATAGAGAGAGAGAATGATAGAAAAAGAGAATGATAGAGAGAGAATGATAGGGAGAGATAATGATAGAGAGAGAATGATAGGGAGAGATAATGATAGAGAGAGAATGATAGAGAGAGAATGATAAAGAGAGAGAATGATAGACAGAGAATGATAGAGAGAGAGAATGATAGTGAGAGAGAATGATAGAGAGAGAGAATGATGGAGAGAGAGAATGATAGAGAGCGAATGATAGAGAGAGAATGATAGAGAGAGAGAATGATAGAAACAGAGAATGATAGAGAGCGGGAATGATAGAGAGAGATAATGATAGAGAGAGAGAATGATACAGAAAGAGAAAATGATGGAGAGAGAGAATGATAGAGAGATAGAATGATAGAAAGAGAGAATGATAGAGAGAGGGAATGATAGAGAAAGAATGATAGAGAGAGATAATGATAGACACAGAGAATGATAGAGAGAGAGAATGATAGAGAAAGAGAATGATAGAGAGAAAGAGAAAGATAGAGAGAATGATAGCGAGAGAATGATAGAGAGAGAATGATGGAGAGAGAGAATGATAGAGAGAGGGAATGATAGAGAGAGAATGATAGAAACAGAGAATGATGGAGAGAGTATGATAGAGAGAGAGAATGATGGAGAAAGAGAAAGATGGAGAGAGAGAGAATGATAGAGAGAATGATAGAGAGAGAGAATGATAGTGAGAGAGAATGATAGAGAGAGAGAGAATGATAGAGAAAGAGAAAATGATGGAGAGAGAGAATGATAGAGAAAGAATGATGGAGAGAGAGAATGATAGAGAGAGAGAGAATGATAGAGAAAGAGAATGATAGAAAGAGAGAATGATAGTGAGAGAGAATGATAGAGAGAGAGAATGATGGAGAGAGAGAATGATGGAGAGAGAATGATAGAGAGAGAATGATAGAGAGAGATAATGATAGAGAGAGAGAATGATAGAGAAAGAGAATGATAGAGAGAATGATAGCGAGAGAATGATAGAGAGAGAGAATGATGGAGAGAGAGAATGATGGAGAAAGGGAATGATTGAGAGCGAATGATAGAGAGAGATAATGATAGAGAGAGAATGATGGAGAGAGAGAATGATAGAAAGAGAGAATGATAGAGAGAGGGAATGATAGAGAGAGAATGACAGAGAGCGATAATGATAGTAAGAGAGAATGATAAAGAGAGAGAGAATGATGGAGAGAGGGAACGATAGAGAGAGAGAATGATAGAGAGAGGGAATGATAGAGAGAGAATGATAGAGAAAGAATGATGGAGAGAGAGAATGATAGAGAGAGAGAGAATGATAGAGAAAGAGAATGATAGAAAGAGAGAATGATAGTGAGAGAGAATGATAGAGAGAGATAATGATAGAGAGAGAGAATGATCGAGAGAGAGAATGACAGAGAGAGGGAATGATAGAGAGAGAATGATAGAGAGAGATAATGATAGAGACAGAGAATGATAGAGAGAGAATGATGGAGAGAGAGAATGATAGAAAGAGAGAATGATAGAGAGAGGGAATGATAGAGAAAGAATGATAGAGAGAGATAATGATAGACACAGAGAATGATAGAGAGAGAGAATGATAGAGAAAGAGAATGATAGAGAGAAAGAGAAAGATCGAGAGAATGATAGCGAGAGAATGATAGAGAGAGAATGATGGAGAGAGAGAGAATGATAGAGAAAGAGAAAATGATGGAGAGAGAGAATGATAGAGAGAGAGAATGATAGAGTGAGAATGATGGAGAGAGAGAATGATGGAGAGAGAGAATGATAGTGAGAGAGAATGATAGAGAGAGAATGATAGTGAGAGAGAAAGATAGAGAGAGAGAATGATGGAGAGAGAGAGAATGATAGAGACAGAATGATGGAGAGAGAGAATGATAGAAAGAGAGAATGATAGAGAGAGAGAATGATAGAGAGAGGGAATGATAAAGAGCGAATGATAGAGAGAGAATGATAGAAAGAGAGAATGATAGAGAGAGGGAATGATAGAGAGAGAATGATAGAGAGAGATAATGATAGAGACAGAGAATGATAGAGAGATAGCGAATGATAGCGAGAGAATGATAGAGAAAGAATGATTGAGAGAGAGAATGATAGAGAGAGAGAGAATGATAGAGAAAGAGAATGATAGAAAGAGAGAATGATAGTGAGAGAGAATGATGGAGCGAGAGAATGATGGAGAGAGAGAATGATGGAGAGCGAATGATAGAGAGAGAATGATAGAGAGAGATAATGATAGAGAGAGAGAATGATGGAGAGAGAGAATGATGGAGGAAGGGAATGATTGAGAGCGAATGATAGAGAGAGATAATGATAGAGACAGAGAATGATAGAGAGAGAATGATGGAGAGAGAGAATGATAGAAAGAGAGAATGATAGAGAGAGGGAATGATAGAGAGAGAATGATAGACAGCGATAATGATAGTGAGAGAGAATGATAAAGAGAGAGAGAATGATGGAGAGAGGGAATGATAGAGAGAGAGAATGATAGAGAGAGATAATGATAGAGACAGAGAATGATAGAGAGAGAGCGAATGATAGCGAGAGAATGATAGAGAAAGAATGATGGAGAGAGAGAATGATAGAGAGAGAGAGAATGATAGAGAAAGAGAATGATAGAAAGAGAGAATGATAGTGAGAGAGAATGATAGAGAGAGATAATGATAGAGAGAGAGAATGATCGAGAGAGAGAATGACAGAGAGAGGGAATGATAGAGAGAGAATGATAGAGAGAGATAATGATAGAGACAGAGAATGATAGAGAGAGAATGATGGAGAGAGAGAATGATAGAAAGAGAGAATGATAGAGAGAGGGAATGATAGAGAAAGAATGATAGAGAGAGATAATGATAGACACAGACAATGATAGAGAGAGAGAATGATAGAGAAAGAGAATGATAGAGAGAAAGAGAAAGATCGAGAGAATGATAGCGAGAGAATGATAGAGAGAGAATGATGGAGAGAGAGAGAATGATAGAGAAAGAGAAAATGATGGAGAGAGAGAATGATAGAGAGAGAGAATGATAGAGTGAGAATGATGGAGAGAGAGAATGATGGAGAGAGAGAATGATGGAGAGAGAGAATGATAGTGAGAGAGAATGATAGAGAGAGAATGATAGTGAGAGAGAAAGATAGAGAGAGAGAATGATGGAGAGAGAGAGAATGATAGAGACAGAATGATGGAGAGAGAGAATGATAGAAAGAGAGAATGATAGAGAGAGAGAATGATAGAGAGAGGGAATGATAGAGTGAGAATGATGGAGAGAGAGAATGATGGAGAGAGAGAATGATAGAGAGAGAATGATAAAGTGAGAGAATGATAGTGAGAGAGAATGATAGAGAGAGAGAATGATGGAGAGAGAGAATGATAGAGAGAGAATGATAGAGAGAGAATGATGGAGAGAGAGAATGATAGAGAGAGAATGATGGAGAGAGAGAATGATAGAGAGAGAGAATGATAGAAAGAGAGAATGATAGAGAGAGAATGATAGATAGAGAGAATGATAGAGAGAGAGAATGATAGAAAAAGAGAATGATAGAGAGAGAATGATAGGGAGAGATAATGATAGAGAGAGAATGATAGGGAGAGATAATGATAGAGAGAGAATGATAGAGAGAGAATGATAAAGAGAGAGAATGATAGACAGAGAGAATGATAGAGAGAGGGAATGATAGAGAGAGAATGACAGAGAGCGATAATGATAGTAAGAGAGAATGATAAAGAGAGAGAGAATGATGGAGAGAGGGAACGATAGAGAGAGAGAATGATAGAGAGAGGGAATGATAGAGAGAGAATGATAGTGAGAGATAATGATAGAGACAGAGAATGATAGAGAGAAAATGATAGAGAGAGAATGATAGAGAGAGATAATGATAGAGACAGAGAATGATAGAGAGAGAGCGAATGATGGCGAGAGATTGATAGAGAAAGAATGATGGAGAGAGAGAATGATAGAGAGAGAGAGAATGATAGAGAGAGCGAGAATGATGGAGCGAGAGAATGATAGAGAGAATGATAGAGACAGAGAGAATGATAGAGAAAGAGAATGATAGAAAGAGAGAATGATGGAGAGAAAATGATAGAGAGAGAATGATAGAGAGAGATAATGATAGAGAGAGAATGATGGAGAGAGAGAATGATAGAAAGAGAGAATGATAGAGAGAGGGAATGATGAAGAGAGATAATGATAGTGAGAGAGAATGATCGCGAGAAAATAATAGAGAGAGAATGATGGAAAGAGAGAATGATAGAGAGAGGGAATGATAGAAAGAGAATGATAGAGAGAGAATGATAGAGAGAGATAATGATAGAGACAGAGAATGAAAGAAGGAGAATGATAGAGAGAGAATGATAAAGAGAGGAATGATAGAGAAAGAGAATGATAGAGAGAGCGAGAATGATGGAGCGAGAGAATGATAGAGAGAATGATAGAGAGAGAGAGAATGATAGAGAAAGAGAATGATAGAAAGAGAGAATGATGGAGAGAAAATGATAGAGAGAGAATGATAGAGAGAGATAATGATAGAGAGAGAGAATGATAGAGAGAGAATGATAGAGTGAGAGAATGATAGAGTGAGAATGATGGAGAGAGAGAACGATGGAGAGAGAGAATGATAGTGAGAGAGAATGATAGTAAGAGAGAATGATGGAGAGAGAGAATGATAGAGAGAGAATGATGGAGAGAGAGAATGATAGAAAGAGAGAATGATAGAGAGAGGGAATGATAGAGAGAGATAATGATAGTGAGAGAGAATGATCGCAAGAAAATGATAGAGAGAGAATGATGGAAAGAGAGAATGATAGAGAGAGGGAATGATAGAGAGAGGGAATGATAGAGAGAGAATGATAGAGAGAGAATGATAGAGAGAGATAATGATAGAGACAGAGAATGAAAGAGGGAGAATGATAGAGAGAGAATGATAGAGAGAGGAATGATAGAGAAAGAGAATGATAGAGAGAGGGAGAATGATGGAGCGAGAGAATGATAGAGAGAATGATAGAGAGAGAGAGAATGATAGAGAAAGAGAATGATAGAAAGAAAGAATGATGGAGAGAAAATGATAGAGAGAGAATGATAGAGAGAGATAATGATAGACAGAGAATGATAGAGAGAGAAAATGATAGAGAGAGAATGATAGTGAGAGAATGATAGAGAGAGAGAATGATAAAGAGAGAAAATGATAGAGAGAGAATGATAGACAGAGCGAATGATAAAGAGCGAATGATAGAGAGAGAATGATAGAAAGAGAGAATGATAGAGAGAGGGAATGATAGAGAGAGAATGATAGAGAGAGATAATGATAGAGACAGAGAATGATAGAGAGATAGCGAATGATAGCGAGAGAATGATAGAGAAAGAATGATTGAGAGAGAGAATGATAGAGAGAGAGAGAATGATAGAGAAAGAGAATGATAGAAAGAGAGAATGATAGTGAGAGAGAATGATAGAGAGAGAGAATGATGGAGAGAGAGAATGATGGAGAGCGAATGATAGAGAGAGAATGATAGAGAGAGATAATGATAGAGAGAGAATGATAGACAGCGATAATGATAGTGAGAGAGAATGATAAAGAGAGAGAGAATGATGGAGAGAGGGAATGATAGAGAGAGAGAATGATAGAGAGAGATAATGATAGAGACAGAGAATGATAGAGAGAGAGCGAATGATAGCGAGAGAATGATAGAGAAAGAATGATGGAGAGAGAGAATGATAGAGAGAGAGAGAATGATAGAGAAAGAGAATGATAGAAAGAGAGAATGATAGTGAGAGAGAATGATAGAGAGAGATAATGATAGAGAGAGAGAATGATCGAGAGAGAGAATGACAGAGAGAGGGAATGATAGAGAGAGAATGATAGAGAGAGATAATGATAGAGACAGAGAATGATAGAGAGAGAATGATGGAGAGAGAGAATGATAGAAAGAGAGAATGATAGAGAGAGGGAATGATAGAGAAAGAATGATAGAGAGAGATAATGATAGACACAGAGAATGATAGAGAGAGAGAATGATAGAGAAAGAGAATGATAGAGAGAAAGAGAAAGATCGAGAGAATGATAGCGAGAGAATGATAGAGAGAGAATGATGGAGAGAGAGAGAATGATAGAGAAAGAGAAAATGATGGAGAGAGAGAATGATAGAGAGAGAGAATGATAGAGTGAGAATGATGGAGAGAGAGAATGATGGAGAGAGAGAATGATAGTGAGAGAGAATGATAGAGAGAGAATGATAGTGAGAGAGAAAGATAGAGAGAGAGAATGATGGAGAGAGAGAGAATGATAGAGACAGAATGATGGAGAGAGAGAATGATAGAAAGAGAGAATGATAGAGAGAGAGAATGATAGAGAGAGGGAATGATAAAGAGCGAATGATAGAGAGAGAATGATAGAAAGAGAGAATGATAGAGAGAGGGAATGATAGAGAGAGAATGATAGAGAGAGATAATGATAGAGACAGAGAATGATAGAGAGATAGCGAATGATAGCGAGAGAATGATAGAGAAAGAATGATTGAGAGAGAGAATGATAGAGAGAGAGAGAATGATAGAGAAAGAGAATGATAGAAAGAGAGAATGATAGTGAGAGAGAATGATGGAGCGAGAGAATGATGGAGAGAGAGAATGATGGAGAGCGAATGATAGAGAGAGAATGATAGAGAGAGATAATGATAGAGAGAGAGAATGATGGAGAGAGAGAATGATGGAGGAAGGGAATGATTGAGAGCGAATGATAGAGAGAGATAATGATAGAGACAGAGAATGATAGAGAGAGAATGATGGAGAGAGAGAATGATAGAAAGAGAGAATGATAGAGAGAGGGAATGATAGAGAGAGAATGATAGACAGCGATAATGATAGTGAGAGAGAATGATAAAGAGAGAGAGAATGATGGAGAGAGGGAATGATAGAGAGAGAGAATGATAGAGAGAGATAATGATAGAGACAGAGAATGATAGAGAGAGAGCGAATGATAGCGAGAGAATGATAGAGAAAGAATGATGGAGAGAGAGAATGATAGAGAGAGAGAGAATGATAGAGAAAGAGAATGATAGAAAGAGAGAATGATAGTGAGAGAGAATGATAGAGAGAGATAATGATAGAGAGAGAGAATGATCGAGAGAGAGAATGACAGAGAGAGGGAATGATAGAGAGAGAATGATAGAGAGAGATAATGATAGAGACAGAGAATGATAGAGAGAGAATGATGGAGAGAGAGAATGATAGAAAGAGAGAATGATAGAGAGAGGGAATGATAGAGAAAGAATGATAGAGAGAGATAATGATAGACACAGACAATGATAGAGAGAGAGAATGATAGAGAAAGAGAATGATAGAGAGAAAGAGAAAGATCGAGAGAATGATAGCGAGAGAATGATAGAGAGAGAATGATGGAGAGAGAGAGAATGATAGAGAAAGAGAAAATGATGGAGAGAGAGAATGATAGAGAGAGAGAATGATAGAGTGAGAATGATGGAGAGAGAGAATGATGGAGAGAGAGAATGATGGAGAGAGAGAATGATAGTGAGAGAGAATGATAGAGAGAGAATGATAGTGAGAGAGAAAGATAGAGAGAGAGAATGATGGAGAGAGAGAGAATGATAGAGACAGAATGATGGAGAGAGAGAATGATAGAAAGAGAGAATGATAGAGAGAGAGAATGATAGAGAGAGGGAATGATAGAGTGAGAATGATGGAGAGAGAGAATGATGGAGAGAGAGAATGATAGAGAGAGAATGATAAAGTGAGAGAATGATAGTGAGAGAGAATGATAGAGAGAGAGAATGATGGAGAGAGAGAATGATAGAGAGAGAATGATAGAGAGAGAATGATGGAGAGAGAGAATGATAGAGAGAGAATGATGGAGAGAGAGAATGATAGAGAGAGAGAATGATAGAAAGAGAGAATGATAGAGAGAGAATGATAGATAGAGAGAATGATAGAGAGAGAGAATGATAGAAAAAGAGAATGATAGAGAGAGAATGATAGGGAGAGATAATGATAGAGAGAGAATGATAGGGAGAGATAATGATAGAGAGAGAATGATAGAGAGAGAATGATAAAGAGAGAGAATGATAGACAGAGAATGATAGAGAGAGAGAATGATAGTGAGAGAGAATGATAGAGAGAGAGAATGATGGAGAGAGAGAATGATAGAGAGCGAATGATAGAGAGAGAATGATAGAGAGAGAGAATGATAGAAACAGAGAATGATAGAGAGCGGGAATGATAGAGAGAGATAATGATAGAGAGAGAGAATGATACAGAAAGAGAAAATGATGGAGAGAGAGAATGATAGAGAGATAGAATGATAGAAAGAGAGAATGATAGAGAGAGGGAATGATAGAGAAAGAATGATAGAGGGAGATAATGATAGACACAGAGAATGATAGAGAGAGAGAATGATAGAGAAAGAGAATGATAGAGAGAAAGAGAAAGATAGAAAGAATGATAGCGAGAGAATGATAGAGAGAGAATGATGGAGAGAGAGAATGATAGAGAGAGGGAATGATAGAGAGAGAATGATAGAAACAGAGAATGATGGAGAGAGTATGATAGAGAGAGAGAATGATAGAGAAAGAGAAAGATGGAGAGAGAGAGAATGATAGAGAGAATGATAGAGAGAGGGAATGATAGTGAGAGAGAATGATAGAGAGAGAGAGAATGATAGAGAAAGAGAAAATGATGGAGAGAGAGAATGATAGAGAAAGAATGATGGAGAGAGAGAATGATAGAGAGAGAGAGAATGATAGAGAAAGAGAATGATAGAAAGAGAGAATGATAGTGAGAGAGAATGATAGAGAGAGAGAATGATGGAGAGAGAGAATGATGGAGAGAGAATGATAGAGAGAGAATGATAGAGAGAGATAATGATAGAGAGAGAGAATGATAGAGAAAGAGAATGATAGCGAGAATGATAGCGAGAGAATGATAGAGAGAGAGAATGATGGAGAGAGAGAATGATGGAGAAAGGGAATGATTGAGAGCGAATGATAGAGAGAGATAATGATAGAGAGAGAATGATGGAGAGAGAGAATGATAGAAAGAGAGAATGATAGAGAGAGGGAATGATAGAGAGAGAATGACAGAGAGCGATAATGATAGTAAGAGAGAATGATAAAGAGAGAGAGAATGATGGAGAGAGGGAACGATAGAGAGAGAGAATGATAGAGAGAGGGAATGATAGAGAGAGAATGATAGAGAGAGATAATGATAGAGACAGAGAATGATAGAGAGAAAATGATAGAGAGAGAATGATAGAGAGAGATAATGATAGAGACAGAGAATGATAGAGAGAGAGCGAATGATGGCGAGAGATTGATAGAGAAAGAATGATGGAGAGAGAGAATGATAGAGAGAGAGAGAATGATAGAGAGAGCGAGAATGATGGAGCGAGAGAATGATAGAGAGAATGATAGAGACAGAGAGAATGATAGAGAAAGAGAATGATAGAAAGAGAGAATGATGGAGAGAAAATGATAGAGAGAGAATGATAGAGAGAGATAATGATAGAGAGAGAATGATGGAGAGAGAGAATGATAGAAAGAGAGAATGATAGAGAGAGGGAATGATGAAGAGAGATAATGATAGTGAGAGAGAATGATCGCGAGAAAATAATAGAGAGAGAATGATGGAAAGAGAGAATGATAGAGAGAGGGAATGATAGAAAGAGAATGATAGAGAGAGATAATGATAGAGACAGAGAATGAAAGAGGGAGAATGATAGAGAGAGAATGATAAAGAGAGGAATGATAGAGAAAGAGAATGATAGAGAGAGCGAGAATGATGGAGCGAGAGAATGATAGAGAGAATGATAGAGAGAGAGAGAATGATAGAGAAAGAGAATGATAGAAAGAGAGAATGATGGAGAGAAAATGATAGAGAGAGAATGATAGAGAGAGATAATGATAGAGAGAGAGAATGATAGAGAGAGAATGATAGAGTGAGAGAATGATAGAGTGAGAATGATGGAGAGAGAGAACGATGGAGAGAGAGAATGATAGTGAGAGAGAATGATAGTAAGAGAGAATGATGGAGAGAGAGAATGATAGAGAGAGAATGATGGAGAGAGAGAATGATAGAAAGAGAGAATGATAGAGAGAGGGAATGATAGAGAGAGATAATGATAGTGAGAGAGAATGATCGCAAGAAAATGATAGAGAGAGAATGATGGAAAGAGCGAATGATAGAGAGAGGGAATGATAGAGAGAGGGAATGATAGAGAGAGAATGATAGAGAGAGAATGATAGAGAGAGATAATGATAGAGACAGAGAATGAAAGAGGGAGAATGATAGAGAGAGAATGATAGAGAGAGGAATGATAGAGAAAGAGAATGATAGAGAGAGGGAGAATGATGGAGCGAGAGAATGATAGAGAGAATGATAGAGAGAGAGAGAATGATAGAGAAAGAGAATGATAGAAAGAAAGAATGATGGAGAGAAAATGATAGAGAGAGAATGATAGAGAGAGATAATGATAGACAGTGAATGATAGAGAGAGAAAATGATAGAGAGAGAATGATAGTGAGAGAATGATAGAGAGAGAGAATGATAAAGAGAGAAAATGATAGAGAGAGAATGATAGAGAGAGCGAATGATAAAGAGCGAATGATAGAGAGAGAATGATAGAAAGAGAGAATGATAGAGAGAGGGAATGATAGAGAGAGAATGATAGAGAGAGATAATGATAGAGACAGAGAATGATAGAGAGATAGCGAATGATAGCGAGAGAATGATAGAGAAAGAATGATTAAGAGAGAGAATGATAGAGAGAGAGAGAATGATAGAGAAAGAGAATGATAGAAAGAGAGAATGATAGTGAGAGAGAATGATGGAGCGAGAGAATGATGGAGAGAGAGAATGATGGAGAGCGAATGATAGAGAGAGAATGATAGAGAGAGATAATGATAGAGAGAGAGAATGATGGAGAGAGAGAATGATGGAGAAAGGGAATGATTGAGAGCGAATGATAGAGAGAGATAATGATAGAGACAGAGAATGATAGAGAGAGAATGATGGAGAGAGAGAATGATAGAAAGAGAGAATGATAGAGAGAGGGAATGATAGAGAGAGAATGATAGACAGCGATAATGATAGTGAGAGAGAATGATAAAGAGAGAGAGAATGATGGAGAGAGGGAATGATAGAGAGAGAGAATGATAGAGAGAGATAATGATAGAGACAGAGAATGATAGAGAGAGAGCGAATGATAGCGAGAGAATGATAGAGAAAGAATGATGGAGAGAGAGAATGATAGAGAGAGAGAGAATGATAGAGAAAGAGAATGATAGAAAGAGAGAATGATAGTGAGAGAGAATGATAGAGAGAGATAATGATAGAGAGAGAGAATGATCGAGAGAGAGAATGACAGAGAGAGGGAATGATAGAGAGAGAATGATAGAGAGAGATAATGATAGAGACAGAGAATGATAGAGAGAGAATGATGGAGAGAGAGAATGATAGAAAGAGAGAATGATAGAGAGAGGGAATGATAGAGAAAGAATGATAGAGAGAGATAATGATAGACACAGAGAATGATAGAGAGAGAGAATGATAGAGAAAGAGAATGATAGAGAGAAAGAGAAAGATCGAGAGAATGATAGCGAGAGAATGATAGAGAGAGAATGATGGAGAGAGAGAGAATGATAGAGAAAGAGAAAATGATGGAGAGAGAGAATGATAGAGAGAGAGAATGATAGAGTGAGAATGATGGAGAGAGAGAATGATGGAGAGAGAGAATGATGGAGAGAGAGAATGATAGTGAGAGAGAATGATAGAGAGAGAATGATAGTGAGAGGGAAAGATAGAGAGAGAGAATGATGGAGAGAGAGAGAATGATAGAGACAGAGAATGATAGAGAGAGAGCGAATGATGGCGAGAGATTGATAGAGAAAGAATGATGGAGAGAGAGAATGATAGAGAGAGAGAGAATGATAGAGAGAGCGAGAATGATGGAGCGAGAGAATGATAGAGAGAATGATAGAGACAGAGAGAATGATAGAGACAGAGAGAATGATAGAGAAAGAGAATGATAGAAAGAGAGAATGATGGAGAGAAAATGATAGAGAGAGAATGATAGAGAGAGATAATGATAGAGAGAGAATGATGGAGAGAGAGAATGATAGAAAGAGAGAATGATAGAGAGAGGGAATGATGAAGAGAGATAATGATAGTGAGAGAGAATGATCGCGAGAAAATAATAGAGAGAGAATGATGGAAAGAGAGAATGATAGAGAGAGGGAATGATAGAAAGAGAATGATAGAGAGAGAATGATAGAGAGAGATAATGATAGAGACAGAGAATGAAAGAAGGAGAATGATAGAGAGAGAATGATAAAGAGAGGAATGATAGAGAAAGAGAATGATAGAGAGAGCGAGAATGATGGAGCGAGAGAATGATAGAGAGAATGATAGAGAGAGAGAGAATGATAGAGAAAGAGAATGATAGAAAGAGAGAATGATGGAGAGAAAATGATAGAGAGAGAATGATAGAGAGAGATAATGATAGAGAGAGAGAATGATAGAGAGAGAATGATAGAGTGAGAGAATGATAGAGTGAGAATGATGGAGAGAGAGAACGATGGAGAGAGAGAATGATAGTGAGAGAGAATGATAGTAAGAGAGAATGATGGAGAGAGAGAATTATAGAGAGAGAATGATGGAGAGAGAGAATGATAGAAAGAGAGAATGATAGAGAGAGGGAATGATAGAGAGAGATAATGATAGTGAGAGAGAATGATCGCAAGAAAATGATAGAGAGAGAATGATGGAAAGAGCGAATGATAGAGAGAGGGAATGATAGAGAGAGGGAATGATAGAGAGAGAATGATAGAGAGAGAATGATAGAGAGAGATAATGATAGAGACAGAGAATGAAAGAGGGAGAATGATAGAGAGAGAATGATAGAGAGAGGAATGATAGAGAAAGAGAATGATAGAGAGAGGGAGAATGATGGAGCGAGAGAATGATAGAGAGAATGATAGAGAGAGAGAGAATGATAGAGAAAGAGAATGATAGAAAGAAAGAATGATGGAGAGAAAATGATAGAGAGAGAATGATAGAGAGAGATAATGATAGACAGTGAATGATAGAGAGAGAAAATGATAGAGAGAGAATGATAGTGAGAGAATGATAGAGAGAGAGAATGATAAAGAGAGAAAATGATAGAGAGAGAATGATAGAGAGAGCGAATGATAAAGAGCGAATGATAGAGAGAGAATGATAGAAAGAGAGAATGATAGAGAGAGGGAATGATAGAGAGAGAATGATAGAGAGAGATAATGATAGAGACAGAGAATGATAGAGAGATAGCGAATGATAGCGAGAGAATGATAGAGAAAGAATGATTGAGAGAGAGAATGATAGATAGAGAGAGAATGATAGAGAAAGAGAATGATAGAAAGAGAGAATGATAGTGAGAGAGAATGATGGAGCGAGAGAATGATGGAGAGAGAGAATGATGGAGAGCGAATGATAGAGAGAGAATGATAGAGAGAGATAATGATAGAGAGAGAGAATGATGGAGAGAGAGAATGATGGAGAAAGGGAATGATTGAGAGCGAATGATAGAGAGAGATAATGATAGAGACAGAGAATGATAGAGAGAGAATGATGGAGAGAGAGAATGATAGAAAGAGAGAATGATAGAGAGAGGGAATGATAGAGAGAGAATGATAGACAGCGATAATGATAGTGAGAGAGAATGATAAAGAGAGAGAGAATGATGGAGAGAGGGAATGATAGAGAGAGAGAATGATAGAGAGAGATAATGATAGAGACAGAGAATGATAGAGAGAGAGCGAATGATAGCGAGAGAATGATAGAGAAAGAATGATGGAGAGAGAGAATGATAGAGAGAGAGAGAATGATAGAGAAAGAGAATGATAGAAAGAGAGAATGATAGTGAGAGAGAATGATAGAGAGAGATAATGATAGAGAGAGAGAATGATCGAGAGAGAGAATGACAGAGAGAGGGAATGATAGAGAGAGAATGATAGAGAGAGATAATGATAGAGACAGAGAATGATAGAGAGAGAATGATGGAGAGAGAGAATGATAGAAAGAGAGAATGATAGAGAGAGGGAATGATAGAGAAAGAATGATAGAGAGAGATAATGATAGACACAGAGAATGATAGAGAGAGAGAATGATAGAGAAAGAGAATGATAGAGAGAAAGAGAAAGATCGAGAGAATGATAGCGAGAGAATGATAGAGAGAGAATGATGGAGAGAGAGAGAATGATAGAGAAAGAGAAAATGATGGAGAGAGAGAATGATAGAGAGAGAGAATGATAGAGTGAGAATGATGGAGAGAGAGAATGATGGAGAGAGAGAATGATGGAGAGAGAGAATGATAGTGAGAGAGAATGATAGAGAGAGAATGATAGTGAGAGAGAAAGATAGAGAGAGAGAATGATGGAGAGAGAGAGAATGATAGAGACAGAATGATGGAGAGAGAGAATGATAGAAAGAGAGAATGATAGAGAGAGAGAATGATAGAGAGAGGGAATGATAGAGTGAGAATGATGGAGAGAGAGAATGATGGAGAGAGAGAATGATAGAGAGAGAATGATAAAGAGAGAGAATGATAGTGAGAGAGAATGATCGCAAGAAAATGATAGAGAGAGAATGATGGAAAGAGAGAATGATAGAGAGAGGGAATGATAGAGAGAGGGAATGATAGAGAGAGAATGATGGAGAGAGAGAATGATAGAGAGAGAGAATGATAGAAAGAGAGAATGATAGAGAGAGAATGATAGATAGAGAGAATGATAGAGAGAGAGAATGATAGAAAAAGAGAATGATAGAGAGAGAATGATAGGGAGAGATAATGATAGAGAGAGAATGATAGGGAGAGATAATGATAGAGAGAGAATGATAGAGAGAGAATGATAAAGAGAGAGAATGATAGACAGAGAATGATAGAGAGAGAGAATGATAGTGAGATAGAATGATAGAGAGAGAGAATGATGGAGAGAGAGAATGATAGAGAGCGAATGATAGAGAGAGAATGATAGAGAGAGAGAATGATAGAAACAGAGAATGATAGAGAGCGGGAATGATAGAGAGAGATAATGATAGAGAGAGAGAATGATACAGAAAGAGAAAATGATGGAGAGAGAGAATGATAGAGAGATAGAATGATAGAAAGAGAGAATGATAGAGAGAGGGAATGATAGAGAAAGAATGATAGAGAGAGATAATGATAGACACAGAGAATGATAGAGAGAGAGAATGATAGAGAAAGAGAATGATAGAGAGAAAGAGAAAGATAGAGAGAATGATAGCGAGAGAATGATAGAGAGAGAATGATGGAGAGAGAGAATGATAGAGAGAGGGAATGATAGAGAGAGAATGATAGAAACAGAGAATGATGGAGAGAGTATGATAGAGAGAGAGAATGATAGAGAAAGAGAAAGATGGAGAGAGAGAGAATGATAGAGAGAATGATAGAGAGAGAGAATGATAGTGAGAGAGAATGATAGAGAGAGAGAGAATGATAGAGAAAGAGAAAATGATGGAGAGAGAGAATGATAGAGAAAGAATGATGGAGAGAGAGAATGATAGAGAGAGAGAGAATGATAGAGAAAGAGAATGATAGAAAGAGAGAATGATAGTGAGAGAGAATGATAGAGAGAGAGAATGATGGAGAGAGAGAATGATGGAGAGAGAATGATAGAGAGAGAATGATAGAGAGAGATAATGATAGAGAGAGAGAATGATAGAGAAAGAGAATGATAGAGAGAATGATAGCGAGAGAATGATAGAGAGAGAGAATGATGGAGAGAGAGAATGATGGAGAAAGGGAATGATTGAGAGCGAATGATAGAGAGAGATAATGATAGAGAGAGAATGATGGAGAGAGAGAATGATAGAAAGAGAGAATGATAGAGAGAGGGAATGATAGAGAGAGAATGACAGAGAGCGATAATGATAGTAAGAGAGAATGATAAAGAGAGAGAGAATGATGGAGAGAGGGAACGATAGAGAGAGAGAATGATAGAGAGAGGGAATGATAGAGAGAGAATGATAGAGAGAGATAATGATAGAGACAGAGAATGATAGAGAGAAAATGATAGAGAGAGAATGATAGAGAGAGATAATGATAGAGACAGAGAATGATAGAGAGAGAGCGAATGATGGCGAGAGATTGATAGAGAAAGAATGATGGAGAGAGAGAATGATAGAGAGAGAGAGAATGATAGAGAGAGCGAGAATGATGGAGCGAGAGAATGATAGAGAGAATGATAGAGACAGAGAGAATGATAGAGAAAGAGAATGATAGAAAGAGAGAATGATGGAGAGAAAATGATAGAGAGAGAATGATAGAGAGAGATAATGATAGAGAGAGAATGATGGAGAGAGAGAATGATAGAAAGAGAGAATGATAGAGAGAGGGAATGATGAAGAGAGATAATGATAGTGAGAGAGAATGATCGCGAGAAAATAATAGAGAGAGAATGATGGAAAGAGAGAATGATAGAGAGAGGGAATGATAGAAAGAGAATGATAGAGAGAGAATGATAGAGAGAGAGAATGATAGAGAAAGAGAAAGATGGAGAGAGAGAGAATGATAGAGAGAATGATAGAGAGAGAGAATGATAGTGAGAGAGAATGATAGAGAGAGAGAGAATGATAGAGAAAGAGAAAATGATGGAGAGAGAGAATGATAGAGAAAGAATGATGGAGAGAGAGAATGATAGAGAGAGAGAGAATGATAGAGAAAGAGAATGATAGAAAGAGAGAATGATAGTGAGAGAGAATGATAGAGAGAGAGAATGATGGAGAGAGAGAATGATGGAGAGAGAATGATAGAGAGAGAATGATAGAGAGAGATAATGATAGAGAGAGAGAATGATAGAGAAAGAGAATGATAGAGAGAATGATAGCGAGAGAATGATAGAGAGAGAATGATGGAGAGAGAGAATGATAGAGAGAGGGAATGATAGGGAGAGTATGATAGAGACAGAGAATGATAGAGAGAGTATGATAGAGAGAGAGAATGATAGAGAAAGAGAAAGATGGAGAGAGAGAGAATGATAGAGAGGATGATAGAGAGAGAGAATGATGGAGAGATAGAATGATAGAAAGAGAGAATGATAGAGAGAGGGAATGATAGAGGAAGAATGATAGAGAGAGATAATGAAAGACACAGAGAATGATAGAGAGAGAGAATGATAGAGAAAGAGAATGATAGAGAGAAAGAGAAAGATAGAGAGAATGATAGCGAAAGAATGATAGAGAGAATGATGGAGAGAGAGAATGATAGAGAGAGGGAATGATAGAGAGAGAATGATAGAGACAGAGAATGATAGAGAGAGTATGATAGAGAGGGAGAATGATAGAGAAAGAGAAAGATGGAGAGAGAGAGAATGATAGAGAGAATGATAGAGAGAGAGAATGATAGTGAGAGAGAATGATAGAACGAGAGAGAATGATAGAGAAAGAGAAAATGATGGAGAGAGAGAATGATAGAGAGAGAGAATGATAGAGTGAGAATGATGGAGAGAGAGAATGATGGAGAGAGAGAATGATAGTGAGAGAGAATGATAGTGAGAGAGAATGATAGAGAGAGAATGATAGTGAGAGAGAAAGATAGAGAGAGAGAATGATGGAGAGAGAGAGAATGATAGAGACAGAATGATGGAGAGAGAGAATGATAGAAAGTGAGAATGATAGAGAGAGAGAATGATAGAGAGAGGGAATAATAGAGTGAGAATGATGGAGAGAGAGAATGATGAAAGGAGAGAATGATAGAGAGAGAATGATAAAGAGAGAGAATGATAGTGAGAGAGAATGATAGAGAGAGAGAATGATGGAGAGAGAGAATGATAGAGAGAGAATGATAGAGAGAGAATGATGGAGAGAGAGAATGATAGAGAGAGAGAATGATAGAGAGAGAGAATCATGGAGAGAGAGAATGATAGTGAGATAATGATAGAGAGAGAGAATGATAGTGAGAGAGAATGATAGAGAGAGAGAATGATGGAGAGAGAGAATGATAGAGAGAGAGAATAATAGAGAAAGGGAATGATATGGAGAGAATGATAGAGAGAGATAGTGATAGAGACAGAGAATGATAGAGAGAGAATGATAGAGAGAGAGAATGATAGAGAAAGAGAATGAGAGAGAGAGAGAGAGAATGATAGGGAGAGAATGATAGAGAGAGAATGATAGTGAGAGAGAATGATAGAGAGAGAATGATCGAGACATAGAGAATGATAGAGAAAGAGAATGATAGAAAGAGAGAATGATAGAGAGAAAATGATAGAGAGACGGAATGATAGAGAGAGAATGATAGAGAGAGAGAATGATAGAGAGAGGGAATGATAGAGAGAGAATGATAGAGAGAGATAATGATGGAGACAGAGAATGATAGAGAGAGAATGATAGAGAGAGAGAATGATAGAGAAAGAGAATGATAGAGAGAGAGAGAATGATAGAGAGAATGATAGCGAGAGAATGATAGAGAGAGAGAATGATAGTGAGAGCGAATGATAGTGAGAGAGAATGATAGAGAGAGAGAGAGAATGACAGAGAAAGAGAAAATGATGGAGAGAGAGAATGATGGAGAGAGAGAATGATAGAGAGAGAGAATGATAGAGAGAGAGAGAATGATAGAGAGAGAGAATCATGGAGAGAGAGAATGATAGTGAGATAATGATAGAGAGAGAGAATGATAGTGAGAGAGAATGATAGAGAGAGAGAATGATGGAGAGAGAGAATGATAGAGAGAGAGAATAATAGAGAAAGGGAATGATATGGAGAGAATGATAGAGAGAGATAGTGATAGAGACAGAGAATGATAGAGAGAGAATGATAGAGAGAGAGAATGATAGAGAAAGAGAATGAGAGAGAGAGAGAGAGAATGATAGCGAGAGAATGATAGAGAGAGAATGATAGTGAGAGAGAATGATAGAGAGAGAATGATAGAGACATAGAGAATGATAGAGAAAGAGAATGATAGAAAGAGAGAATGATAGAGAGAAAATGATAGAGAGACGGAATGATAGAGAGAGAATGATAGAGAGAGAGAATGATAGAGAGAGGGAATGATAGAGAGAGAATGATAGAGAGAGATAATGATGGAGACAGAGAATGATAGAGAGAGAATGATAGAGAGAGAGAATGATAGAGAAAGAGAATGATAGAGAGAGAGAGAATGATAGAGAGAATGATAGCGAGAGAATGATAGAGAGAGAGAATGATAGTGAGAGAGAATGATAGTGAGAGAGAATGATAGAGAGAGAGAGAGAATGACAGAGAAAGAGAAAATGATGGAGAGAGAGAATGATGGAGAGAGAGAATGATAGAGAGAGAGAATGATAGAGAGAGAGAGAATGATAGAGAGAGAGAATGATAGTGAGAGAGAATGATAGAGAGAGAGAATGATGGAGAGAGAGAATGATAGAGAGAGAGAATAACAGAGAGAGAGAATGATAGTCAGAGAATGATAGAGGGAGAGAATGATAGTGAGAGAGAATGATAGAGAGAGAGAATGATGGAGAGAGAGAATGATAGAGAGAGAGAATGATAGAGAGAGGGAATGATAGGGAGAGAATGATAGAGAGAGATAATGATAGAGACAGAGAATGATAGAGAGAGAATGATAGAGAGAGAGAATGATAGAGAAAGCGAATGATAGAGAGAGAGAGAATGATAGAGAGAATGATAGCGAGAGAATGATAGAGAGAGAATGATGGAGAGAGAGAATGATAGTGAGAGGGAATGATAGGGAGAGAATGATAGAGAGAGAATGATAGAGTGAGAATGATAGAGAGAGAGAGAATGATAGAGAAAGAGAATGATAGAAAGAGAGAATGATAGAGGGAAAACGATAGAGCGAGGGAATGATAGAGAGAGAATGATAGAGACAGATAATGATAGACAGAGATAGAGAGAGAGAATGATAGAGAGAGAATGATAGAGAGAGAGAATGATAGTGAGAGAGAATGATAGAGAGAGAGAATGATGGAGAGAGAGAATGATAAAGAGAGAATGATAGAGAGAGAATGATGGAGAGAGAGAATGATAGAGAGAGAATGATGGAGAGAGAGAACGATAGAGAGAGAGAATGATAGAAAGAGAGAATGATAGAGAGAGAATGATAGATAGAGAGAATGATAGAGAGAGAGAATGATAGAAAAAGAGAATGATAGAGAGAGAATGATAGGGAGAGATAATGATAGAGAGAGAATGATAGGGAGAGATAATGATAGAGAGAGAATGATAGAGAGAGAATGATAAAGAGAGAGAATGATAGACAGAGAATGATAGAGAGAGAGAATGATAGTGAGAGAGAATGATAGAGAGAGAGAATGATGGAGAGAGAGAATGATAGAGAGCGAATGATAGAGAGAGAATGATAGAGAGAGAGAATGATAGAAACAGAGAATGATAGAGAGCGGGAATGATAGAGAGAGATAATGATAGAGAGAGAGAGAATGATACAGAAAGAGAAAATCATGGAGAGAGAGAATGATGGAGAGATAGAATGATAGAAAGAGAGAATGATAGAGAGAGGGAATGATAGAGAAAGAATGATAGAGAGAGATAATGATAGACACAGAGAATGATAGAGAGAGAGAATGATAGAGAGAGAGAATGATAGAGAGAAAGAGAAAGATAGAGAGAATGATAGCGAGAGAATGATAGAGAGAGAATGATGGAGAGAGAGAATGATAGAGAGAGGGAATGATAGAGAGAGAATGATAGAAACAGAGAATGATGGAGAGAGTATGATAGAGAGAGAGAATGATAGAGAAAGAGAAAGATGGAGAGAGAGAGAATGATAGAGAGAATGATAGAGAGAGAGAATGATAGTGAGAGAGAATGATAGAGAGAGAGAGAATGATAGAGAAAGAGAAAATGATGGAGAGAGAGAATGATAGAGAAAGAATGATGGAGAGAGAGAATGATAGAGAGAGAGAGAATGATAGAGAAAGAGAATGATAGAAAGAGAGAATGATAGTGAGAGAGAATGATAGAGAGAGAGAATGATGGAGAGAGAGAATGATGGAGAGAGAATGATAGAGAGAGAATGATAGAGAGAGATAATGATAGAGAGAGAGAATGATAGAGAAAGAGAATGATAGAGAGAATGATAGCGAGAGAATGATAGAGAGAGAATGATGGAGAGAGAGAATGATAGAGAGAGGGAATGATAGGGAGAGTATGATAGAGACAGAGAATGATAGAGAGAGTATGATAGAGAGAGAGAATGATAGAGAAAGAGAAAGATGGAGAGAGAGAGAATGATAGAGAGGATGATAGAGAGAGAGAATGATGGAGAGATAGAATGATAGAAAGAGAGAATGATAGAGAGAGGGAATGATAGAGGAAGAATGATAGAGAGAGATAATGAAAGACACAGAGAATGATAGAGAGAGAGAATGATAGAGAAAGAGAATGATAGAGAGAAAGAGAAAGATAGAGAGAATGATAGCGAAAGAATGATAGAGAGAATGATGGAGAGAGAGAATGATAGAGAGAGGGAATGATAGAGAGAGAATGATAGAGACAGAGAATGATAGAGAGAGTATGATAGAGAGGGAGAATGATAGAGAAAGAGAAAGATGGAGAGAGAGAGAATGATAGAGAGAATGATAGAGAGAGAGAATGATAGTGAGAGAGAATGATAGAACGAGAGAGAATGATAGAGAAAGAGAAAATGATGGAGAGAGAGAATGATAGAGAGAGAGAATGATAGAGTGAGAATGATGGAGAGAGAGAATGATGGAGAGAGAGAATGATAGTGAGAGAGAATGATAGTGAGAGAGAATGATAGAGAGAGAATGATAGTGAGAGAGAAAGATAGAGAGAGAGAATGATGGAGAGAGAGAGAATGATAGAGACAGAATGATGGAGAGAGAGAATGATAGAAAGTGAGAATGATAGAGAGAGAGAATGATAGAGAGAGGGAATAATAGAGTGAGAATGATGGAGAGAGAGAATGATGAAAGGAGAGAATGATAGAGAGAGAATGATAAAGAGAGAGAATGATAGTGAGAGAGAATGATAGAGAGAGAGAATGATGGAGAGAGAGAATGATAGAGAGAGAATGATAGAGAGAGAATGATGGAGAGAGAGAATGATAGAGAGAGAGAATGATAGAGAGAGAGAATCATGGAGAGAGAGAATGATAGTGAGATAATGATAGAGAGAGAGAATGATAGTGAGAGAGAATGATAGAGAGAGAGAATGATGGAGAGAGAGAATGATAGAGAGAGAGAATAATAGAGAAAGGGAATGATATGGAGAGAATGATAGAGAGAGATAGTGATAGAGACAGAGAATGATAGAGAGAGAATGATAGAGAGAGAGAATGATAGAGAAAGAGAATGAGAGAGAGAGAGAGAGAATGATAGGGAGAGAATGATAGAGAGAGAATGATAGTGAGAGAGAATGATAGAGAGAGAATGATCGAGACATAGAGAATGATAGAGAAAGAGAATGATAGAAAGAGAGAATGATAGAGAGAAAATGATAGAGAGACGGAATGATAGAGAGAGAATGATAGAGAGAGAGAATGATAGAGAGAGGGAATGATAGAGAGAGAATGATAGAGAGAGATAATGATGGAGACAGAGAATGATAGAGAGAGAATGATAGAGAGAGAGAATGATAGAGAAAGAGAATGATAGAGAGAGAGAGAATGATAGAGAGAATGATAGCGAGAGAATGATAGAGAGAGAGAATGATAGTGAGAGCGAATGATAGTGAGAGAGAATGATAGAGAGAGAGAGAGAATGACAGAGAAAGAGAAAATGATGGAGAGAGAGAATGATGGAGAGAGAGAATGATAGAGAGAGAGAATGATAGAGAGAGAGAGAATGATAGAGAGAGAGAATCATGGAGAGAGAGAATGATAGTGAGATAATGATAGAGAGAGAGAATGATAGTGAGAGAGAATGATAGAGAGAGAGAATGATGGAGAGAGAGAATGATAGAGAGAGAGAATAATAGAGAAAGGGAATGATATGGAGAGAATGATAGAGAGAGATAGTGATAGAGACAGAGAATGATAGAGAGAGAATGATAGAGAGAGAGAATGATAGAGAAAGAGAATGAGAGAGAGAGAGAGAGAATGATAGCGAGAGAATGATAGAGAGAGAATGATAGTGAGAGAGAATGATAGAGAGAGAATGATAGAGACATAGAGAATGATAGAGAAAGAGAATGATAGAAAGAGAGAATGATAGAGAGAAAATGATAGAGAGACGGAATGATAGAGAGAGAATGATAGAGAGAGAGAATGATAGAGAGAGGGAATGATAGAGAGAGAATGATAGAGAGAGATAATGATGGAGACAGAGAATGATAGAGAGAGAATGATAGAGAGAGAGAATGATAGAGAAAGAGAATGATAGAGAGAGAGAGAATGATAGAGAGAATGATAGCGAGAGAATGATAGAGAGAGAGAATGATAGTGAGAGAGAATGATAGTGAGAGAGAATGATAGAGAGAGAGAGAGAATGACAGAGAAAGAGAAAATGATGGAGAGAGAGAATGATGGAGAGAGAGAATGATAGAGAGAGAGAATGATAGAGAGAGAGAGAATGATAGAGAGAGAGAATGATAGTGAGAGAGAATGATAGAGAGAGAGAATGATGGAGAGAGAGAATGATAGAGAGAGAGAATAACAGAGAGAGAGAATGATAGTCAGAGAATGATAGAGGGAGAGAATGATAGTGAGAGAGAATGATAGAGAGAGAGAATGATGGAGAGAGAGAATGATAGAGAGAGAGAATGATAGAGAGAGGGAATGATAGGGAGAGAATGATAGAGAGAGATAATGATAGAGACAGAGAATGATAGAGAGAGAATGATAGAGAGAGAGAATGATAGAGAAAGCGAATGATAGAGAGAGAGAGAATGATAGAGAGAATGATAGCGAGAGAATGATAGCGAGAGAATGATAGAGAGAGAATGATGGAGAGAGAGAATGATAGTGAGAGGGAATGATAGGGAGAGAATGATAGAGAGAGAATGATAGAGTGAGAATGATAGAGAGAGAGAGAATGATAGAGAAAGAGAATGATAGAAAGAGAGAATGATAGAGGGAAAACGATAGAGCGAGGGAATGATAGAGAGAGAATGATAGAGACAGATAATGATAGACAGAGATAGAGAGAGAGAATGATAGAGAGAGAGAATGATAAAGAGAGAGAATGATAGAGAAAGAGTATGATAGAGAGAGAGAATGATAGAGAGAGAGAATAATAGAGAGAGAGAATGATAGAAAGAGAGAATGATAGAGAGAAAATGATAGAGAGAGAGAGAATGATAGAGAAAGAGAATGATGGAGAAAGAGAATGATAGAGAGAGAGAATGAGAGAGAGATAATGATAGAGAGAGAGAATGATGGAGAGAGAGAATGATAGAGAGAGGGAATGATAGAGAGAGAATGATAGAGAGAGATAATGATAGAGACAGAGAATGATAGAGAGAGATAATGATAGAGACAGAGAATGAAAGAGGGAGAATGATAGAGAGAGAATGATAGAGAGAGGAATGATAGAGAAAGAGAATGATAGAGAGAGCGAGAATGATGGAGCGAGAGAATGATAGAGAGAATGATAGAGACAGAGAAAATGATAGAGAAAGAAAATGATAGAAAGAGAGAATGATGGAGAGAAAATGATAGAGAGAGAATGATAGAGAGAGATAATGATAGAGAGACAATGATGGAGAGAGAGAATGATAGAAAGAGAGAATGATAGAGAGAGGGAATGATAGAGAGAGATAATGATAGTGAGAGAGAATGATCGCGAGAAAATGATAGAGAGAGAATGATGGGAAGAGAGAATGATAGAGAGAGGGAATGATAGAGAGAGAATGATAGAGAGAGAATGATAGAGAGAGATAATGATAGAGACAGATAATGAAAGAGGGAGAATGATAGAGAGAGAATGATAGAGAGAGGAATGATAGAGAAAGAGAATGATAGAGAGAGCGAGAATGATGGAGCGAGAGAATGATAGAGAGAATGATCGAGAGAGAGAGAATGATAGAGAAAGAGAATGATAGAAAGAGAGAATGATGGAGAGAAAATGATAGAGAGAGAATGATAGAGAGAGATAATGATAGAGAGAGAGAATGATAGAGAGAGAATGATAGAGTGAGAGAATGATAGAGTGAGAATGATGGAGAGAGAGAACGATGGAGAGAGAGAATGATAGTGAGAGAGAATGATAGAGAGAGAATGATAGTAAGAGAGAATGATGGAGACAGAGAATGATAGAGAGAGAATGATGGAGAGAGAGAATGATAGAAAGAGAGAATGATAGAGAGAGGGAATGATAGAGAGAGATAATGATAGTGAGAGAGAATGATCGCAAGAAAATGATAGAGAGAGAATGATGGAAAGAGAGAATGATAGAGAGAGGGAATGATGGAGAGAGAATGATAGAGAGAGAATGATAGAGAGATATAATGATAGAGACAGAGAATGAAAGAGGGAGAATGATAGAGAGAGAATGATAGAGAGAGGAATGATAGAGAAAGAGAATGATAGAGAGAGCGAGAATGATGGAGCGAGAGAATGATAGAGAGAATGATAGAGAGAGAGAGAATGATAGAGAAAGAGAATGATAGAAAGAGAGAATGATGGAGAGAAAATGATAGAGAGAGAATGATAGAGAGAGATAATGATAGACAGAGAATGATAGAGAGAGAGAATGATGGAGAGAGAATGATAGTGAGAGAATGATAGAGAGAGAGAATGATAGAGAGAGAAAATGATAGAGAGAGAATGATAGAGAGAGCGAATGATAAAGAGCGAATGATAGAGAGAGAATGATAGAAAGAGAGAATGATAGAGAGAGGGAATGATAGAGAGAGAATGATAGAGAGAGATAATGATAGAGAGAGATAATGATAGAGACAGAGAATGATAGAGAGAGAGCGAATGATAGCGAGAGAATGATAGAGAAAGAATGATGGAGAGAGTGAATGATAGAGAGAGAGAATGATAGAGAAAGAGAATGATAGAGAGAGAGAATCATGGAGAGAGAGAATGATAGTGAGATAATGATAGAGAGAGAGAATGATAGTGAGAGAGAATGATAGAGAGAGAGAATGATGGAGAGAGAGAATGATAGAGAGAGAGAATAATAGAGAAAGGGAATGATATGGAGAGAATGATAGAGAGAGATAGTGATAGAGACAGAGAATGATAGAGAGAGAATGATAGAGAGAGAGAATGATAGAGAAAGAGAATGAGAGAGAGAGAGAGAGAATGATAGCGAGAGAATGATAGAGAGAGAATGATAGTGAGAGAGAATGATAGAGAGAGAATGATAGAGACATAGAGAATGATAGAGAAAGAGAATGATAGAAAGAGAGAATGATAGAGAGAAAATGATAGAGAGACGGAATGATAGAGAGAGAATGATAGAGAGAGAGAATGATAGAGAGAGGGAATGATAGAGAGAGAATGATAGAGAGAGATAATGATGGAGACAGAGAATGATAGAGAGAGAATGATAGAGAGAGAGAATGATAGAGAAAGAGAATGATAGAGAGAGAGAGAATGATAGCGAGAGAATGATAGAGAGAGAGAATGATAGTGAGAGCGAATGATAGTGAGAGAGAATGATAGAGAGAGAGAGAGAATGACAGAGAAAGAGAAAATGATGGAGAGAGAGAATGATGGAGAGAGAGAATGATAGAGAGAGAGAATGATAGAGAGAGAGAGAATGATAGAGAGAGAGAATCATGGAGAGAGAGAATGATAGTGAGATAATGATAGAGAGAGAGAATGATAGTGAGAGAGAATGATAGAGAGAGAGAATGATGGAGAGAGAGAATGATAGAGAGAGAGAATAATAGAGAAAGGGAATGATATGGAGAGAATGATAGAGAGAGATAGTGATAGAGACAGAGAATGATAGAGAGAGAATGATAGAGAGAGAGAATGATAGAGAAAGAGAATGAGAGAGAGAGAGAGAGAATGATAGCGAGAGAATGATAGAGAGAGAATGATAGTGAGAGAGAATGATAGAGAGAGAATGATAGAGACATAGAGAATGATAGAGAAAGAGAATGATAGAAAGAGAGAATGATAGAGAGAAAATGATAGAGAGACGGAATGATAGAGAGAGAATGATAGAGAGAGAGAATGATAGAGAGAGGGAATGATAGAGAGAGAATGATAGAGAGAGATAATGATGGAGACAGAGAATGATAGAGAGAGAATGATAGAGAGAGAGAATGATAGAGAAAGAGAATGATAGAGAGAGAGAGAATGATAGAGAGAATGATAGCGAGAGAATGATAGAGAGAGAGAATGATAGTGAGAGAGAATGATAGTGAGAGAGAATGATAGAGAGAGAGAGAGAATGACAGAGAATGAGAAAATGATGGAGAGAGAGAATGATGGAGAGAGAGAATGATAGAGAGAGAGAATGATAGAGAGAGAGAGAATGATAGAGAGAGAGAATGATAGTGAGAGAGAATGATAGAGAGAGAGAATGATGGAGAGAGAGAATGATAGAGAGAGAGAATAACAGAGAGAGAGAATGATAGTCAGAGAATGATAGAGGGAGAGAATGATAGTGAGAGAGAATGATAGAGAGAGAGAATGATGGAGAGAGAGAATGATAGAGAGAGAGAATGATAGAGAGAGGGAATGATAGGGAGAGAATGATAGAGAGAGATAATGATAGAGACAGAGAATGATAGAGAGAGAATGATAGAGAGAGAGAATGATAGAGAAAGCGAATGATAGAGAGAGAGAGAATGATAGAGAGAATGATAGCGAGAGAATGATAGCGAGAGAATGATAGAGAGAGAATGATGGAGAGAGAGAATGATAGTGAGAGGGAATGATAGGGAGAGAATGATAGAGAGAGAATGATAGAGTGAGAATGATAGAGAGAGAGAGAATGATAGAGAAAGAGAATGATAGAAAGAGAGAATGATAGAGGGAAAACGATAGAGCGAGGGAATGATAGAGAGAGAATGATAGAGACAGATAATGATAGACAGAGATAGAGAGAGAGAATGATAGAGAGAGAATGATAGAGAGAGAGAATGATAGTGAGAGAGAATGATAGAGAGAGAGAATGATGGAGAGAGAGAATGATAAAGAGAGAATGATAGAGAGAGAATGATGGAGAGAGAGAATGATAGAGAGAGAATGATGGAGAGAGAGAACGATAGAGAGAGAGAATGATAGAAAGAGAGAATGATAGAGAGAGAATGATAGATAGAGAGAATGATAGAGAGAGAGAATGATAGAAAAAGAGAATGATAGAGAGAGAATGATAGGGAGAGATAATGATAGAGAGAGAATGATAGGGAGAGATAATGATAGAGAGAGAATGATAGAGAGAGAATGATAAAGAGAGAGAATGATAGACAGAGAATGATAGAGAGAGAGAATGATAGTGAGAGAGAATGATAGAGAGAGAGAATGATGGAGAGAGAGAATGATAGAGAGCGAATGATAGAGAGAGAATGATAGAGAGAGAGAATGATAGAAACAGAGAATGATAGAGAGCGGGAATGATAGAGAGAGATAATGATAGAGAGAGAGAGAATGATACAGAAAGAGAAAATCATGGAGAGAGAGAATGATGGAGAGATAGAATGATAGAAAGAGAGAATGATAGAGAGAGGGAATGATAGAGAAAGAATGATAGAGAGAGATAATGATAGACACAGAGAATGATAGAGAGAGAGAATGATAGAGAGAGAGAATGATAGAGAGAAAGAGAAAGATAGAGAGAATGATAGCGAGAGAATGATAGAGAGAGAATGATGGAGAGAGAGAATGATAGAGAGAGGGAATGATAGAGAGAGAATGATAGAAACAGAGAATGATGGAGAGAGTATGATAGAGAGAGAGAATGATAGAGAAAGAGAAAGATGGAGAGAGAGAGAATGATAGAGAGAATGATAGAGAGAGAGAATGATAGTGAGAGAGAATGATAGAGAGAGAGAGAATGATAGAGAAAGAGAAAATGATGGAGAGAGAGAATGATAGAGAAAGAATGATGGAGAGAGAGAATGATAGAGAGAGAGAGAATGATAGAGAAAGAGAATGATAGAAAGAGAGAATGATAGTGAGAGAGAATGATAGAGAGAGAGAATGATGGAGAGAGAGAATGATGGAGAGAGAATGATAGAGAGAGAATGATAGAGAGAGATAATGATAGAGAGAGAGAATGATAGAGAAAGAGAATGATAGAGAGAATGATAGCGAGAGAATGATAGAGAGAGAATGATGGAGAGAGAGAATGATAGAGAGAGGGAATGATAGGGAGAGTATGATAGAGACAGAGAATGATAGAGAGAGTATGATAGAGAGAGAGAATGATAGAGAAAGAGAAAGATGGAGAGAGAGAGAATGATAGAGAGGATGATAGAGAGAGAGAATGATGGAGAGATAGAATGATAGAAAGAGAGAATGATAGAGAGAGGGAATGATAGAGGAAGAATGATAGAGAGAGATAATGAAAGACACAGAGAATGATAGAGAGAGAGAATGATAGAGAAAGAGAATGATAGAGAGAAAGAGAAAGATAGAGAGAATGATAGCGAAAGAATGATAGAGAGAATGATGGAGAGAGAGAATGATAGAGAGAGGGAATGATAGAGAGAGAATGATAGAGACAGAGAATGATAGAGAGAGTATGATAGAGAGGGAGAATGATAGAGAAAGAGAAAGATGGAGAGAGAGAGAATGATAGAGAGAATGATAGAGAGAGAGAATGATAGTGAGAGAGAATGATAGAACGAGAGAGAATGATAGAGAAAGAGAAAATGATGGAGAGAGAGAATGATAGAGAGAGAGAATGATAGAGTGAGAATGATGGAGAGAGAGAATGATGGAGAGAGAGAATGATAGTGAGAGAGAATGATAGTGAGAGAGAATGATAGAGAGAGAATGATAGTGAGAGAGAAAGATAGAGAGAGAGAATGATGGAGAGAGAGAGAATGATAGAGACAGAATGATGGAGAGAGAGAATGATAGAAAGTGAGAATGATAGAGAGAGAGAATGATAGAGAGAGGGAATAATAGAGTGAGAATGATGGAGAGAGAGAATGATGAAAGGAGAGAATGATAGAGAGAGAATGATAAAGAGAGAGAATGATAGTGAGAGAGAATGATAGAGAGAGAGAATGATGGAGAGAGAGAATGATAGAGAGAGAATGATAGAGAGAGAATGATGGAGAGAGAGAATGATAGAGAGAGAGAATGATAGAGAGAGAGAATCATGGAGAGAGAGAATGATAGTGAGATAATGATAGAGAGAGAGAATGATAGTGAGAGAGAATGATAGAGAGAGAGAATGATGGAGAGAGAGAATGATAGAGAGAGAGAATAATAGAGAAAGGGAATGATATGGAGAGAATGATAGAGAGAGATAGTGATAGAGACAGAGAATGATAGAGAGAGAATGATAGAGAGAGAGAATGATAGAGAAAGAGAATGAGAGAGAGAGAGAGAGAATGATAGGGAGAGAATGATAGAGAGAGAATGATAGTGAGAGAGAATGATAGAGAGAGAATGATCGAGACATAGAGAATGATAGAGAAAGAGAATGATAGAAAGAGAGAATGATAGAGAGAAAATGATAGAGAGACGGAATGATAGAGAGAGAATGATAGAGAGAGAGAATGATAGAGAGAGGGAATGATAGAGAGAGAATGATAGAGAGAGATAATGATGGAGACAGAGAATGATAGAGAGAGAATGATAGAGAGAGAGAATGATAGAGAAAGAGAATGATAGAGAGAGAGAGAATGATAGAGAGAATGATAGCGAGAGAATGATAGAGAGAGAGAATGATAGTGAGAGCGAATGATAGTGAGAGAGAATGATAGAGAGAGAGAGAGAATGACAGAGAAAGAGAAAATGATGGAGAGAGAGAATGATGGAGAGAGAGAATGATAGAGAGAGAGAATGATAGAGAGAGAGAGAATGATAGAGAGAGAGAATCATGGAGAGAGAGAATGATAGTGAGATAATGATAGAGAGAGAGAATGATAGTGAGAGAGAATGATAGAGAGAGAGAATGATGGAGAGAGAGAATGATAGAGAGAGAGAATAATAGAGAAAGGGAATGATATGGAGAGAATGATAGAGAGAGATAGTGATAGAGACAGAGAATGATAGAGAGAGAATGATAGAGAGAGAGAATGATAGAGAAAGAGAATGAGAGAGAGAGAGAGAGAATGATAGCGAGAGAATGATAGAGAGAGAATGATAGTGAGAGAGAATGATAGAGAGAGAATGATAGAGACATAGAGAATGATAGAGAAAGAGAATGATAGAAAGAGAGAATGATAGAGAGAAAATGATAGAGAGACGGAATGATAGAGAGAGAATGATAGAGAGAGAGAATGATAGAGAGAGGGAATGATAGAGAGAGAATGATAGAGAGAGATAATGATGGAGACAGAGAATGATAGAGAGAGAATGATAGAGAGAGAGAATGATAGAGAAAGAGAATGATAGAGAGAGAGAGAATGATAGAGAGAATGATAGCGAGAGAATGATAGAGAGAGAGAATGATAGTGAGAGAGAATGATAGTGAGAGAGAATGATAGAGAGAGAGAGAGAATGACAGAGAAAGAGAAAATGATGGAGAGAGAGAATGATGGAGAGAGAGAATGATAGAGAGAGAGAATGATAGAGAGAGAGAGAATGATAGAGAGAGAGAATGATAGTGAGAGAGAATGATAGAGAGAGAGAATGATGGAGAGAGAGAATGATAGAGAGAGAGAATAACAGAGAGAGAGAATGATAGTCAGAGAATGATAGAGGGAGAGAATGATAGTGAGAGAGAATGATAGAGAGAGAGAATGATGGAGAGAGAGAATGATAGAGAGAGAGAATGATAGAGAGAGGGAATGATAGGGAGAGAATGATAGAGAGAGATAATGATAGAGACAGAGAATGATAGAGAGAGAATGATAGAGAGAGAGAATGATAGAGAAAGCGAATGATAGAGAGAGAGAGAATGATAGAGAGAATGATAGCGAGAGAATGATAGCGAGAGAATGATAGAGAGAGAATGATGGAGAGAGAGAATGATAGTGAGAGGGAATGATAGGGAGAGAATGATAGAGAGAGGGAATGATAGAGAGAGAATGATAGAGACAGAGAATGATAGAGAGAGTATGATAGAGAGGGAGAATGATAGAGAAAGAGAAAGATGGAGAGAGAGAGAATGATAGAGAGAATGATAGAGAGAGAGAATGATAGTGAGAGAGAATGATAGAACGAGAGAGAATGATAGAGAAAGAGAAAATGATGGAGAGAGAGAATGATAGAGAGAGAGAATGATAGAGTGAGAATGATGGAGAGAGAGAATGATGGAGAGAGAGAATGATAGTGAGAGAGAATGATAGTGAGAGAGAATGATAGAGAGAGAATGATAGTGAGAGAGAAAGATAGAGAGAGAGAATGATGGAGAGAGAGAGAATGATAGAGACAGAATGATGGAGAGAGAGAATGATAGAAAGTGAGAATGATAGAGAGAGAGAATGATAGAGAGAGGGAATAATAGAGTGAGAATGATGGAGAGAGAGAATGATGAAAGGAGAGAATGATAGAGAGAGAATGATAAAGAGAGAGAATGATAGTGAGAGAGAATGATAGAGAGAGAGAATGATGGAGAGAGAGAATGATAGAGAGAGAATGATAGAGAGAGAATGATGGAGAGAGAGAATGATAGAGAGAGAGAATGATAGAGAGAGAGAATCATGGAGAGAGAGAATGATAGTGAGATAATGATAGAGAGAGAGAATGATAGTGAGAGAGAATGATAGAGAGAGAGAATGATGGAGAGAGAGAATGATAGAGAGAGAGAATAATAGAGAAAGGGAATGATATGGAGAGAATGATAGAGAGAGATAGTGATAGAGACAGAGAATGATAGAGAGAGAATGATAGAGAGAGAGAATGATAGAGAAAGAGAATGAGAGAGAGAGAGAGAGAATGATAGGGAGAGAATGATAGAGAGAGAATGATAGTGAGAGAGAATGATAGAGAGAGAATGATCGAGACATAGAGAATGATAGAGAAAGAGAATGATAGAAAGAGAGAATGATAGAGAGAAAATGATAGAGAGACGGAATGATAGAGAGAGAATGATAGAGAGAGAGAATGATAGAGAGAGGGAATGATAGAGAGAGAATGATAGAGAGAGATAATGATGGAGACAGAGAATGATAGAGAGAGAATGATAGAGAGAGAGAATGATAGAGAAAGAGAATGATAGAGAGAGAGAGAATGATAGAGAGAATGATAGCGAGAGAATGATAGAGAGAGAGAATGATAGTGAGAGCGAATGATAGTGAGAGAGAATGATAGAGAGAGAGAGAGAATGACAGAGAAAGAGAAAATGATGGAGAGAGAGAATGATGGAGAGAGAGAATGATAGAGAGAGAGAATGATAGAGAGAGAGAGAATGATAGAGAGAGAGAATCATGGAGAGAGAGAATGATAGTGAGATAATGATAGAGAGAGAGAATGATAGTGAGAGAGAATGATAGAGAGAGAGAATGATGGAGAGAGAGAATGATAGAGAGAGAGAATAATAGAGAAAGGGAATGATATGGAGAGAATGATAGAGAGAGATAGTGATAGAGACAGAGAATGATAGAGAGAGAATGATAGAGAGAGAGAATGATAGAGAAAGAGAATGAGAGAGAGAGAGAGAGAATGATAGCGAGAGAATGATAGAGAGAGAATGATAGTGAGAGAGAATGATAGAGAGAGAATGATAGAGACATAGAGAATGATAGAGAAAGAGAATGATAGAAAGAGAGAATGATAGAGAGAAAATGATAGAGAGACGGAATGATAGAGAGAGAATGATAGAGAGAGAGAATGATAGAGAGAGGGAATGATAGAGAGAGAATGATAGAGAGAGATAATGATGGAGACAGAGAATGATAGAGAGAGAATGATAGAGAGAGAGAATGATAGAGAAAGAGAATGATAGAGAGAGAGAGAATGATAGAGAGAATGATAGCGAGAGAATGATAGAGAGAGAGAATGATAGTGAGAGAGAATGATAGTGAGAGAGAATGATAGAGAGAGAGAGAGAATGACAGAGAAAGAGAAAATGATGGAGAGAGAGAATGATGGAGAGAGAGAATGATAGAGAGAGAGAATGATAGAGAGAGAGAGAATGATAGAGAGAGAGAATGATAGTGAGAGAGAATGATAGAGAGAGAGAATGATGGAGAGAGAGAATGATAGAGAGAGAGAATAACAGAGAGAGAGAATGATAGTCAGAGAATGATAGAGGGAGAGAATGATAGTGAGAGAGAATGATAGAGAGAGAGAATGATGGAGAGAGAGAATGATAGAGAGAGAGAATGATAGAGAGAGGGAATGATAGGGAGAGAATGATAGAGAGAGATAATGATAGAGACAGAGAATGATAGAGAGAGAATGATAGAGAGAGAGAATGATAGAGAAAGCGAATGATAGAGAGAGAGAGAATGATAGAGAGAATGATAGCGAGAGAATGATAGCGAGAGAATGATAGAGAGAGAATGATGGAGAGAGAGAATGATAGTGAGAGGGAATGATAGGGAGAGAATGATAGAGAGAGGGAATGATAGAGAGAGAATGATAGAGACAGAGAATGATAGAGAGAGTATGATAGAGAGGGAGAATGATAGAGAAAGAGAAAGATGGAGAGAGAGAGAATGATAGAGAGAATGATAGAGAGAGAGAATGATAGTGAGAGAGAATGATAGAACGAGAGAGAATGATAGAGAAAGAGAAAATGATGGAGAGAGAGAATGATAGAGAGAGAGAATGATAGAGTGAGAATGATGGAGAGAGAGAATGATGGAGAGAGAGAATGATAGTGAGAGAGAATGATAGTGAGAGAGAATGATAGAGAGAGAATGATAGTGAGAGAGAAAGATAGAGAGAGAGAATGATGGAGAGAGAGAGAATGATAGAGACAGAATGATGGAGAGAGAGAATGATAGAAAGTGAGAATGATAGAGAGAGAGAATGATAGAGAGAGGGAATAATAGAGTGAGAATGATGGAGAGAGAGAATGATGAAAGGAGAGAATGATAGAGAGAGAATGATAAAGAGAGAGAATGATAGTGAGAGAGAATGATAGAGAGAGAGAATGATGGAGAGAGAGAATGATAGAGAGAGAATGATAGAGAGAGAATGATGGAGAGAGAGAATGATAGAGAGAGAGAATGATAGAGAGAGAGAATCATGGAGAGAGAGAATGATAGTGAGATAATGATAGAGAGAGAGAATGATAGTGAGAGAGAATGATAGAGAGAGAGAATGATGGAGAGAGAGAATGATAGAGAGAGAGAATAATAGAGAAAGGGAATGATATGGAGAGAATGATAGAGAGAGATAGTGATAGAGACAGAGAATGATAGAGAGAGAATGATAGAGAGAGAGAATGATAGAGAAAGAGAATGAGAGAGAGAGAGAGAGAATGATAGGGAGAGAATGATAGAGAGAGAATGATAGTGAGAGAGAATGATAGAGAGAGAATGATCGAGACATAGAGAATGATAGAGAAAGAGAATGATAGAAAGAGAGAATGATAGAGAGAAAATGATAGAGAGACGGAATGATAGAGAGAGAATGATAGAGAGAGAGAATGATAGAGAGAGGGAATGATAGAGAGAGAATGATAGAGAGAGATAATGATGGAGACAGAGAATGATAGAGAGAGAATGATAGAGAGAGAGAATGATAGAGAAAGAGAATGATAGAGAGAGAGAGAATGATAGAGAGAATGATAGCGAGAGAATGATAGAGAGAGAGAATGATAGTGAGAGCGAATGATAGTGAGAGAGAATGATAGAGAGAGAGAGAGAATGACAGAGAAAGAGAAAATGATGGAGAGAGAGAATGATGGAGAGAGAGAATGATAGAGAGAGAGAATGATAGAGAGAGAGAGAATGATAGAGAGAGAGAATCATGGAGAGAGAGAATGATAGTGAGATAATGATAGAGAGAGAGAATGATAGTGAGAGAGAATGATAGAGAGAGAGAATGATGGAGAGAGAGAATGATAGAGAGAGAGAATAATAGAGAAAGGGAATGATATGGAGAGAATGATAGAGAGAGATAGTGATAGAGACAGAGAATGATAGAGAGAGAATGATAGAGAGAGAGAATGATAGAGAAAGAGAATGAGAGAGAGAGAGAGAGAATGATAGCGAGAGAATGATAGAGAGAGAATGATAGTGAGAGAGAATGATAGAGAGAGAATGATAGAGACATAGAGAATGATAGAGAAAGAGAATGATAGAAAGAGAGAATGATAGAGAGAAAATGATAGAGAGACGGAATGATAGAGAGAGAATGATAGAGAGAGAGAATGATAGAGAGAGGGAATGATAGAGAGAGAATGATAGAGAGAGATAATGATGGAGACAGAGAATGATAGAGAGAGAATGATAGAGAGAGAGAATGATAGAGAAAGAGAATGATAGAGAGAGAGAGAATGATAGAGAGAATGATAGCGAGAGAATGATAGAGAGAGAGAATGATAGTGAGAGAGAATGATAGTGAGAGAGAATGATAGAGAGAGAGAGAGAATGACAGAGAAAGAGAAAATGATGGAGAGAGAGAATGATGGAGAGAGAGAATGATAGAGAGAGAGAATGATAGAGAGAGAGAGAATGATAGAGAGAGAGAATGATAGTGAGAGAGAATGATAGAGAGAGAGAATGATGGAGAGAGAGAATGATAGAGAGAGAGAATAACAGAGAGAGAGAATGATAGTCAGAGAATGATAGAGGGAGAGAATGATAGTGAGAGAGAATGATAGAGAGAGAGAATGATGGAGAGAGAGAATGATAGAGAGAGAGAATGATAGAGAGAGGGAATGATAGGGAGAGAATGATAGAGAGAGATAATGATAGAGACAGAGAATGATAGAGAGAGAATGATAGAGAGAGAGAATGATAGAGAAAGCGAATGATAGAGAGAGAGAGAATGATAGAGAGAATGATAGCGAGAGAATGATAGCGAGAGAATGATAGAGAGAGAATGATGGAGAGAGAGAATGATAGTGAGAGGGAATGATAGGGAGAGAATGATAGAGAGAGAATGATAGAGTGAGAATGATAGAGAGAGAGAGAATGATAGAGAAAGAGAATGATAGAAAGAGAGAATGATAGAGGGAAAACGATAGAGCGAGGGAATGATAGAGAGAGAATGATAGAGACAGATAATGATAGACAGAGATAGAGAGAGAGAATGATAGAGAGAGAGAATGATAAAGAGAGAGAATGATAGAGAAAGAGTATGATAGAGAGAGAGAATGATAGAGAGAGAGAATAATAGAGAGAGAGAATGATAGAAAGAGAGAATGATAGAGAGAAAATGATAGAGAGAGAGAGAATGATAGAGAAAGAGAATGATGGAGAAAGAGAATGATAGAGAGAGAGAATGAGAGAGAGATAATGATAGAGAGAGAGAATGATGGAGAGAGAGAATGATAGAGAGAGGGAATGATAGAGAGAGAATGATAGAGAGAGATAATGATAGAGACAGAGAATGATAGAGAGAGATAATGATAGAGACAGAGAATGAAAGAGGGAGAATGATAGAGAGAGAATGATAGAGAGAGGAATGATAGAGAAAGAGAATGATAGAGAGAGCGAGAATGATGGAGCGAGAGAATGATAGAGAGAATGATAGAGACAGAGAAAATGATAGAGAAAGAAAATGATAGAAAGAGAGAATGATGGAGAGAAAATGATAGAGAGAGAATGATAGAGAGAGATAATGATAGAGAGAGAATGATGGAGAGAGAGAATGATAGAAAGAGAGAATGATAGAGAGAGGGAATGATAGAGAGAGATAATGATAGTGAGAGAGAATGATCGCGAGAAAATGATAGAGAGAGAATGATGGGAAGAGAGAATGATAGAGAGAGGGAATGATAGAGAGAGAATGATAGAGAGAGAATGATAGAGAGAGATAATGATAGAGACAGAGAATGAAAGAGGGAGAATGATAGAGAGAGAATGATAGAGAGAGGAATGATAGAGAAAGAGAATGATAGAGAGAGCGAGAATGATGGAGCGAGAGAATGATAGAGAGAATGATCGAGAGAGAGAGAATGATAGAGAAAGAGAATGATAGAAAGAGAGAATGATGGAGAGAAAATGATAGAGAGAGAATGATAGAGAGAGATAATGATAGAGAGAGAGAATGATAGAGAGAGAATGATAGAGTGAGAGAATGATAGAGTGAGAATGATGGAGAGAGAGAACGATGGAGAGAGAGAATGATAGTGAGAGAGAATGATAGAGAGAGAATGATAGTAAGAGAGAATGATGGAGACAGAGAATGATAGAGAGAGAATGATGGAGAGAGAGAATGATAGAAAGAGAGAATGATAGAGAGAGGGAATGATAGAGAGAGATAATGATAGTGAGAGAGAATGATCGCAAGAAAATGATAGAGAGAGAATGATGGAAAGAGAGAATGATAGAGAGAGGGAATGATGGAGAGAGAATGATAGAGAGAGAATGATAGAGAGAGATAATGATAGAGACAGAGAATGAAAGAGGGAGAATGATAGAGAGAGAATGATAGAGAGAGGAATGATAGAGAAAGAGAATGATAGAGAGAGCGAGAATGATGGAGCGAGAGAATGATAGAGAGAATGATAGAGAGAGAGAGAATGATAGAGAAAGAGAATGATAGAAAGAGAGAATGATGGAGAGAAAATGATAGAGAGAGAATGATAGAGAGAGATAATGATAGACAGAGAATGATAGAGAGAGAGAATGATGGAGAGAGAATGATAGTGAGAGAATGATAGAGAGAGAGAATGATAGAGAGAGAAAATGATAGAGAGAGAATGATAGAGAGAGCGAATGATAAAGAGCGAATGATAGAGAGAGAATGATAGAAAGAGAGAATGATAGAGAGAGGGAATGATAGAGAGAGAATGATAGAGAGAGATAATGATAGAGACAGAGAATGATAGAGAGAGAGCGAATGATAGCGAGAGAATGATAGAGAAAGAATGATGGAGAGAGTGAATGATAGAGAGAGAGAATGATAGAGAAAGAGAATGATAGAGAGAGAGAATCATGGAGAGAGAGAATGATAGTGAGATAATGATAGAGAGAGAGAATGATAGTGAGAGAGAATGATAGAGAGAGAGAATGATGGAGAGAGAGAATGATAGAGAGAGAGAATAATAGAGAAAGGGAATGATACGGAGAGAATGATAGAGAGAGATAGTGATAGAGACAGAGAATGATAGAGAGAGAATGATAGAGAGAGAGAATGATAGAGAAAGAGAATGAGAGAGAGAGAGAGAGAATGATAGAGAGAATGATAGCGAGAGAATGATAGCGAGAGAATGATAGAGAGAGAATGATAGTGAGAGAGAATGATAGAGAGAGAGAATGATAGAGAGAGGGAATGATAGGGAGAGAATGATAGAGAGAGATAATGATAGAGACAGAGAATGATCGAGAGAGAATGATAGAGAGAGAGAATGATAGAGAAAGCGAATGATAGAGAGAGAGAGAATGATAGAGAGAATGATAGCGAGAGAATGATAGCGAGAGAATGATAGAGAGAGAATGATGGAGAGAGAGAATGATAGTGAGAGGGAATGATAGGGAGAGAATGATAGAGAGAGAATGATAGAGTGAGAATGATAGAGAGAGAGAGAATGATAGAGAAAGAGAATGATAGAAAGAGAGAATGATAGAGGGAAAACGATAGAGCGAGGGAATGATAGAGAGAGAATGATAGAGACAGATAATGATAGACAGAGATAGAGAGAGAGAATGATAGAGAGAGAGAATGATAAAGAGAGAGAATGATAGAGAAAGAGTATGATAGAGAGAGAGAATGATAGAGAGAGAGAATAATAGAGAGAGAGAATGATAGAAAGAGAGAATGATAGAGAGAAAATGATAGAGAGAGAGAGAATGATAGAGAAAGAGAATGATGGAGAAAGAGAATGATAGAGAGAGAGAATGAGAGAGAGATAATGATAGAGAGAGAGAATGATGGAGAGAGAGAATGATAGAGAGAGGGAATGATAGAGAGAGAATGATAGAGAGAGATAATGATAGAGACAGAGAATGATAGAGAGAGATAATGATAGAGACAGAGAATGAAAGAGGGAGAATGATAGAGAGAGAATGATAGAGAGAGGAATGATAGAGAAAGAGAATGATAGAGAGAGCGAGAATGATGGAGCGAGAGAATGATAGAGAGAATGATAGAGACAGAGAAAATGATAGAGAAAGAAAATGATAGAAAGAGAGAATGATGGAGAGAAAATGATAGAGAGAGAATGATAGAGAGAGATAATGATAGAGAGAGAATGATGGAGAGAGAGAATGATAGAAAGAGAGAATGATAGAGAGAGGGAATGATAGAGAGAGATAATGATAGTGAGAGAGAATGATCGCGAGAAAATGATAGAGAGAGAATGATGGGAAGAGAGAATGATAGAGAGAGGGAATGATAGAGAGAGAATGATAGAGAGAGAATGATAGAGAGAGATAATGATAGAGACAGAGAATGAAAGAGGGAGAATGATAGAGAGAGAATGATAGAGAGAGGAATGATAGAGAAAGAGAATGATAGAGAGAGCGAGAATGATGGAGCGAGAGAATGATAGAGAGAATGATCGAGAGAGAGAGAATGATAGAGAAAGAGAATGATAGAAAGAGAGAATGATGGAGAGAAAATGATAGAGAGAGAATGATAGAGAGAGATAATGATAGAGAGAGAGAATGATAGAGAGAGAATGATAGAGTGAGAGAATGATAGAGTGAGAATGATGGAGAGAGAGAACGATGGAGAGAGAGAATGATAGTGAGAGAGAATGATAGAGAGAGAATGATAGTAAGAGAGAATGATGGAGACAGAGAATGATAGAGAGAGAATGATGGAGAGAGAGAATGATAGAAAGAGAGAATGATAGAGAGAGGGAATGATAGAGAGAGATAATGATAGTGAGAGAGAATGATCGCAAGAAAATGATAGAGAGAGAATGATGGAAAGAGAGAATGATAGAGAGAGGGAATGATGGAGAGAGAATGATAGAGAGAGAATGATAGAGAGAGATAATGATAGAGACAGAGAATGAAAGAGGGAGAATGATAGAGAGAGAATGATAGAGAGAGGAATGATAGAGAAAGAGAATGATAGAGAGAGCGAGAATGATGGAGCGAGAGAATGATAGAGAGAATGATAGAGAGAGAGAGAATGATAGAGAAAGAGAATGATAGAAAGAGAGAATGATGGAGAGAAAATGATAGAGAGAGAATGATAGAGAGAGATAATGATAGACAGAGAATGATAGAGAGAGAGAATGATGGAGAGAGAATGATAGTGAGAGAATGATAGAGAGAGAGAATGATAGAGAGAGAAAATGATAGAGAGAGAATGATAGAGAGAGCGAATGATAAAGAGCGAATGATAGAGAGAGAATGATAGAAAGAGAGAATGATAGAGAGAGGGAATGATAGAGAGAGAATGATAGAGAGAGATAATGATAGAGACAGAGAATGATAGAGAGAGAGCGAATGATAGCGAGAGAATGATAGAGAAAGAATGATGGAGAGAGTGAATGATAGAGAGAGAGAATGATAGAGAAAGAGAATGATAGAGAGAGAGAATCATGGAGAGAGAGAATGATAGTGAGATAATGATAGAGAGAGAGAATGATAGTGAGAGAGAATGATAGAGAGAGAGAATGATGGAGAGAGAGAATGATAGAGAGAGAGAATAATAGAGAAAGGGAATGATACGGAGAGAATGATAGAGAGAGATAGTGATAGAGACAGAGAATGATAGAGAGAGAATGATAGAGAGAGAGAATGATAGAGAAAGAGAATGAGAGAGAGAGAGAGAGAATGATAGAGAGAATGATAGCGAGAGAATGATAGCGAGAGAATGATAGAGAGAGAATGATAGTGAGAGAGAATGATAGAGAGAGAATGATAGAGACATAGAGAATGATGAAGAAAGAGAATGATAGAAAGAGAGAATGATAGAGAGAAAATGATAGAGAGACGGAATGATAGAGAGAGAATGATAGAGAGAGAGAATGATAGAGAGAGGAAATGATAGAGAGAGAATGATAGAGAGAGATAATGATGGAGACAGAGAATGATAGAGAGAGAATGATAGAGAGAGAGAATGATAGAGAAAGAGAATGATAGAGAGAGAGAGAATGATAGCGAGAGAATGATAGAGAGAGAGAATGATAGTGAGAGAGAATGATAGAGAGAGAGAGAGAATGACAGAGAAAGAGAAAATGATGGAGAGAGAGAATGATGGAGAGAGAGAATGATAGAGAGAGAGAATGATAGAGAGAGAGAGAATGATGGAGAGAGAGAATGATGGAGAGAGAGAATGATGGAGAGAGAGAATGATAGAGAGAGAGAATGATAGAGAGAGGGAATGATGGGGAGAGAATGATAGCGAGAGAATGATAGCGAGAGAATGATAGCGAGAGAATGATAGCGAGAGAATGATAGAGAGAGAATGATGGAGAGAGAGAATGATAGTGAGAGGGAATGATAGAGAGAGAATGATAGAGAGAGAATGATAGAGTGAGAGAGAGAATGGCAGAGAAAGAGAAAATGATGGAGAGAGAGAATGATGGAGAGAGAGAATGATAGAGAGGTAGAATGATAGAGAGAGAGAGAATGATAGAGAGAGAGAATGATAGTGAGAGAGAATGATAGAGAGAGAGAATGATGGAGAGAGAGAATGATAGAGAGAGAGAATAACAGAGAGAGAGAATGATAGTCAGAGAATGATAGAGAAAGAGAATGATATTGAGAGAGAATGATAGAGAGAGAGAATGATGGAGAGAGAGAATGATAGAGAGAGAGAATGATAGAGAGAGGGAATGATGGGAAGAGAATGATAGAGAGAGATAATGATAGAGACAGAGAATGATAGAGAGAGAATGATAGAGAGAGAGAATGATAGAGAGAGAAAATGATAGAGAGAGAATGATAGAGAGAGCGAATGATAAAGAGCGAATGATAGAGAGAGAATGATAGAAAGAGAGAATGATAGAGAGAGGGAATGATAGAGAGAGAATGATAGAGAGAGATAATGATAGAGACAGAGAATGATAGAGAGAGAGCGAATGATAGCGAGAGAATGATAGAGAAAGAATGATGGAGAGAGTGAATGATAGAGAGAGAGAATGATAGAGAAAGAGAATGATAGAGAGAGAGAATCATGGAGAGAGAGAATGATAGTGAGATAATGATAGAGAGAGAGAATGATAGTGAGAGAGAATGATAGAGAGAGAGAATGATGGAGAGAGAGAATGATAGAGAGAGAGAATAATAGAGAAAGGGAATGATACGGAGAGAATGATAGAGAGAGATAGTGATAGAGACAGAGAATGATAGAGAGAGAATGATAGAGAGAGAGAATGATAGAGAAAGAGAATGAGAGAGAGAGAGAGAGAATGATAGAGAGAATGATAGCGAGAGAATGATAGCGAGAGAATGATAGAGAGAGAATGATAGTGAGAGAGAATGATAGAGAGAGAATGATAGAGACATAGAGAATGATGAAGAAAGAGAATGATAGAAAGAGAGAATGATAGAGAGAAAATGATAGAGAGACGGAATGATAGAGAGAGAATGATAGAGAGAGAGAATGATAGAGAGAGGAAATGATAGAGAGAGAATGATAGAGAGAGATAATGATGGAGACAGAGAATGATAGAGAGAGAATGATAGAGAGAGAGAATGATAGAGAAAGAGAATGATAGAGAGAGAGAGAATGATAGCGAGAGAATGATAGAGAGAGAGAATGATAGTGAGAGAGAATGATAGTGAGAGAGAATGATAGAGAGAGAGAGAGAATGACAGAGAAAGAGAAAATGATGGAGAGAGAGAATGATGGAGAGAGAGAATGATAGAGAGAGAGAATGATAGAGAGAGAGAGAATGATGGAGAGAGAGAATGATGGAGAGAGAGAATGATAGAGAGAGAGAATGATAGAGAGAGGGAATGATGGGGAGAGAATGATAGAGAGAGATAATGATAGAGACAGAGAATGATAGAGAGAGAATGATAGAGAGAGAGAATGATAGAGAAAGAGAATGATAGAGAGAGAGAGAATGATAGAGAGAATGATAGCGAGAGAATGATAGCGAGAGAATGATAGCGAGAGAATGATAGCGAGAGAATGATAGAGAGAGAATGATGGAGAGAGAGAATGATAGTGAGAGGGAATGATAGAGAGAGAATGATAGAGAGAGAATGATAGAGTGAGAGAGAGAATGGCAGAGAAAGAGAAAATGATGGAGAGAGAGAATGATGGAGAGAGAGAATGATAGAGAGGTAGAATGATAGAGAGAGAGAGAATGATAGAGAGAGAGAATGATAGTGAGAGAGAATGATAGAGAGAGAGAATGATGGAGAGAGAGAATGATAGAGAGAGAGAATAACAGAGAGAGAGAATGATAGTCAGAGAATGATAGAGAAAGAGAATGATATTGAGAGAGAATGATAGAGAGAGAGAATGATGGAGAGAGAGAATGATAGAGAGAGAGAATGATAGAGAGAGGGAATGATGGGAAGAGAATGATAGAGAGAGATAATGATAGAGACAGAGAATGATAGAGAGAGAATGATAGAGAGAGAGAATGATAGAGAAAGAGAATGATAGAGAGAGAGAGAATGATAGAGAGAATGATAGCGAGAGAATGATAGCGAGAGAATGATAGAGAGAGAATGATGGAGAGAGAGAATGATAGTGAGAGGGAATGATAGAGAGAATGATAGCGAGAGAATGATAGCGAGAGAATGATAGCGAGAGAATGATAGCGAGAGAATGATAGAGAGAGAATGATGGAGAGAGAGAATGATAGTGAGAGGGAATGATAGAGAGAGAATGATAGAGAGAGAATGATAGAGTGAGAGAGAGAATGGCAGAGAAAGAGAAAATGATGGAGAGAGAGAATGATGGAGAGAGAGAATGATGAAGAGGTAGAATGATAGAGAGAGAGAGAATGATAGAGAGAGAGAATGATAGTGAGAGAGAATGATAGAGAGAGAGAATGATGGAGAGAGAGAATGATAGAGAGAGAGAATAACAGAGAGAGAGAATGATAGTCAGAGAATGATAGAGAAAGAGAATGATATTGAGAGAGAATGATAGAGAGAGAGAATGATAGAGAAAGAGAATGATAGAGAGAGAGAGAATGATAGAGAGAATGATAGCGAGAGAATGATAGCGAGAGAATGATAGCGAGAGAATGATAGCGAGAGAATGATAGAGAGAGAATGATGGAGAGAGAGAATGATAGTGAGAGGGAATGATAGAGAGAGAATGATAGAGAGAGAATGATAGAGTGAGAGAGAGAATGGCAGAGAAAGAGAAAATGATGGAGAGAGAGAATGATGGAGAGAGAGAATGATAGAGAGGTAGAATGATAGAGAGAGAGAGAATGATAGAGAGAGAGAATGATAGTGAGAGAGAATGATAGAGAGAGAGAATGATGGAGAGAGAGAATGATAGAGAGAGAGAATAACAGAGAGAGAGAATGATAGTCAGAGAATGATAGAGAAAGAGAATGATATTGAGAGAGAATGATAGAGAGAGAGAATGATGGAGAGAGAGAATGATAGAGAGAGAGAATGATAGAGAGAGGGAATGATGGGAAGAGAATGATAGAGAGAGATAATGATAGAGACAGAGAATGATAGAGAGAGAATGATAGAGAGAGAGAATGATAGAGAAAGAGAATGATAGAGAGAGAGAGAATGATAGAGAGAATGATAGCGAGAGAATGATAGCGAGAGAATGATAGAGAGAGAATGATGGAGAGAGAGAATGATAGTGAGAGGGAATGATAGAGAGAGAATGATAGAGAGAGAATGATAGAGTGAGAATGATAGAGAGAGAGAATGATAGAGAATGAGAATGATAGAAAGAGAGAATGATAGAGGGAAAACGATAGAGCGAGGGAATGATAGAGAGAGAATGATAGAGACAGATAATGATGGACAGAGATAGAGAGAGAGAATGATAGAGAGAGGGAATGATAGAGAGAGAATAATAGAGAGAGAGAATGATAGAAAGAGAATGATAGAGAGAGAGAATGATAGAGAGAGAGAATGATAGAGAAAGAGTATGATAGAGAGAGAGAATGATAGAGAGAGAGAATGATAGAGAGAGAGAATGATAGAGAGCGAATGATAGAGAGAGAATGATAGAAAGAGAGAATGATAGAGAGAAAATGATAGAGAGAGAGAGAATGATAGAGAAAGAGAATGATGGAGAAAGAGAATGATAGAGAGAGAGAATGAGAGAGAGATAATGATAGAGAGAGAGAATGATAGAGAGAGAGAATGATGGAGAGAGAGAATGATAGAGAGAGGGAATGATAGAGAGAGAATGATAGAGAGAGATAATGATAGAGACAGAGAATGATAGAGAGAGATAATGATAGAGACAGAGAATGAAAGAGGGAGAATGATAGAGAGAGAATGATAGAGAGAGGAATGATAGAGAAAGAGAATGATAGAGAGAGCGAGAATGATGGAGCGAGAGAATGATAGAGAGAATGATAGAGACAGAGAGAATGATAGAGAAAGAGAATGATAGAAAGAGAGAATGATGGAGAGAAAATGATAGAGAGAGAATGATAGAGAGAGATAATGATAGAGAGAGAATGATGGAGAGAGAGAATGATGGAAAGAGAGAATGATAGAGAGAGGGAATGATAGAGAGAGATAATGATAGTGAGAAAGAATGATCGCGAGAAAATGATGGAGAGAGAATGATGGGAAGAGAGAATGATAGAGAGAGAATGATGGGAAGAGAGAATGATAGAGAGAGGGAATGATAAAGAGAGAATGATAGTGAGAGAGAATGATAGAGAGAGAGAATGATGGAGAGAGAGAATGATGGAGAGCGAATGATAGAGAGAGAATGATAGAGAGAGATAATGATAGAGAGAGAATGATGGAGAGAGAGAACGATGGAGAGAGAGAATGATAGTGAGAGAGAATGATAGAGAGAGAATGATAGTAAGAGAGAATGATGGAGAGAGAGAATGATAGAGAGAGAATGATGGAGAGAGAGAATGATAGAAAGAGAGAATGATAGAGAGAGGGAATGATAGAGAGAGATAATGATAGTGAGAGAGAATGATCGCAAGAAAATGACAGAGAGAGAATGATGGAAAGAGAGAATGATAGAGAGAGGGAATGATAGAGAGAGGGAATGATAGAGAGAGAATGATAGAGAGAGAATGATAGAGAGAGAATGATAGAGAGAGAATGATAGAGAGAGATAATGAAAGAGGGAGAATGATAGAGAGAGAATGATAGAGAGAGGAATGATAGAGAAAGAGAATGATAGAGAGAGCGAGAATGATGGAGCGAGAGAATGATAGAGAGAGAGAGAATGATAGAGAAAGAGAATGATAGAAAGAGCGAATGATGGAGAGAAAATGATAGAGAGAGAAAGATAGAGAGAGAATGATAGAAAGAGAGAATGATAGAGAGAGGGAATGATAGAGAGAGAATGATAGAGAGAGATAATGATAGAGACAGAGAATGATAGAGAGATAGCGAATGATAGCGAGAGAATGATAGAGAAAGAATGATTGAGAGAGAGAATGATAGAGAGAGAGAGAATGATAGAGAGAGAGAATGATAGAAAGAGAGAATGATAGTGAGGGAGAATGATAGAGAGAGAGAATGATGGAGAGAGAGAATGATGGAGAGCGAATGATAGAGAGAGAATTATGGAGAGAGATAATGATAGAGAGAGAGAATGATGGAGAGAGAGAATGATGGAGAAAGGGAATGATTGAGAGCGAATGATAGAGAGAGATAATGATAGACAGAGAATGATAGAGAGAGAGAATGATAGAGAGAGAATGATAGTGAGTGAATGATAGAAAGAGAGAATGATAGAGAGAGAAAATGATAGAGAGAGAATGATAGAGAGAGCGAATGATAAAGAGCGAATGATAGAGAGAGAATGATAGAAAGGGAGAATGATAGAGAGAGGGAATGATAGAGAGAGAATGATAGAGAGAGATAATGATGGAGACAGAGAATGATAGAGAGAGAGCGAATGATAGCGAGAGAATGATAGAGAAAGAATGATGGAGAGAGAGAATGATAGAGAGAGAGAGAATGATAGAGAAAGAGAATGATAGAAAGAGAGAATGATAGTGAGAGAGAATGATAGAGAGAGAGAATGATGGAGAGAGAGAATGATGGAGGGCGAATGACAGAGAGAGAATGATAGAGAGAGATAATGATAGAGAGAGAGAATGATGGAGAGAGAGAATGATGGAGAAAGGGAATGATTGAGAGCGAATGATAGAGAGAGATAATGATAGAGAGAGAATGATAGAGAGAGAGAATGATAGAGAGAGAATGATAGTGAGTGAATGATAGAAAGAGAGAATGATAGAGAGAGAAAATGATAGAGAGAGAATGATAGAGAGAGCGAATGATAAAGAGCGAATGATAGAGAGAGAATGATAGAAAGGGAGAATGATAGAGAGAGGGAATGATAGAGAGAGAATGATAGAGAGAGATAATGATGGAGACAGAGAATGATAGAGAGAGAGCGAATGATAGCGAGAGAATGATAGAGAAAGAATGATGGAGAGAGAGAATGATAGAGAGAGAGAGAATGATAGAGAAAGAGAATGATAGAAAGAGAGAATGATAGTGAGAGAGAATGATAGAGAGAGAGAATGATGGAGAGAGAGAATGATGGAGGGCGAATGACAGAGAGAGAATGATAGAGAGAGATAATGATAGAGAGAGAGAATGATGGAGAGAGAGAATGATGGAGAAAGGGAATGATTGAGAGCGAATGATAGAGAGAGATAATGATAGAGAGAGAATGATGGAGAGAGAGAATGATAGAAAGAGAGAATGATAGAGAGAGGGAATGATAGAGAGAGAATGATAGAGAGCGATAATGATAGTAAGAGAGAATGATAAAGAGAGAGAGAATGATGGAGAGAGGGAACGATAGAGAGAGAGAATGATAGAGAGAGGGAATGATAGAGAGAGAATGATAGAGAGAGATAATGATAGAGACAGAGAATGATAGAGAGAAAATGATAGAGAGAGAATGATAGAGAGAGATAATGATAGAGACAGAGAATGATAGAGAGAGAGCGAATGATGGCGAGAGATTGATAGAGAAAGAATGATGGAGAGAGAGAATGATAGAGAGAGAGAGAATGATAGAGAGAGCGAGAATGATGGAGCGAGAGAATGATAGAGAGAATGATAGAGACAGAGAGAATGATAGAGAAAGAGAATGATAGAAAGAGAGAATGATGGAGAGAAAATGATAGAGAGAGAATGATAGAGAGAGATAATGATGGAGAGAGAATGATGGAGAGAGAGAATGATAGAAAGAGAGAATGATAGAGAGAGGGAATGATAGAGAGAGAATGATAGAGACAGATAATGATAGACAGAGATAGAGAGAGAGAATGATAGAGAGAGAGAATGATAAAGAGAGAGAATGATAGAGAAAGAGTATGATAGAGAGAGAGAATGATAGAGAGAGAGAATAATAGAGAGAGAGAATGATAGAAAGAGAGAATGATAGAGAGAAAATGATAGAGAGAGAGAGAATGATAGAGAAAGAGAATGATGGAGAAAGAGAATGATAGAGAGAGAGAATGAGAGAGAGATAATGCTAGAGAGAGAGAATGATGGAGAGAGAGAATGATAGAGAGAGGGAATGATAGAGAGAGAATGATAGAGAGAGATAATGATAGAGACAGAGAATGATAGAGAGAGATAATGATAGAGACAGAGAATGAAAGAGGGAGAATGATAGAGAGAGAATGATAGAGAGAGGAATGATAGAGAAAGAGAATGATAGAGAGAGCGAGAATGATGGAGCGAGAGAATGATAGAGAGAATGATAGAGACAGAGAAAATGATAGAGAAAGAAAATGATAGAAAGAGAGAATGATGGAGAGAAAATGATAGAGAGAGAATGATAGAGAGAGATAATGATAGAGAGAGAATGATGGAGAGAGAGAATGATAGAAAGAGAGAATGATAGAGAGAGGGAATGATAGAGAGAGATAATGATAGTGAGAGAGAATGATCGCGAGAAAATGATAGAGAGAGAATGATGGGAAGAGAGAATGATAGAGAGAGGGAATGATAGAGAGAGAATGATAGAGAGAGAATGATAGAGAGAGATAATGATAGAGACAGAGAATGAAAGAGGGAGAATGATAGAGAGAGAATGATAGAGAGAGGAATGATAGAGAAAGAGAATGATAGAGAGAGCGAGAATGATGGAGCGAGAGAATGATAGAGAGAATGATCGAGAGAGAGAGAATGATAGAGAAAGAGAATGATAGAAAGAGAGAATGATGGAGAGAAAATGATAGAGAGAGAATGATAGAGAGAGATAATGATAGAGAGAGAGAATGATAGAGAGAGAATGATAGAGTGAGAGAATGATAGAGTGAGAATGATGGAGAGAGAGAACGATGGAGAGAGAGAATGATAGTGAGAGAGAATGATAGAGAGAGAATGATAGTAAGAGAGAATGATGGAGACAGAGAATGATAGAGAGAGAATGATGGAGAGAGAGAATGATAGAAAGAGAGAATGATAGAGAGAGGGAATGATAGAGAGAGAATGATAGAGAGAGATAATGATGGAGACAGAGAATGATAGAGAGAGAATGATAGAGAGAGAGAATGATAGAGAAAGGGAATGATAGAGAGAGAGAGAATGATAGCGAGAGAATGATAGAGAGAGAGAATGATAGTGAGAGAGAATGATAGTGAGAGAGAATGATAGAGAGAGAGAGAGAATGATGGAGAGAGAGAATGATAGAGAGAGAGAATGATAGAGAGAGAGAGAATGATGGAGAGAGAGAATGATGGAGAGAGAGAATGATGGAGAGAGAGAATGATAGAGAGAGAGAATGATAGAGAGAGGGAATGATGGGGAGAGAATGATAGAGAGAGATAATGATAGAGACAGAGAATGATAGAGAGAGAATGATAGAGAAAGAGAATGATAGAGAGAGAGAGAATGATAGAGAGAATGATAGCGAGAGAATGATAGCGAGAGAATGATAGCGAGAGAATGATAGCGAGAGAATGATAGAGAGAGAATGATGGAGAGAGAGAATGATAGTGAGAGGGAATGATAGAGAGAGAATGATAGAGAGAGAATGATAGAGTGAGAGAGAGAATGGCAGAGAAAGAGAAAATGATGGAGAGAGAGAATGATGGAGAGAGAGAATGATAGAGAGGTAGAATGATAGAGAGAGAGAGAATGATAGAGAGAGAGAATGATAGTGAGAGAGAATGATAGAGAGAGAGAATGATGGAGAGAGAGAATGATAGAGAGAGAGAATAACAGAGAGAGAGAATGATAGTCAGAGAATGATAGAGAAAGAGAATGATATTGAGAGAGAATGATAGAGAGAGAGAATGATGGAGAGAGAGAATGATAGAGAGAGAGAATGATAGAGAGAGGGAATGATGGGAAGAGAATGATAGAGAGAGATAATGATAGAGACAGAGAATGATAGAGAGAGAATGATAGAGAGAGAGAATGATAGAGAAAGAGAATGATAGAGAGAGAGAGAATGATAGAGAGAATGATAGCGAGAGAATGATAGCGAGAGAATGATAGAGAGAGAATGATGGAGAGAGAGAATGATAGTGAGAGGGAATGATAGAGAGAATGATAGCGAGAGAATGATAGCGAGAGAATGATAGCGAGAGAATGATAGCGAGAGAATGATAGAGAGAGAATGATGGAGAGAGAGAATGATAGTGAGAGGGAATGATAGAGAGAGAATGATAGAGAGAGAATGATAGAGTGAGAGAGAGAATGGCAGAGAAAGAGAAAATGATGGAGAGAGAGAATGATGGAGAGAGAGAATGATGAAGAGGTAGAATGATAGAGAGAGAGAGAATGATAGAGAGAGAGAATGATAGTGAGAGAGAATGATAGAGAGAGAGAATGATGGAGAGAGAGAATGATAGAGAGAGAGAATAACAGAGAGAGAGAATGATAGTCAGAGAATGATAGAGAAAGAGAATGATATTGAGAGAGAATGATAGAGAGAGAGAATGATGGAGAGAGAGAATGATAGAGAGAGAGAATGATAGAGAGAGGGAATGATGGGAAGAGAATGATAGAGAGAGATAATGATAGAGACAGAGAATGATAGAGAGAGAATGATAGAGAGAGAGAATGATAGAGAAAGAGAATGATAGAGAGAGAGAGAATGATAGAGAGAATGATAGCGAGAGAATGATAGCGAGAGAATGATAGAGAGAGAATGATGGAGAGAGAGAATGATAGCGAGAGAATGATAGCGAGAGAATGATAGAGAGAGAATGATGGAGTGAGAATGATAGAGAGAGAGAATGATAGAGAATGAGAATGATAGAAAGAGAGAATGATAGAGGGAAAACGATAGAGCGAGGGAATGATAGAGAGAGAATGATAGAGACAGATAATGATAGACAGAGATAGAGAGAGAGAATGATAGAGAGAGGGAATGATAGAGAGAGAATAATAGAGAGAGAGAATGATAGAAAGAGAATGATAGAGAGAGAGAATGATAGAGAGAGAGAATGATAGAGAAAGAGTATGATAGAGAGAGAGAATGATAGAGAGAGAGAATGATAGAGAGAGAGAATGATAGAGAGCGAATGATAGAGAGAGAATGATAGAAAGAGAGAATGATAGAGAGAAAATGATAGAGAGAGAGAGAATAATAGAGAAAGAGAATGATGGAGAAAGAGAATGATAGAGAGAGAGAATGAGAGAGAGATAATGATAGAGAGAGAGAATGATAGAGAGAGAGAATGATGGAGAGAGAGAATGATAGAGAGAGGGAATGATAGAGAGAGAATGATAGAGAGAGATAATGATAGAGACAGAGAATGATAGAGAGAGATAATGATAGAGACAGAGAATGAAAGAGGGAGAATGATAGAGAGAGAATGATAGAGAGAGGAATGATAGAGAAAGAGAATGATAGAGAGAGCGAGAATGATGGAGCGAGAGAATGATAGAGAGAATGATAGAGACAGAGAGAATGATAGAGAAAGAGAATGATAGAAAGAGAGAATGATGGAGAGAAAATGATAGAGAGAGAATGATAGAGAGAGATAATGATAGAGAGAGAATGATGGAGAGAGAGAATGATGGAAAGAGAGAATGATAGAGAGAGGGAATGATAGAGAGAGATAATGATAGTGAGAAAGAATGATCGCGAGAAAATGATGGAGAGAGAATGATGGGAAGAGAGAATGATAGAGAGAGAATGATGGGAAGAGAGAATGATAGAGAGAGGGAATGATAAAGAGAGAATGATAGTGAGAGAGAATGATAGAGAGAGAGAATGATGGAGAGAGAGAATGATGGAGAGCGAATGATAGAGAGAGAATGATAGAGAGAGATAATGATAGAGAGAGAATGATGGAGAGAGAGAACGATGGAGAGAGAGAATGATAGTGAGAGAGAATGATAGAGAGAGAATGATAGTAAGAGAGAATGATGGAGAGAGAGAATGATAGAGAGAGAATGATGGAGAGAGAGAATGATAGAAAGAGAGAATGATAGAGAGAGGGAATGATAGAGAGAGATAATGATAGTGAGAGAGAATGATCGCAAGAAAATGACAGAGAGAGAATGATGGAAAGAGAGAATGATAGAGAGAGGGAATGATAGAGAGAGGGAATGATAGAGAGAGAATGATAGAGAGAGAATGATAGAGAGAGAATGATAGAGAGAGATAATGATAGAGACAGAGAATGAAAGAGGGAGAATGATAGAGAGAGAATGATAGAGAGAGGAATGATAGAGAAAGAGAATGATAGAGAGAGCGAGAATGATGGAGCGAGAGAATGATAGAGAGAGAGAGAATGATAGAGAAAGAGAATGATAGAAAGAGCGAATGATGGAGAGAAAATGATAGAGAGAGAAAGATAGAGAGAGAATGATAGAAAGAGAGAATGATAGAGAGAGGGAATGATAGAGAGAGAATGATAGAGAGAGATAATGATAGAGACAGAGAATGATAGAGAGATAGCGAATGATAGCGAGAGAATGATAGAGAAAGAATGATTGAGAGAGAGAATGATAGAGAGAGAGAGAATGATAGAGAGAGAGAATGATAGAAAGAGAGAATGATAGTGAGGGAGAATGATAGAGAGAGAGAATGATGGAGAGAGAGAATGATGGAGAGCGAATGATAGAGAGAGAATTATGGAGAGAGATAATGATAGAGAGAGAGAATGATGGAGAGAGAGAATGATGGAGAAAGGGAACGATTGAGAGCGAATGATAGAGAGAGATAATGATAGACAGAGAATGATAGAGAGAGAGAATGATAGAGAGAGAATGATAGTGAGAGAATGATAGAAAGAGAGAATGATAGAGAGAGAAAATGATAGAGAGAGAATGATAGAGAGAGCGAATGATAAAGAGCGAATGATAGAGAGAGAATGATAGAAAGGGAGAATGATAGAGAGAGGGAATGATAGAGAGAGAATGATAGAGAGAGATAATGATGGAGACAGAGAATGATAGAGAGAGAGCGCATGATAGCGAGAGAATGATAGAGAAAGAATGATGGAGAGAGAGAATGATAGAGAGAGAGAGAATGATAGAGAAAGAGAATGATAGAAAGAGAGAATGATAGTGAGAGAGAATGATAGAGAGAGAGAATGATGGAGGGCGAATGACAGAGAGAGAATGATAGAGAGAGATAATGATAGAGAGAGAGAATGATGGAGAGAGAGAATGATGGAGAAAGGGAATGATTGAGAGCGAATGATAGAGAGAGATAATGATAGAGAGAGAATGATGGAGAGAGAGAATGATAGAAAGAGAGAATGATAGAGAGAGGGAATGATAGAGAGAGAATGATAGAGAGCGATAATGATAGTAAGAGAGAATGATAAAGAGAGAGAGAATGATGGAGAGAGGGAACGATAGAGAGAGAGAATGATAGAGAGAGGGAATGATAGAGAGAGAATGATAGAGAGAGATAATGATAGAGACAGAGAATGATAGAGAGAAAATGATAGAGAGAGAATGATAGAGAGAGATAATGATAGAGACAGAGAATGATAGAGAGAGAGCGAATGATGGCGAGAGATTGATAGAGAAAGAATGATGGAGAGAGAGAATGATAGAGAGAGAGAGAATGATAGAGAGAGCGAGAATGATGGAGCGAGAGAATGATAGAGAGAATGATAGAGACAGAGAGAATGATAGAGAAAGAGAATGATAGAAAGAGAGAATGATGGGGAGAAAATGATAGAGAGAGAATGATAGAGAGAGATAATGATGGAGAGAGAATGATGGAGAGAGAGAATGATAGAAAGAGAGAATGATAGAGAGAGGGAATGATAGAGAGAGAATGATAGAGACAGATAATGATAGACAGAGATAGAGAGAGAGAATGATAGAGAGAGAGAATGATAAAGAGAGAGAATGATAGAGAAAGAGTATGATAGAGAGAGAGAATGATAGAGAGAGAGAATAATAGAGAGAGAGAATGATAGAAAGAGAGAATGATAGAGAGAAAATGATAGAGAGAGAGAGAATGATAGAGAAAGAGAATGATGGAGAAAGAGAATGATAGAGAGAGAGAATGAGAGAGAGATAATGATAGAGAGAGAGAATGATGGAGAGAGAGAATGATAGAGAGAGGGAATGATAGAGAGAGAATGATAGAGAGAGATAATGATAGAGACAGAGAATGATAGAGAGAGATAATGATAGAGACAGAGAATGAAAGAGGGAGAATGATAGAGAGAGAATGATAGAGAGAGGAATGATAGAGAAAGAGAATGATAGAGAGAGCGAGAATGATGGAGCGAGAGAATGATAGAGAGAATGATAGAGACAGAGAAAATGATAGAGAAAGAAAATGATAGAAAGAGAGAATGATGGAGAGAAAATGATAGAGAGAGAATGATAGAGAGAGATAATGATAGAGAGAGAATGATGGAGAGAGAGAATGATAGAAAGAGAGAATGATAGAGAGAGGGAATGATAGAGAGAGATAATGATAGTGAGAGAGAATGATCGCGAGAAAATGATAGAGAGAGAATGATGGGAAGAGAGAATGATAGAGAGAGGGAATGATAGAGAGAGAATGATAGAGAGAGAATGATAGAGAGAGATAATGATAGAGACAGAGAATGAAAGAGGGAAAATGATAGAGAGAGAATGATAGAGAGAGGAATGATAGAGAAAGAGAATGATAGAGAGAGCGAGAATGATGGAGCGAGAGAATGATAGAGAGAATGATCGAGAGAGAGAGAATGATAGAGAAAGAGAATGATAGAAAGAGAGAATGATGGAGAGAAAATGATAGAGAGAGAATGATAGAGAGAGATAATGATAGAGAGAGATAATGATAGAGAGAGAGAATGATAGAGAGAGAATGATAGAGTGAGAGAATGATAGAGTGAGAATGATGGAGAGAGAGAACGATGGAGAGAGAGAATGATAGTGAGAGAGAATGATAGAGAGAGAATGATAGTAAGAGAGAATGATGGAGACAGAGAATGATAGAGAGAGAATGATGGAGAGAGAGAATGATAGAAAGAGAGAATGATAGAGAGAGGGAATGATAGAGAGAGAGAATAACAGAGAGAGAGAATGATAGTCAGAGAATGATAGAGGGAGAGAATGATAGTGAGAGAGAATGATAGAGAGAGAGAATGATGGAGAGAGAGAATGATAGAGAGAGAGAATGATAGAGAGAGGGAATGATAGGGAGAGAATGATAGAGAGAGATAATGATAGAGACAGAGAATGATAGAGAGAGAATGATAGAGAGAGAGAATGATAGAGAAAGCGAATGATAGAGAGAGAGAATGATAGAGAGAATGATAGCGAGAGAATGATAGCGAGAGAATGATAGAGAGAGAATGATGGAGAGAGAGAATGATAGTGAGAGGGAATGATAGGGAGAGAATGATAGAGAGAGAATGATAGAGTGAGAATGATAGAGAGAGAGAGAATGATAGAGAAAGAGAATGATAGAAAGAGAGAATGATAGAGGGAAAACGATAGAGCGAGGGAATGATAGAGAGAGAATGATAGAGACAGATAATGATAGACAGAGATAGAGAGAGAGAATGATAGAGAGAGAGAATGATAAAGAGAGAGAATGATAGAGAAAGAGTATGATAGAGAGAGAGAATGATAGAGAGAGAGAATAATAGAGAGAGAGAATGATAGAAAGAGAGAATGATAGAGAGAAAATGATAGAGAGAGAGAGAATGATAGAGAAAGAGAATGATGGAGAAAGAGAATGATAGAGAGAGAGAATGAGAGAGAGATAATGATAGAGAGAGAGAATGATGGAGAGAGAGAATGATAGAGAGAGGGAATGATAGAGAGAGAATGATAGAGAGAGATAATGATAGAGACAGAGAATGATAGAGAGAGATAATGATAGAGACAGAGAATGAAAGAGGGAGAATGATAGAGAGAGAATGATAGAGAGAGGAATGATAGAGAAAGAGAATGATAGAGAGAGCGAGAATGATGGAGCGAGAGAATGATAGAGAGAATGATAGAGACAGAGAAAATGATAGAGAAAGAAAATGATAGGAAGAGAGAATGATGGAGAGAAAATGATAGAGAGAGAATGATAGAGAGAGATAATGATAGAGAGAGAATGATGGAGAGAGAGAATGATAGAAAGAGAGAATGATAGAGAGAGGGAATGATAGAGAGAGATAATGATAGTGAGAGAGAATGATCGCGAGAAAATGATAGAGAGAGAATGATGGGAAGAGAGAATGATAGAGAGAGGGAATGATAGAGAGAGAATGATAGAGAGAGAATGATAGAGAGAGATAATGATAGAGACAGAGAATGAAAGAGGGAGAATGATAGAGAGAGAATGATAGAGAGAGGAATGATAGAGAAAGAGAATGATAGAGAGAGGGAGAATGATGGAGCGAGAGAATGATAGAGAGAATGATAGAGAGAGAGAGAATGATAGAGAAAGAGAATGATAGAAAGAAAGAATGATGGAGAGAAAATGATAGAGAGAGAATGATAGAGAGAGATAATGATAGACAGAGAATGATAGAGAGAGAAAATGATAGAGAGAGAATGATAGTGAGAGAATGATAGAGAGAGAGAATGATAAAGAGAGAAAATGATAGAGAGAGAATGATAGACAGAGCGAATGATAAAGAGCGAATGATAGAGAGAGAATGATAGAAAGAGAGAATGATAGAGAGAGGGAATGATAGAGAGAGAATGATAGAGAGAGATAATGATAGAGACAGAGAATGATAGAGAGATAGCGAATGATAGCGAGAGAATGATAGAGAAAGAATGATTGAGAGAGAGAATGATAGAGAGAGAGAGAATGATAGAGAAAGAGAATGATAGAAAGAGAGAATGATAGTGAGAGAGAATGATAGAGAGAGAGAATGATGGAGAGAGAGAATGATGGAGAGCGAATGATAGAGAGAGAATGATAGAGAGAGATAATGATAGAGAGAGAATGATAGACAGCGATAATGATAGTGAGAGAGAATGATAAAGAGAGAGAGAATGATGGAGAGAGGGAATGATAGAGAGAGAGAATGATAGAGAGAGATAATGATAGAGACAGAGAATGATAGAGAGAGAGCGAATGATAGCGAGAGAATGATAGAGAAAGAATGATGGAGAGAGAGAATGATAGAGAGAGAGAGAATGATAGAGAAAGAGAATGATAGAAAGAGAGAATGATAGTGAGAGAGAATGATAGAGAGAGATAATGATAGAGAGAGAGAATGATCGAGAGAGAGAATGACAGAGAGAGGGAATGATAGAGAGAGAATGATAGAGAGAGATAATGATAGAGACAGAGAATGATAGAGAGAGAATGATGGAGAGAGAGAATGATAGAAAGAGAGAATGATAGAGAGAGGGAATGATAGAGAAAGAATGATAGAGAGAGATAATGATAGACACAGAGAATGATAGAGAGAGAGAATGATAGAGAAAGAGAATGATAGAGAGAAAGAGAAAGATCGAGAGAATGATAGCGAGAGAATGATAGAGAGAGAATGATGGAGAGAGAGAGAATGATAGAGAAAGAGAAAATGATGGAGAGAGAGAATGATAGAGAGAGAGAATGATAGAGTGAGAATGATGGAGAGAGAGAATGATGGAGAGAGAGAATGATAGTGAGAGAGAATGATAGAGAGAGAATGATAGTGAGAGAGAAAGATAGAGAGAGAGAATGATGGAGAGAGAGAGAATGATAGAGACAGAATGATGGAGAGAGAGAATGATAGAAAGAGAGAATGATAGAGAGAGAGAATGATAGAGAGAGGGAATGATAGAGTGAGAATGATGGAGAGAGAGAATGATGGAGAGAGAGAATGATAGAGAGAGAATGATAGAGAGAGAGAATGATAGTGAGAGAGAATGATAGAGAGAGAGAATGATGGAGAGAGAGAATGATAGAGAGAGAATGATAGAGAGAGAATGATGGAGAGAGAGAATGATAGAGAGAGAATGATGGAGAGAGAGAATGATAGAGAGAGAGAATGATAGAAAGAGAGAATGATAGAGAGAGAATGATAGATAGAGAGAATGATAGAGAGAGAGAATGATAGAAAAAGAGAATGATAGAGAGAGAATGATAGGGAGAGATAATGATAGAGAGAGAATGATAGGGAGAGATAATGATAGAGAGAGAATGATAGAGAGAGAATGATAAAGAGAGAGAATGATAGACAGAGAATGATAGAGAGAGAGAATGATAGTGAGAGAGAATGATAGAGAGAGAGAATGATGGAGAGAGAGAATGATAGAGAGCGAATGATAGAGAGAGAATGATAGAGAGAGAGAATGATAGAAACAGAGAATGATAGAGAGCGGGAATGATAGAGAGAGATAATGATAGAGAGAGAGAGAATGATACAGAAAGAGAAAATCATGGAGAGAGAGAATGATGGAGAGATAGAATGATAGAAAGAGAGAATGATAGAGAGAGGGAATGATAGAGAAAGAATGATAGAGAGAGATAATGATAGACACAGAGAATGATAGAGAGAGAGAATGATAGAGAGAGAGAATGATAGAGAGAAAGAGAAAGATAGAGAGAATGATAGCGAGAGAATGATAGAGAGAGAATGATGGAGAGAGAGAATGATAGAGAGAGGGAATGATAGAGAGAGAATGATAGAAACAGAGAATGATGGAGAGAGTATGATAGAGAGAGAGAATGATAGAGAAAGAGAAAGATGGCGAGAGAGAGAATGATAGAGAGAATGATAGAGAGAGAGAATGATAGTGAGAGAGAATGATAGAGAGAGAGAGAATGATAGAGAAAGAGAAAATGATGGAGAGAGAGAATGATAGAGAAAGAATGATGGAGAGAGAGAATGATAGAGAGAGAGAGAATGATAGAGAAAGAGAATGATAGAAAGAGAGAATGATAGTGAGAGAGAATGATAGAGAGAGAGAATGATGGAGAGAGAGAATGATGGAGAGAGAATGATAGAGAGAGAATGATAGAGAGAGATAATGATAGAGAGAGAGAATGATAGAGAAAGAGAATGATAGAGAGAATGATAGCGAGAGAATGATAGAGAGAGAATGATGGAGAGAGAGAATGATAGAGAGAGGGAATGATAGGGAGAGTATGATAGAGACAGAGAATGATAGAGAGAGTATGATAGAGAGAGAGAATGATAGAGAAAGAGAAAGATGGAGAGAGGGAGAATGATAGAGAGGATGATAGAGAGAGAGAATGATGGAGAGATAGAATGATAGAAAGAGAGAATGATAGAGAGAGGGAATGATAGAGGAAGAATGATAGAGAGAGATAATGAAAGACACAGAGAATGATAGAGAGAGAGAATGATAGAGAAAGAGAATGATAGAGAGAAAGAGAAAGATAGAGAGAATGATAGCGAAAGAATGATAGAGAGAATGATGGAGAGAGAGAATGATAGAGAGAGGGAATGATAGAGAGAGAATGATAGAGACAGAGAATGATAGAGAGAGTATGATAGAGAGGGAGAATGATAGAGAAAGAGAAAGATGGAGAGAGAGAGAATGATAGAGAGAATGATAGAGAGAGAGAATGATAGTGAGAGAGAATGATAGAACGAGAGAGAATGATAGAGAAAGAGAAAATGATGGAGAGAGAGAATGATAGAGAGAGAGAATGATAGAGTGAGAATGATGGAGAGAGAGAATGATGGAGAGAGAGAATGATAGTGAGAGAGAATGATAGTGAGAGAGAATGATAGAGAGAGAATGATAGTGAGAGAGAAAGATAGAGAGAGAGAATGATGGAGAGAGAGAGAATGATAGAGACAGAATGATGGAGAGAGAGAATGATAGAAAGTGAGAATGATAGAGAGAGAGAATGATAGAGAGAGGGAATAATAGAGTGAGAATGATGGAGAGAGAGAATGATGAAAGGAGAGAATGATAGAGAGAGAATGATAAAGAGAGAGAATGATAGTGAGAGAGAATGATAGAGAGAGAGAATGATGGAGAGAGAGAATGATAGAGAGAGAATGATAGAGAGAGAATGATGGAGAGAGAGAATGATAGAGAGAGAGAATGATAGAGAGAGAGAATCATGGAGAGAGAGAATGATAGTGAGATAATGATAGAGAGAGAGAATGATAGTGAGAGAGAATGATAGAGAGAGAGAATGATGGAGAGAGAGAATGATAGAGAGAGAGAATAATAGAGAAAGGGAATGATATGGAGAGAATGATAGAGAGAGATAGTGATAGAGACAGAGAATGATAGAGAGAGAATGATAGAGAGAGAGAATGATAGAGAAAGAGAATGAGAGAGAGAGAGAGAGAATGATAGCGAGAGAATGATAGAGAGAGAATGATAGTGAGAGAGAATGATAGAGAGAGAATGATACAGACATAGAGAATGATAGAGAAAGAGAATGATAGAAAGAGAGAATGATAGAGAGAAAATGATAGAGAGACGGAATGATAGAGAGAGAATGATAGAGAGAGAGAATGATAGAGAGAGGGAATGATAGAGAGAGAATGATAGAGAGAGATAATGATGGAGACAGAGAATGATAGAGAGAGAATGATAGAGAGAGAGAATGATAGAGAAAGAGAATGATAGAGAGAGAGAGAATGATAGAGAGAATGATAGCGAGAGAATGATAGAGAGAGAGAATGATAGTGAGAGCGAATGATAGTGAGAGAGAATGATAGAGAGAGAGAGAGAATGACAGAGAAAGAGAAAATGATGGAGAGAGAGAATGATGGAGAGAGAGAATGATAGAGAGAGAGAATGATAGAGTGAGAGAATGATAGAGTGAGAATGATGGAGAGAGAGAACGATGGAGAGAGAGAATGATAGTGAGAGAGAATGATAGTAAGAGAGAATGATGGAGAGAGAGAATGATAGAGAGAGAATGATGGAGAGAGAGAATGATAGAAAGAGAGAATGATAGAGAGAGGGAATGATAGAGAGAGATAATGATAGTGAGAGAGAATGATCGCAAGAAAATGATAGAGAGAGAATGATGGAAAGAGAGAATGATAAAGAGAGGGAATGATAGAGAGAGGGAATGATAGAGAGAGAATGATAGAGAGAGAATGATAGAGAGAGATAATGATAGAGACAGAGAATGAAAGAGGGAGAATGATAGAGAGAGAATGATAGAGAGAGGAATGATAGAGAAAGAGAATGATAGAGAGAGGGAGAATGATGGAGCGAGAGAATGATAGAGAGAATGATAGAGAGAGAGCGAATGATAGAGAAAGAGAATGATAGAAAGAAAGAATGATGGAGAGAAAATGATAGAGAGAGAATGATAGAGAGAGATAATGATAGACAGAGAATGATAGAGAGAGAAAATGATAGAGAGAGAATGATAGTGAGAGAATGATAGAGAGAGAGAATGATAAAGAGAGAAAATGATAGAGAGAGAATGATAGACAGAGCGAATGATAAAGAGCGAATGATAGAGAGAGAATGATAGAAAGAGAGAATGATAGAGAGAGGGAATGATAGAGAGAGAATGATAGAGAGAGATAATGATAGAGACAGAGAATGATAGAGAGATAGCGAATGATAGCGAGAGAATGATAGAGAAAGAATGATTGAGAGAGAGAATGATAGAGAGAGAGAGAATGATAGAGAAAGAGAATGATAGAAAGAGAGAATGATAGTGAGAGAGAATGATAGAGAGAGAGAATGATGGAGAGAGAGAATGATGGAGAGCGAATGATAGAGAGAGAATGATAGAGAGAGATAATGATAGAGAGAGAATGATAGACAGCGATAATGATAGTGAGAGAGAATGATAAAGAGAGAGAGAATGATGGAGAGAGGGAATGATAGAGAGAGAGCATGATAGAGAGAGATAATGATAGAGACAGAGAATGATAGAGAGAGAGCGAATGATAGCGAGAGAATGATAGAGAAAGAATGATGGAGAGAGAGAATGATAGAGAGAGAGAGAATGATAGAGAAAGAGAATGATAGAAAGAGAGAATGATAGTGAGAGAGAATGATAGAGAGAGATAATGATAGAGAGAGAGAATGATCGAGAGAGAGAATGACAGAGAGAGGGAATGATAGAGAGAGAATGATAGAGAGAGATAATGATAGAGACAGAGAATGATAGAGAGAGAATGATGGAGAGAGAGAATGATAGAAAGAGAGAATGATAGAGAGAGGGAATGATAGAGAAAGAATGATAGAGAGAGATAATGATAGACACAGAGAATGATAGAGAGAGAGAATGATAGAGAAAGAGAATGATAGAGAGAAAGAGAAAGATCGAGAGAATGATAGCGAGAGAATGATAGAGAGAGAATGATGGAGAGAGAGAGAATGATAGAGAAAGAGAAAATGATGGAGAGAGAGAATGATAGAGACAGAATGATGGAGAGAGAGAATGATAGAAAGAGAGAATGATAGAGAGAGAGAATGATAGAGAGAGGGAATGATAGAGTGAGAATGATGGAGAGAGAGAATGATGGAGAGAGAGAATGATAGAGAGAGAATGATAGAGAGAGAGAATGATAGTGAGAGAGAATGATAGAGAGAGAGAATGATGGAGAGAGAGAATGATAGAGAGAGAATGATAGAGAGAGAATGATGGAGAGAGAGAATGATAGAGAGAGAATGATGGAGAGAGAGAATGATAGAGAGAGAGAATGATAGAAAGAGAGAATGATAGAGAGAGAATGATAGATAGAGAGAATGATAGAGAGAGAGAATGATAGAAAAAGAGAATGATAGAGAGAGAATGATAGGGAGAGATAATGATAGAGAGAGAATGATAGGGAGAGATAATGATAGAGAGAGAATGATAGAGAGAGAATGATAAAGAGAGAGAATGATAGACAGAGAATGATTGAGAGAGAGAATGATAGTGAGAGAGAATGATAGAGAGAGAGAATGATGGAGAGAGAGAATGATAGAGAGCGAATGATAGAGAGAGAATGATAGAGAGAGAGAATGATAGAAACAGAGAATGATAGAGAGCGGGAATGATAGAGAGAGATAATGATAGAGAGAGAGAGAATGATACAGAAAGAGAAAATCATGAAGAGAGAGAATGATGGAGAGATAGAATGATAGAAAGAGAGAATGATAGAGAGAGGGAATGATAGAGAAAGAATGATAGAGAGAGATAATGATAGACACAGAGAATGATAGAGAGAGAGAATGATAGAGAGAGAGAATGATAGAGAGAAAGAGAAAGATAGAGAGAATGATAGCGAGAGAATGATAGAGAGAGAATGATGGAGAGAGAGAATGATAGAGAGAGGGAATGATAGAGAGAGAATGATAGAAACAGAGAATGATGGAGAGAGTATGATAGAGAGAGAGAATGATAGAGAAAGAGAAAGATGGCGAGAGAGAGAATGATAGAGAGAATGATAGAGAGAGAGAATGATAGTGAGAGAGAATGATAGAGAGAGAGAGAATGATAGAGAAAGAGAAAATGATGGAGAGAGAGAATGATAGAGAAAGAATGATGGAGAGAGAGAATGATAGAGAGAGAGAGAATGATAGAGAAAGAGAATGATAGAAAGAGAGAATGATAGTGAGAGAGAATGATAGAGAGAGAGAATGATGGAGAGAGAGAATGATGGAGAGAGAATGATAGAGAGAGAATGATAGAGAGAGATAATGATAGAGAGAGAGAATGATAGAGAAAGAGAATGATAGAGAGAATGATAGCGAGAGAATGATAGAGAGAGAATGATGGAGAGAGAGAATGATAGAGAGAGGGAATGATAGGGAGAGTATGATAGAGACAGAGAATGATAGAGAGAGTATGATAGAGAGAGAGAATGATAGAGAAAGAGAAAGATGGAGAGAGGGAGAATGATAAAGAGGATGATAGAGAGAGAGAATGATGGAGAGATAGAATGATAGAAAGAGAGAATGATAGAGAGAGGGAATGATAGAGGAAGAATGATAGAGAGAGATAATGAAAGACACAGAGAATGATAGAGAGAGAGAATGATAGAGAAAGAGAATGATAGAGAGAAAGAGAAAGATAGAGAGAATGATAGCGAAAGAATGATAGAGAGAATGATGGAGAGAGAGAATGATAGAGAGAGGGAATGATAGAGAGAGAATGATAGAGACAGAGAATGATAGAGAGAGTATGATAGAGGGGAGAATGATAGAGAAAGAGAAAGATGGAGAGAGAGAGAATGATAGAGAGAATGATAGAGAGAGAGAATGATAGTGAGAGAGAATGATAGAACGAGAGAGAATGATAGAGAAAGAGAAAATGATGGAGAGAGAGAATGATAGAGTGAGAATGATGGAGAGAGAGAATGATGGAGAGAGAGAATGATAGTGAGAGAGAATGATAGTGAGAGAGAATGATAGAGAGAGAATGATAGTGAGAGAGAAAGATAGAGAGAGAGAATGATGGAGAGAGAGAGAATGATAGAGACAGAATGATGGAGAGAGAGAATGATAGAAAGTGAGAATGATAGAGAGAGAGAATGATAGAGAGAGGGAATAATAGAGTGAGAATGATGGAGAGAGAGAATGATGAAAGGAGAGAATGATAGAGAGAGAATGATAAAGAGAGAGAATGATAGTGAGAGAGAATGATAGAGAGAGAGAATGATGGAGAGAGAGAATGATAGAGAGAGAATGATAGAGAGAGAATGATGGAGAGAGAGAATGATAGAGAGAGAGAATGATAGAGAGAGAGAATCATGGAGAGAGAGAATGATAGTGAGATAATGATAGAGAGAGAGAATGATAGTGAGAGAGAATGATAGAGAGAGAGAATGATGGAGAGAGAGAATGATAGAGAGAGAGAATAATAGAGAAAGGGAATGATATGGAGAGAATGATAGAGAGAGATAGTGATAGAGACAGAGAATGATAGAGAGAGAATGATAGAGAGAGAGAATGATAGAGAAAGAGAATGAGAGAGAGAGAGAGAGAATGATAGCGAGAGAATGATAGAGAGAGAATGATAGTGAGAGAGAATGATAGAGAGAGAATGATACAGACATAGAGAATGATAGAGAAAGAGAATGATAGAAAGAGAGAATGATAGAGAGAAAATGATAGAGAGACGGAATGATAGAGAGAGAATGATAGAGAGAGAGAATGATAGAGAGAGGGAATGATAGAGAGAGAATGATAGAGAGAGATAATGATGGAGACAGAGAATGATAGAGAGAGAATGATAGAGAGAGAGAATGATAGAGAAAGAGAATGATAGAGAGAGAGAGAATGATAGAGAGAATGATAGCGAGAGAATGATAGAGAGAGAGAATGATAGTGAGAGCGAATGATAGTGAGAGAGAATGATAGAGAGAGAGAGAGAATGACAGAGAAAGAGAAAATGATGGAGAGAGAGAATGATGGAGAGAGAGAATGATAGAGAGAGAGAATGATAGAGAGAGAGAGAATGATAGAGAGAGAGAATCATGGAGAGAGAGAATGATAGTGAGATAATGATAGAGAGAGAGAATGATAGTGAGAGAGAATGATAGAGAGAGAGAATGATGGAGAGAGAGAATGATAGAGAGAGAGAATAATAGAGAAAGGGAATGATATGGAGAGAATGATAGAGAGAGATAGTGATAGAGACAGAGAATGATAGAGAGAGAATGATAGAGAGAGAGAATGATAGAGAAAGAGAATGAGAGAGAGAGAGAGAGAATGATAGCGAGAGAATGATAGAGAGAGAATGATAGTGAGAGAGAATGATAGAGAGAGAATGATAGAGACATAGAGAATGATAGAGAAAGAGAATGATAGAAAGAGAGAATGATAGAGAGAAAATGACAGAGAGACGGAATGATAGAGAGAGAATGATAGAGAGAGAGAATGATAGAGAGAGGGAATGATAGAGAGAGAATGAGAGAGAGAGATAATGATGGAGACAGAGAATGATAGAGAGAGAATGATAGAGAGAGAGAATGATAGAGAAAGAGAATGATAGAGAGAGAGAGAATGATAGAGAGAATGATAGCGAGAGAATGATAGAGAGAGAGAATGATAGTGAGAGAGAATGATAGTGAGAGAGAATGATAGAGAGAGAGAGAGAATGACAGAGAAAGAGAAAATGATGGAGAGAGAGAATGATGGAGAGAGAGAATGATAGAGAGAGAGAATGATAGAGAGAGAGAGAATGATAGAGAGAGAGAATGATAGTGAGAGAGAATGATAGAGAGAGAGAATGATGGAGAGAGAGAATGATAGAGAGAGAGAATAACAGAGAGAGAGAATGATAGTCAGAGAATGATAGAGGGAGAGAATGATAGTGAGAGAGAATGATAGAGAGAGAGAATGATGGAGAGAGAGAATGATAGAGAGAGAGAATGATAGAGAGAGGGAATGATAGGGAGAGAATGATAGAGAGAGATAATGATAGAGACAGAGAATGATAGAGAGAGAATGATAGAGAGAGAGAATGATAGAGAAAGCGAATGATAGAGAGAGAGAGAATGATAGAGAGAATGATAGCGAGAGAATGATAGCGAGAGAATGATAGAGAGAGAATGATAGTGAGAGGGAATGATAGGGAGAGAATGATAGAGAGAGAATGATAGAGTGAGAATGATAGAGAGAGAGAGAATGATAGAGAAAGAGAATGATAGAAAGAGAGAATGATAGAGGGAAAACGATAGAGCGAGGGAATGATAGAGAGAGAATGATAGAGACAGATAATGATAGACAGAGATAGAGAGAGAGAATGATAGAGAGAGAGAATGATAAAGAGAGAGAATGATAGAGAAAGAGTATGATAGAGAGAGAGAATGATAGAGAGAGAGAATAATAGAGAGAGAGAATGATAGAAAGAGAGAATGATAGAGAGAAAATGATAGAGAGAGAGAGAATGATAGAGAAAGAGAATGATGGAGAAAGAGAATGATAGAGAGAGAGAATGAGAGAGAGATAATGATAGAGAGAGAGAATGATGGAGAGAGAGAATGATAGAGAGAGGGAATGATAGAGAGAGAATGATAGAGAGAGATAATGATAGAGACAGAGAATGATAGAGAGAGATAATGATAGAGACAGAGAATGAAAGAGGGAGAATGATAGAGAGAGAATGATAGAGAGAGGAATGATAGAGAAAGAGAATGATAGAGAGAGCGAGAATGATGGAGCGAGAGAATGATAGAGAGAATGATAGAGACAGAGAAAATGATAGAGAAAGAAAATGATAGGAAGAGAGAATGATGGAGAGAAAATGATAGAGAGAGAATGATAGAGAGAGATAATGATAGAGAGAGAATGATGGAGAGAGAGAATGATAGAAAGAGGGAATGATAGAGAGAGGGAATGATAGAGAGAGATAATGATAGTGAGAGAGAATGATCGCGAGAAAATGATAGAGAGAGAATGATGGGAAGAGAGAATGATAGAGAGAGGGAATGATAGAGAGAGAATGATAGAGAGAGAATGATAGAGAGAGAATGATAGAGAGAGGAATGATAGAGAAAGAGAATGATAGAGAGAGCGAGAATGATGGAGCGAGAGAATGATAGAGAGAATGATAGAGAGAGAGAGAATGATAGAGAAAGAGAATGATAGAAAGAGAGAATGATGGAGAGAAAATGATAGAGACAGAATGATAGAGAGAGATAATGATAGAGAGAGAGAATGATAGAGAGAGAATGATAGAGTGAGAGAATGATAGAGTGAGAATGATGGAGAGAGAGAACGATGGAGAGAGAGAATGATAGTGAGAGAGAATGATAGAGAGAGAATGATAGTAAGAGAGAATGATGGAGACAGAGAATGATAGAGAGAGAATGATGGAGAGAGAGAATGATAGAAAGAGAGAATGATAGAGAGAGGGAATGATAGAGAGAGATAATGATAGTGAGAGAGAATGATAGCGAGAGAATGATAGAGAAAGAATGATGGAGAGAGTGAATGATAGAGAGAGAGAATGATAGAGAAAGAGAATGATAGAGAGAGAGAATCATGGAAACAGAGAATGATAGTGAGATAATGATAGAGAGAGAGAATGATAGTGAGAGAGAATGATAGAGAGAGAGAATGATGGAGAGAGAGAATGATAGATAGAGAGAATAATAGAGAAAGGGAATGATACGGAGAGAATGATAGAGAGAGATAGTGATAGAGACAGAGAATGATAGAGAGAGAATGATAGAGAGAGAGAATGATAGAGAAAGAGAATGAGAGAGAAAGAGAGAGAATGATAGAGAGAATGATAGCGAGAGAATGATAGCGAGAGAATGATGGAGAAAGAGAATGATAGAAAGAGAGAATGATAGAGAGAAAATGATAGAGAGACGGAATGATAGAGAGAGAATGATAGAGAGAGAGAATGATAGAGAGAGGAAATGATAGAGAGAGAATGATAGAGAGAGATAATGATGGAGACAGAGAATGATAGAGAAATGATAGAGAGAGAGAATGATAGAGAAAGAGAATGATAGAGAGAGAGAGAATGATAGCGAGAGAATGATAGAGAGAGAGAATGATAGTGAGAGAGAATGATAGTGAGAGAGAATGATAGAGAGAGAGAGAGAATGACAGAGAAAGAGAAAATGATGGAGAGAGAGAATGATGGAGAGAGAGAATGATAGAGAGAGAGAATGATAGAGAGAGAGAGAATGATAGAGAGAGAGAATGATAGTGAGAGAGAATGATAGAGAGAGAGAATGATGGAGAGAGAGAATGATAGAGAGAGAGAATAACAGAGAGAGAGAATGATAGTCAGAGAATGATAGAGAAAGAGAACGATATTGAGAGAGAATGATAGAGAGAGAGAATGATGGAGAGAGAGAATGATAGAGAGAGAGAATGATAGAGAGAGGGAATGATGGGGAGAGAATGATAGAGAGAGATAATGATAGAGACAGAGAATGATAGAGAGAGAATGATAGAGAGAGAGAATGATAGAGAAAGAGAATGATAGAGAGGCAGAGAATGATAGAGAGAATGATAGCGAGAGAATGATAGCGAGAGAATGATAGCGAGAGAATGATAGAGAGAGAATGATGGAGAGAGAGAATGATAGTGAGAGGGAATGATAGAGAGAGAATGATAGAGAGAGAATGATAGAGTGAGAGAGAGAATGACAGAGAAAGAGAAAATGATGGAGAGAGAGAATGATGGAGAGAGAGAATGATAGAGAGAGAGAATGATAGAGAGAGAGAGAATGATAGAGAGAGAGAATGATAGTGAGAGAGAATGATAGAGAGAGAGAATGATGGAGAGAGAGAATGATAGAGAGAGAGAATAACAGAGAGAGAGAATGATAGTCAGAGAATGATAGAGAAAGAGAATGATATTGAGAGAGAATGATAGAGAGAGAGAATGATGGAGAGAGAGAATGATAGAGAGAGAGAATGATAGAGAGAGGGAATGATGGGGAGAGAATGATAGAGAGAGATAATGATGGAGACAGAGAATGATAGAGAGAGAATGATAGAGAGAGAGAATGATAGAGAAAGAGAATGATAGAGAGAGAGAGAATGATAGAGAGAATGATAGCGAGAGAATGATAGAGAGAGAATGATAGAGAGAGAGAATGATAGAGAAAGAGAATGATAGAAAGAGAGAATGATAGAGGGAAAACGATAGAGCGAGGGAATGATAGAGAGAGAATGATAGAGACAGATAATACTAGACAGAGATAGAGAGAGAGAATGATAGAGATAGGGAATGATAGAGAGAGAATAATAGAGAGAGAGAATGATAGAAAGTGAATGATAGAGAGAGAGAATGATAGAGAGAGAGAATGATAGAGAAAGAGTATGATAGAGAGAGAGAATGATAGAGAGAGAGAATGATAGAGAGAGAGAATGATAGAGAGAAAATGATAGAGAGAGAGAGAATGATAGAGGAAGAGAATGATGGAGAAAGAGAATGATAGAGAGAGAGAATGAGAGAGAGATAATGATAGAGAGAGAGAATGATAGAGAGAGAGAATGATGGAGAGAGAGAATGATAGAGAGAGGGAATGATAGAGAGAGAATGATAGAGAGAGATAATGATAGAGACAGAGAATGATAGAGAGAGATAATGATAGAGACAGAGAATGAAAGAGGGAGAATGATAGAGAGAGAATGATAGAGAGAGGAATGATAGAGAAAGAGAATGATAGAGAGAGCGAGAATGATGGAGCGAGAGAATGATAGAGAGAATGATAGAGACAGAGAGAATGATAGAGAAAGAGAATGATAGAAAGAGAGAATGATGGAGAGAAAATGATAGAGAGAGAATGATAGAGAGAGATAATGATAGAGAGAGAATGATGGAGAAAGAGAATGATAGAAAGAGAGAATGATAGAGAGAGGGAATGATGGAGAGAAAATGATAGAGACAGAATGATAGAGAGAGATAATGATAGAGAGAGAGAATGATAGAGAGAGAATGATAGAGTGAGAGAATGATAGAGTGAGAATGATGGAGAGAGAGAACGATGGAGAGAGAGAATGATAGTGAGAGAGAATGATAGAGAGAGAATGATAGTAAGAGAGAATGATGGAGACAGAGAATGATAGAGAGAGAATGATGGAGAGAGAGAATGATAGAAAGAGAGAATGATAGAGAGAGGGAATGATAGAGAGAGATAATGATAGTGAGAGAGAATGATAGCGAGAGAATGATAGAGAAAGAATGATGGAGAGAGTGAATGATAGAGAGAGAGAATGATAGAGAAAGAGAATGATAGAGAGAGAGAATCATGGAAACAGAGAATGATAGTGAGATAATGATAGAGAGAGAGAATGATAGTGAGAGAGAATGATAGAGAGAGAGAATGATGGAGAGAGAGAATGATAGATAGAGAGAATAATAGAGAAAGGGAATGATACGGAGAGAATGATAGAGAGAGATAGTGATAGAGACAGAGAATGATAGAGAGAGAATGATAGAGAGAGAGAATGATAGAGAAAGAGAATGAGAGAGAAAGAGAGAGAATGATAGAGAGAATGATAGCGAGAGAATGATAGCGAGAGAATGATGGAGAAAGAGAATGATAGAAAGAGAGAATGATAGAGAGAAAATGATAGAGAGACGGAATGATAGAGAGAGAATGATAGAGAGAGAGAATGATAGAGAGAGGAAATGATAGAGAGAGAATGATAGAGAGAGATAATGATGGAGACAGAGAATGATAGAGAAATGATAGAGAGAGAGAATGATAGAGAAAGAGAATGATAGAGAGAGAGAGAATGATAGCGAGAGAATGATAGAGAGAGAGAATGATAGTGAGAGAGAATGATAGTGAGAGAGAATGATAGAGAGAGAGAGAGAATGACAGAGAAAGAGAAAATGATGGAGAGAGAGAATGATGGAGAGAGAGAATGATAGAGAGAGAGAATGATAGAGAGAGAGAGAATGATAGAGAGAGAGAATGATAGTGAGAGAGAATGATAGAGAGAGAGAATGATGGAGAGAGAGAATGATAGAGAGAGAGAATAACAGAGAGAGAGAATGATAGTCAGAGAATGATAGAGAAAGAGAATGATATTGAGAGAGAATGATAGAGAGAGAGAATGATGGAGAGAGAGAATGATAGAGAGAGAGAATGATAGAGAGAGGGAATGATGGGGAGAGAATGATAGAGAGAGATAATGATAGAGACAGAGAATGATAGAGAGAATGATAGAGAGAGAGAATGATAGAGAAAGAGAATGATAGAGAGGCAGAGAATGATAGAGAGAATGATAGCGAGAGAATGATAGCGAGAGAATGATAGCGAGAGAATGATAGAGAGAGAATGATGGAGAGAGAGAATGATAGTGAGAGGGAATGATAGAGAGAGAATGATAGAGAGAGAATGATAGAGTGAGAGAGAGAATGACAGAGAAAGAGAAAATGATGGAGAGAGAGAATGATGGAGAGAGAGAATGATAGAGAGAGAGAATGATAGAGAGAGAGAGAATGATAGAGAGAGAGAATGATAGTGAGAGAGAATGATAGAGAGAGAGAATGATGGAGAGAGAGAATGATAGAGAGAGAGAATAACAGAGAGAGAGAATGATAGTCAGAGAATGATAGAGAAAGAGAATGATATTGAGAGAGAATGATAGAGAGAGAGAATGATGGAGAGAGAGAATGATAGAGAGAGAGAATGATAGAGAGAGGGAATGATGGGGAGAGAATGATAGAGAGAGATAATGATGGAGACAGAGAATGATAGAGAGAGAATGATAGAGAGAGAGAATGATAGAGAAAGAGAATGATAGAGAGAGAGAGAATGATAGAGAGAATGATAGCGAGAGAATGATAGAGAGAGAATGATAGAGAGAGAGAATGATAGAGAAAGAGAATGATAGAAAGAGAGAATGATAGAGGGAAAACGATAGAGCGAGGGAATGATAGAGAGAGAATGATAGAGACAGATAATACTAGACAGAGATAGAGAGAGAGAATGATAGAGATAGGGAATGATAGAGAGAGAATAATAGAGAGAGAGAATGATAGAAAGTGAATGATAGAGAGAGAGAATGATAGAGAGAGAGAATGATAGAGAAAGAGTATGATAGAGAGAGAGAATGATAGAGAGAGAGAATGATAGAGAGAGAGAATGATAGAGAGAAAATGATAGAGAGAGAGAGAATGATAGAGGAAGAGAATGATGGAGAAAGAGAATGATAGAGAGAGAGAATGAGAGAGAGATAATGATAGAGAGAGAGAATGATAGAGAGAGAGAATGATGGAGAGAGAGAATGATAGAGAGAGGGAATGATAGAGAGAGAATGATAGAGAGAGATAATGATAGAGACAGAGAATGATAGAGAGAGATAATGATAGAGACAGAGAATGAAAGAGGGAGAATGATAGAGAGAGAATGATAGAGAGAGGAATGATAGAGAAAGAGAATGATAGAGAGAGCGAGAATGATGGAGCGAGAGAATGATAGAGAGAATGATAGAGACAGAGAGAATGATAGAGAAAGAGAATGATAGAAAGAGAGAATGATGGAGAGAAAATGATAGAGAGAGAATGATAGAGAGAGATAATGATAGAGAGAGAATGATGGAGAAAGAGAATGATAGAAAGAGAGAATGATAGAGAGAGGGAATGATAGAGAGAGATAATGATAGTGAGAAAGAATGATCGCGAGAAAATGATGGAGAGAGAATGATGGAAAGAGAGAATGATAGAGAGAGGGAATGATAGAGAGAGAATGATAGTGAGAGAGAATGATAGAGAGAGAGAATGATGGAGAGAGAGAATGATGGAGAGCGAATGATAGAGAGAGAATGATAGAGAGAGATAATGATAGAGAGAGAATGATGGAGAGAGAGAACGATGGAGAGAGAGAATGATGGAGAGAGAGAACGATGGAGAGAGAGAATGATAGTGAGAGAGAATGATAGAGAGAGAATGATAGTAAGAGAGAATGATGGAGAGAGAGAATGATAGAGAGAGAATGATGGAGAGAGAGAATGATAGAAAGAGAGAATGATAGAGAGAGGGAATGATAGAGAGAGATAATGATAGTGAGAGAGAATGATCGCAAGAAAATGATAGAGAGAGAATGATGGAAAGAGAGAATGATAGAGAGAGGGAATGATAGAGAGAGGGAATGATAGAGAGAGAATGATAGAGAGAGAATGATAGAGAGAGAATGATAGAGAGAGATAATGATAAAGACAGAGAATGAAAGAGGGAGAATGATAGAGAGAGAATGATAGAGAGAGGAATGATAGAGAAAGAGAATGATAGAGAGAGCGAGAATGATGGAGCGAGAGAATGATAGAGAGAGAGAGAATGATAGAGAAAGAGAATGATAGAAAGAGAGAATGATAGAGAGAATGATAGCGAGAGAATGATAGCGAGAGAATGATAGAGAGAGAATGATAGTGAGAGAGAATGATAGAGAGAGAATGATAGAGACATAGAGAATGATGGAGAAAGAGAATGATAGAAAGAGAGAATCATAGAGAGAAAATGATAGAGAGACGGAATGATAGAGAGAGAATGATAGAGCGAGAGAATGATAGAGAGAGGAAATGATAGAGAGAGAATGATAGAGAGAGATAATGATGGAGACAGAGAATGATAGAGAGAGAATGATAGAGAGAGAGAATGATAGAGAAAGAGAATGATAGAGAGAGAGAGAATGATAGCGAGAGAATGATAGAGAGAGAGAATGATAGTGAGAGAGAATGATAGTGAGAGAGAATGATAGAGAGAGAGAGAGAATGACAGAGAAAGAGAAAATGATGGAGAGAGAGAATGATGGAGAGAGAGAATGATAGAGAGAGAGAATGATAGAGAGAGAGAGAATGATAGAGAGAGAGAATGATAGTGAGAGAGAATGATAGAGAGAGAGAATGATGGAGAGAGAGAATGATAGAGAGAGAGAATAACAGAGAGAGAGAATGATAGTCAGAGAATGATAGAGAAAGAGAATGATATTGAGAGAGAATGATAGAGAGAGAGAATGATGGAGAGAGAGAATGATAGAGAGAGAGAATGATAGAGAGAGGGAATGATGGGGAGAGAATGATAGAGAGAGATAATGATAGAGACAGAGAATGATAGAGAGAGAATGATAGAGAGAGAGAATGATAGAGAAAGAGAATGATAGAGAGAGAGAGAATGATAGAGAGAATGATAGCGAGAGAATGATAGCGAGAGAATGATAGCGAGAGAATGATAGAGAGAGAATGATGGAGAGAGAGAATGATAGTGAGAGGGAATGATAGAGAGAGAATGATAGAGAGAGAATGATAGAGTGAGAGAGAGAATGACAGAGAAAGAGAAAATGATGGAGAGAGAGAATGATGGAGAGAGAGAATGATAGAGAGAGAGAATGATAGAGAGAGAGAGAATGATAGAGAGAGAGAATGATAGTGAGAGAGAATGATAGAGAGAGAGAATGATGGAGAGAGAGAATGATAGAGAGAGAGAATAACAGAGAGAGAGAATGATAGTCAGAGAATGATAGAGAAAGAGAATGATATTGAGAGAGAATGATAGAGAGAGAGAATGATGGAGAGAGAGAATGATAGAGAGAGAGAATGATAGAGAGAGGGAATGATGGGGAGAGAATGATAGAGAGAGATAATGATAGAGACAGAGAATGATAGAGAGAGAATGATAGAGAAAGAGAATGATAGAGAGAGAGAGAATGATAGAGAGAATGATAGCGAGAGAATGATAGAGAGAGAATGATAGAGAGAGAGAATGATAGAGAAAGAGAATGATAGAAAGAGAGAATGATAGAGGGAAAACGATAGAGCGAGGGAATGATAGAGAGAGAATGATAGAGACAGATAATACTAGACAGAGATAGAGAGAGAGAATGATAGAGATAGGGAATGATAGAGAGAGAATAATAGAGAGAGAGAATGATAGAAAGAGAATGATAGAGAGAGAGAATGATAGAGAGAGAGAATGATAGAGAAAGAGTATGATAGAGAGAGAGAATGATAGAGAGAGAGAATGATAAAGAGAGAGAATGATAGAGAGCGAATGATAGAGAGAGAATGATAGAAAGAGAGAATGATAGAGAGAAAATGATAGAGAGAGAGAGAATGATAGAGAAAGAGAATGATGGAGAAAGAGAATGATAGAGAGAGAGAATGAGAGAGAGATAATGATAGAGAGAGAGAATGATAGAGAGAGAGAATGATGGAGAGAGAGAATGATAGAGAGAGGGAATGATAGAGAGAGAATGATAGAGAGAGATAATGATAGAGACAGAGAATGATAGAGAGAGATAATGATAGAGACAGAGAATGAAAGAGGGAGAATGATAGAGAGAGAATGATAGAGAGAGGAATGATAGAGAAAGAGAATGATAGAGAGAGCGAGAATGATGGAGCGAGAGAATGATAGAGAGAATGATAGAGACAGAGAATGATAGAAAGAGAGAATGATGGAGAGAAAATGATAGAGAGAGAATGATAGAGAGAGATAATGATAGAGAGAGAATGATGGAGAAAGAGAATGATAGAAAGAGAGAATGATAGAGAGAGGGAATGATAGAGAGAGATAATGATAGTGAGAAAGAATGATCGCGAGAAAATGATGGAGAGAGAATGATGGAAAGAGAGAATGATAGAGAGAGGGAATGATAGAGAGAGAATGATAGTGAGAGAGAATGATAGAGAGAGAGAATGATGGAGAGAGAGAATGATGGAGAGCGAATGATAGAGAGAGAATGATAGAGAGAGATAATGATAGAGAGAGAATGATGGAGAGAGAGAACGATGGAGAGAGAGAATGATAGTGAGAGAGAATGATAGAGAGAGAATGATAGTAAGAGAGAATGATGGAGAGAGAGAATGATAGAGAGAGAATGATGGAGAGAGAGAATGATAGAAAGAGAGAATGATAGAGAGAGGGAATGATAGAGAGAGATAATGATAGTGAGAGAGAATGATCGCAAGAAAATGATAGAGAGAGAATGATGGAAAGAGAGAATGATAGAGAGAGGGAATGATAGAGAGAGGGAATGATAGAGAGAGAATGATAGAGAGAGAATGATAGAGAGAGAATGATAGAGAGAGATAATGATAGAGACAGAGAATGAAAGAGGGAGAATGATAGAGAGAGAGAATAACAGAGAGAGAGAATGATAGTCAGAGAATGATAGAGAAAGAGAATGATATTGAGAGAGAATGATAGAGAGAGAGAATGATGGAGAGAGAGAATGATAGAGAGAGAGAATGATAGAGAGAGGGAATGATGGGGAGAGAATGATAGAGAGAGATAATGATGGAGACAGAGAATGATAGAGAGAGAATGATAGAGAGAGAGAATGATAGACAAAGAGAATGATAGAGAGAGAGAGAATGATAGAGAGAATGATAGCGAGAGAATGATAGAGAGAGAGAGAATGATAGAGAGAGAGAATGATAGTGAGAGAGAATGATAGAGAGAGAGAATGATGGAGAGAGAGAATGATAGAGAGAGAGAATAACAGAGAGAGAGAATGATAGTCAGAGAATGATAGAGAAAGAGAATGATATTGAGAGAGAATGATAGAGAGAGAGAATGATGGAGAGAGAGAATGATAGAGAGAGAGAATGATAGAGAGAGGGAATGATGGGGAGAGAATGATAGAGAGAGATAATGATGGAGACAGAGAATGATAGAGAGAGAATGATAGAGAGAGAGAATGATAGAGAAAGAGAATGATAGAGAGAGAGAGAATGATAGAGAGAATGATAGCGAGAGAATGATAGAGAGAGAATGATAGAGAGAGAGAATGATAGAGAAAGAGAATGATAGAAAGAGAGAATGATAGAGGGAAAACGATAGAGCGAGGGAATGATAGAGAGAGAATGATAGAGACAGATAATACTAGACAGAGATAGAGAGAGAGAATGATAGAGATAGGGAATGATAGAGAGAGAATAATAGAGAGAGAGAATGATAGAAAGTGAATGATAGAGAGAGAGAATGATAGAGAGAGAGAATGATAGAGAAAGAGTATGATAGAGAGAGAGAATGATAGAGAGAGAGAATGATAGAGAGAGAGAATGATAGAGAGAAAATGATAGAGAGAGAGAGAATGATAGAGGAAGAGAATGATGGAGAAAGAGAATGATAGAGAGAGAGAATGAGAGAGAGATAATGATAGAGAGAGAGAATGATAGAGAGAGAGAATGATGGAGAGAGAGAATGATAGAGAGAGGGAATGATAGATAGAGAATGATAGAGAGAGATAATGATAGAGACAGAGAATGATAGAGAGAGATAATGATAGAGACAGAGAATGAAAGAGGGAGAATGATAGAGAGAGAATGATAGAGAGAGGAATGATAGAGAAAGAGAATGATAGAGAGAGCGAGAATGATGGAGCGAGAGAATGATAGAGAGAATGATAGAGACAGAGAGAATGATAGAGAAAGAGAATGATAGAAAGAGAGAATGATGGAGAGAAAATGATAGAGAGAGAATGATAGAGAGAGATAATGATAGAGAGAGAATGATGGAGAAAGAGAATGATAGAAAGAGAGAATGATAGAGAGAGGGAATGATAGAGAGAGATAATGATAGTGAGAAAGAATGATCGCGAGAAAATGATGGAGAGAGAATGATGGAAAGAGAGAATGATAGAGAGAGGGAATGATAGAGAGAGAATGATAGTGAGAGAGAATGATAGAGAGAGAGAATGATGGAGAGAGAGAATGATGGAGAGCGAATGATAGAGAGAGAATGATAGAGAGAGATAATGATAGAGAGAGAATGATGGAGAGAGAGAACGATGGAGAGAGAGAATGATGGAGAGAGAGAACGATGGAGAGAGAGAATGATAGTGAGAGAGAATGATAGAGAGAGAATGATAGTAAGAGAGAATGATGGAGAGAGAGAATGATAGAGAGAGAATGATGGAGAGAGAGAATGATAGAAAGAGAGAATGATAGAGAGAGGGAATGATAGAGAGAGATAATGATAGTGAGAGAGAATGATCGCAAGAAAATGATAGAGAGAGAATGATGGAAAGAGAGAATGATAGAGAGAGGGAATGATAGAGAGAGGGAATGATAGAGAGAGAATGATAGAGAGAGAATGATAGAGAGAGAATGATAGAGAGAGATAATGATAAAGACAGAGAATGAAAGAGGGAGAATGATAGAGAGAGAATGATAGAGAGAGGAATGATAGAGAAAGAGAATGATAGAGAGAGCGAGAATGATGGAGCGAGAGAATGATAGAGAGAGAGAGAATGATAGAGAAAGAGAATGATAGAAAGAGAGAATGATAGAGAGAATGATAGCGAGAGAATGATAGCGAGAGAATGATAGAGAGAGAATGATAGTGAGAGAGAATGATAGAGAGAGAATGATAGAGACATAGAGAATGATGGAGAAAGAGAATGATAGAAAGAGAGAATCATAGAGAGAAAATGATAGAGAGACGGAATGATAGAGAGAGAATGATAGAGAGAGAGAATGATAGAGAGAGGAAATGATAGAGAGAGAATGATAGAGAGAGATAATGATGGAGACAGAGAATGATAGAGAGAGAATGATAGAGAGAGAGAATGATAGAGAAAGAGAATGATAGAGAGAGAGAGAATGATAGCGAGAGAATGATAGAGAGAGAGAATGATAGTGAGAGAGAATGATAGTGAGAGAGAATGATAGAGAGAGAGAGAGAATGACAGAGAAAGAGAAAATGATGGAGAGAGAGAATGATGGAGAGAGAGAATGATAGAGAGAGAGAATGATAGAGAGAGAGAGAATGATAGAGAGAGAGAATGATAGTGAGAGAGAATGATAGAGAGAGAGAATGATGGAGAGAGAGAATGATAGAGAGAGAGAATAACAGAGAGAGAGAATGATAGTCAGAGAATGATAGAGAAAGAGAATGATATTGAGAGAGAATGATAGAGAGAGAGAATGATGGAGAGAGAGAATGATAGAGAGAGAGAATGATAGAGAGAGGGAATGATGGGGAGAGAATGATAGAGAGAGATAATGATAGAGACAGAGAATGATAGAGAGAGAATGATAGAGAGAGAGAATGATAGAGAAAGAGAATGATAGAGAGAGAGAGAATGATAGAGAGAATGATAGCGAGAGAATGATAGCGAGAGAATGATAGCGAGAGAATGATAGAGAGAGAATGATGGAGAGAGAGAATGATAGTGAGAGGGAATGATAGAGAGAGAATGATAGAGAGAGAATGATAGAGTGAGAGAGAGAATGACAGAGAAAGAGAAAATGATGGAGAGAGAGAATGATGGAGAGAGAGAATGATAGAGAGAGAGAATGATAGAGAGAGAGAGAATGATAGAGAGAGAGAATGATAGTGAGAGAGAATGATAGAGAGAGAGAATGATGGAGAGAGAGAATGATAGAGAGAGAGAATAACAGAGAGAGAGAATGATAGTCAGAGAATGATAGAGAAAGAGAATGATATTGAGAGAGAATGATAGAGAGAGAGAATGATGGAGAGAGAGAATGATAGAGAGAGAGAATGATAGAGAGAGGGAATGATGGGGAGAGAATGATAGAGAGAGATAATGATAGAGACAGAGAATGATAGAGAGAGAATGATAGAGAAAGAGAATGATAGAGAGAGAGAGAATGATAGAGAGAATGATAGCGAGAGAATGATAGAGAGAGAATGATAGAGAGAGAGAATGATAGAGAAAGAGAATGATAGAAAGAGAGAATGATAGAGGGAAAACGATAGAGCGAGGGAATGATAGAGAGAGAATGATAGAGACAGATAATACTAGACAGAGATAGAGAGAGAGAATGATAGAGATAGGGAATGATAGAGAGAGAATAATAGAGAGAGAGAATGATAGAAAGAGAATGATAGAGAGAGAGAATGATAGAGAGAGAGAATGATAGAGAAAGAGTATGATAGAGAGAGAGAATGATAGAGAGAGAGAATGATAAAGAGAGAGAATGATAGAGAGCGAATGATAGAGAGAGAATGATAGAAAGAGAGAATGATAGAGAGAAAATGATAGAGAGAGAGAGAATGATAGAGAAAGAGAATGATGGAGAAAGAGAATGATAGAGAGAGAGAATGAGAGAGAGATAATGATAGAGAGAGAGAATGATAGAGAGAGAGAATGATGGAGAGAGAGAATGATAGAGAGAGGGAATGATAGAGAGAGAATGATAGAGAGAGATAATGTTCGAGACAGAGAATGATAGAGAGAGATAATGATAGAGACAGAGAATGAAAGAGGGAGAATGATAGAGAGAGAATGATAGAGAGAGGAATGATAGAGAAAGAGAATGATAGAGAGAGCGAGAATGATGGAGCGAGAGAATGATAGAGAGAATGATAGAGACAGAGAATGATAGAAAGAGAGAATGATGGAGAGAAAATGATAGAGAGAGAATGATAGAGAGAGATAATGATAGAGAGAGAATGATGGAGAAAGAGAATGATAGAAAGAGAGAATGATAGACAGAGGGAATGATAGAGAGAGATAATGATAGTGAGAAAGAATGATCGCGAGAAAATGATGGAGAGAGAATGATGGAAAGAGAGAATGATAGAGAGAGGGAATGATAGAGAGAGAATGATAGTGAGAGAGAATGATAGAGAGAGAGAATGATGGAGAGAGAGAATGATGGAGAGCGAATGATAGAGAGAGAATGATAGAGAGAGATAATGATAGAGAGAGAATGATGGAGAGAGAGAACGATGGAGAGAGAGAATGATAGTGAGAGAGAATGATAGAGAGAGAATGATAGTAAGAGAGAATGATGGAGAGAGAGAATGATAGAGAGAGAATGATGGAGAGAGAGAATGATAGAAAGAGAGAATGATAGAGAGAGGGAATGATAGAGAGAGATAATGATAGTGAGAGAGAATGATCGCAAGAAAATGATAGAGAGAGAATGATGGAAAGAGAGAATGATAGAGAGAGGGAATGATAGAGAGAGGGAATGATAGAGAGAGAATGATAGAGAGAGAATGATAGAGAGAGAATGATAGAGAGAGATAATGATAGAGACAGAGAATGAAAGAGGGAGAATGATAGAGAGAGAATGATAGAGAGAGGAATGATAGAGAAAGAGAATGATAGAGAGAGCGAGAATGATGGAGCGAGAGAATGATAGAGAGAGAGAGAATGATAGAGAGAGAGAATGATAGAAAGAGAGAATGATAGAGAGAATGATAGCGAGAGAATGATAGCGAGAGAATGATAGAGAGAGAATGATAGTGAGAGAGAATGATAGAGAGAGAATGATACAGACATAGAGAATGATGGAGAAAGAGAATGATAGAAAGAGAGAATGATAGAGAGAAAATGATAGAGAGACGGAATGATAGAGAGAGAATGATAGAGAGAGAGAATGATAGAGAGAGGAAATGATAGAGAGAGAATGATAGAGAGAGATAATGATGGAGACAGAGAATGATAGAGAGAGAATGATAGAGAGAGAGAATGATAGAGAAAGAGAATGATAGAGAGAGAGAGAATGATAGCGAGAGAATGATAGAGAGAGAGAATGATAGTGAGAGAGAATGATAGTGAGAGAGAATGATAGAGAGAGAGAGAGAATGACAGAGAAAGAGAAAATGATGGAGAGAGAGAATGATGGAGAGAGAGAATGATAGAGAGAGAGAATGATAGAGAGAGAGAGAATGATAGAGAGAGAGAATGATAGTGAGAGAGAATGATAGAGAGAGAGAATGATGGAGAGAGAGAATGATAGAGAGAGAGAATAACAGAGAGAGAGAATGATAGTCAGAGAATGATAGAGAAAGAGAATGATATTGAGAGAGAATGATAGAAAGAGAGAATGATGGAGAGAGAGAATGATAGAGAGAGAGAATGATTGAGAGAGGGAATGATGGGGAGAGAATGATAGAGAGAGATAATGATAGAGACAGAGAATGATAGAGAGAGAATGATAGAGAGAGAGAATGATAGAGAAAGAGAATGATAGAGAGAGAGAGAATGATAGAGAGAATGATAGCGAGAGAATGATAGCGAGAGAATGATAGAGAGAGAATGATGGAGAGAGAGAATGATAGTGAGAGGGAATGATAGAGAGAGAATGATAGAGAGAGAATGATAGAGTGAGAGAGAGAATGACAGAGAAAGAGAAAATGATGGAGAGAGAGAATGATGGAGAGAGAGAATGATAGAGAGAGAGAATGATAGAGAGAGAGAGAATGATAGAGAGAGAGAATGATAGTGAGAGAGAATGATAGAGAGAGAGAATGATGGAGAGAGAGAATGATAGAGAGAGAGAATAACAGAGAGAGAGAATGATAGTCAGAGAATGATAGAGAAAGAGAATGATATTGAGAGAGAATGATAGAGAGAGAGAATGATGGAGAGAGAGAATGATAGAGAGAGAGAATGATAGAGAGAGGGAATGATGGGGAGAGAATGATAGAGAGAGATAATGATAGAGACAGAGAATGATAGAGAGAGAATGATAGAGAGAGAGAATGATAGAGAAAGAGAATGATAGAGAGAGAGAGAATGATAGAGAGAATGATAGCGAGAGAATGATAGAGAGAGAATGATAGAGAGAGAGAATGATAGAGAAAGAGAATGATAGAAAGAGAGAATGATAGAGGGAATACGATAGAGCGAGGGAATGATAGAGAGAGAATGATAGAGACAGATAATACTAGACAGAGATAGAGAGAGAGAATGATAGAGATAGGGAATGATAGAGAGAGAATAATAGAGAGAGAGAATGATAGAAAGAGAATGATAGAGAGAGAGAATGATAGAGAGAGAGAATGATAGAGAAAGAGAATGATAGAGAGCGAATGATAGAGAGAGAATGATAGAAAGAGAGAATGATAGAGAGAAAATGATAGAGAGAGAGAGAATGATAGAGAAAGAGAATGATGGAGAAAGAGAATGATAGAGAGAGAGAATGAGAGAGAGATAATGATAGAGAGAGAGAATGATAGAGAGAGAGAATGATGGAGAGAGAGAATGATAGAGAGAGGGAATGATAGAGAGAGAATGATAGAGAGAGATAATGATAGAGACAGAGAATGATAGAGAGAGATAATGATAGAGACAGAGAATGAAAGAGGGAGAATGATAGAGAGAGAATGATAGAGAGAGAATGATAGAGAGAGGAATGATAGAGAAAGAGAATGATAGAGAGAGCGAGAATGATGGAGCGAGAGAATGATAGAGAGAATGATAGAGACAGAGAGAATGATAGAGAAAGAGAATGATAGAAAGAGAGAATGATGGAGAGAAAATGATAGAGAGAGAATGATAGAGAGAGATAATGATAGAGAGAGAATGATGGAGAAAGAGAATGATAGAAAGAGAGAATGATAGAGAGAGGGAATGATAGAGAGAGATAATGATAGTGAGAAAGAATGATCGCGAGAAAATGATGGAGAGAGAATGATGGAAAGAGAGAATGATAGAGAGAGGGAATGATAGAGAGAGAATGATAGTGAGAGAGAATGATAGAGAGAGAGAATGATGGAGAGAGAGAATGATGGAGAGCGAATGATAGAGAGAGAATGATAGAGAGAGATAATGATAGAGAGAGAATGATGGAGAGAGAGAACGATGGAGAGAGAGAATGATAGTGAGAGAGAATGATGGAGAGAGAATGATAGTAAGAGAGAATGATGGAGAGAGAGAATGATAGAGAGAGAATGATGGAGAGAGAGAATGATAGAAAGAGAGAATGATAGAGAGAGGGAATGATAGAGAGAGATAATGATAGTGAGAGAGAATGATCGCAAGAAAATGATAGAGAGAGAATGATGGAAAGAGAGAATGATAGAGAGAGGGAATGATAGAGAGAGGGAATGATAGAGAGAGAATGATAGAGAGAGAATGATAGAGAGAGAATGATAGAGAGAGATAATGATAGAGACAGAGAATGAAAGAGGGAGAATGATAGAGAGAGAATGATAGAGAGAGGAATGATAGAGAAAGAGAATGATAGAGAGAGCGAGAATGATGGAGCGAGAGAATGATAGAGAGAGAGAGAATGATAGAGAAAGAGAATGATAGAAAGAGAGAATGATGGAGAGAAAATGATAGAGAGAGAATGATAGAGAGAGAATGATAGAAAGAGAGAATGATAGAGAGAGGGAATGATAGAGAGAGAATGATAGAGAGAGATAATGATAGAGACAGAGAATGATAGAGAGATAGCGAATGATAGCGAGAGAATGATAGAGAAAGAATGATTGAGAGAGAGAATGATAGAGAGAGAGAGAATGATAGAGAGAGAGAATGATAGAAAGAGAGAATGATAGAGAGAGATAATGATAGAGAGAGAGAATGATGGAGAGAGAGAATGATGGAGAAAGGGAATGATTGAGAGCGAATGATAGAGAGAGATAATGATAGACAGAGAATGATAGAGAGAGAGAATGATAGAGAGAGAATGATAGTGAGAGAATGATAGAAAGAGAGAATGATAGAGAGAGAAAATGATAGAGAGAGAATGATAGAGAGAGCGAATGATAAAGAGCGAATGATAGAGAGAGAATGATAGAAAGGGAGAATGATAGAGAGAGGGAATGATAGAGAGAGAATGATAGAGAGAGATAATGATGGAGACAGAGAATGATAGAGAGAGAGCGAATGATAGCGAGAGAATGATAGAGAAAGAATGATGGAGAGAGAGAATGATAGAGAGAGAGAGAATGATAGAGAAAGAGAATGATAGAAAGAGAGAATGATAGTGAGAGAGAATGATAGAGAGAGAGAATGATGGAGAGAGAGAATGATGGAGAGCGAATGACAGAGAGAGAATGATAGAGAGAGATAATGATAGAGAGAGAGAATGATGGAGAGAGAGAATGATAGAAAGAGAGAATGATAGAGAGAGGGAATGATGAAGAGAGATAATGATAGTGAGAGAGAATGATCGCGAGAAAATAATAGAGAGAGAATGATGGAAAGAGAGAATGATAGAGAGAGGGAATGATAGAAAGAGAATGATAGAGAGAGAATGATAGAGAGAGATAATGATAGAGACAGAGAATGAAAGAGGGAGAATGATAGAGAGAGAATGATAAAGAGAGGAATGATAGAGAAAGAGAATGATAGAGAGAGCGAGAATGATGGAGCGAGAGAATGATAGAGAGAATGATAGAGAGAGAGAGAATGATAGAGAAAGAGAATGATAGAAAGAGAGAATGATGGAGAGAAAATGATAGAGAGAGAATGATAGAGAGAGATAATGATAGAGAGAGAGAATGATAGAGAGAGAATGATAGAGTGAGAGAATGATAGAGTGAGAATGATGGAGAGAGAGAACGATGGAGAGAGAGAATGATAGTGAGAGAGAATGATAGTAAGAGAGAATGATGGAGAGAGAGAATGATAGAGAGAGAATGATGGAGAGAGAGAATGATAGAAAGAGAGAATGATAGAGAGAGGGAATGATAGAGAGAGATAATGATAGTGAGAGAGAATGATCGCAAGAAAATGATAGAGAGAGAATGATGGAAAGAGAGAATGATAGAGAGAGGGAATGATAGAGAGAGGGAATGATAGAGAGAGAATGATAGAGAGAGAATGATAGAGAGAGATAATGATAGAGACAGAGAATGAAAGAGGGAGAATGATAGAGAGAGAATGATAGAGAGAGGAATGATAGAGAAAGAGAATGATAGAGAGAGGGAGAATGATGGAGCGAGAGAATGATAGAGAGAATGATAGAGAGAGAGAGAATGATAGAGAAAGAGAATGATAGAAAGAAAGAATGATGGAGAGAAAATGATAGAGAGAGAATGATAGAGAGAGATAATGATAGACAGAGAATGATAGAGAGAGAAAATGATAGAGAGAGAATGATAGTGAGAGAATGATAGAGAGAGAGAATGATAAAGAGAGAAAATGATAGAGAGAGAATGATAGACAGAGCGAATGATAAAGAGCGAATGATAGAGAGAGAATGATAGAAAGAGAGAATAATAGAGAGAGGGAATGATAGAGAGAGAATGATAGAGAGAGATAATGATAGAGACAGAGAATGATAGAGAGATAGCGAATGATAGCGAGAGAATGATAGAGAAAGAATGATTGAGAGAGAGAATGATAGAGAGAGAGAGAATGATAGAGAAAGAGAATGATAGAAAGAGAGAATGATAGTGAGAGAGAATGATAGAGAGAGAGAATGATGGAGAGAGAGAATGATGGAGAGCGAATGATAGAGAGAGAATGATAGAGAGAGATAATGATAGAGAGAGAATGATAGACAGCGATAATGATAGTGAGAGAGAATGATAAAGAGAGAGAGAATGATGGAGAGAGGGAATGATAGAGAGAGAGAATGATAGAGAGAGACAATGGTAGAGACAGAGAATGATAGAGAGAGAGCGAATGATAGCGAGAGAATGATAGAGAAAGAATGATGGAGAGAGAGAATGATAGAGAGAGAGAGAATGATAGAGAAAGAGAATGATAGAAAGAGAGAATGATAGTGAGAGAGAATGATAGAGAGAGATAATGATAGAGAGAGAGAATGATCGAGAGAGAGAATGACAGAGAGAGGGAATGATAGAGAGAGAATGATAGAGAGAGATAATGATAGAGACAGAGAATGATAGAGAGAGAATGATGGAGAGAGAGAATGATAGAAAGAGAGAATGATAGAGAGAGGGAATGATAGAGAAAGAATGATAGAGAGAGATAATGATAGACACAGAGAATGATAGAGAGAGAGAATGATAGAGAAAGAGAATGATAGAGAGAAAGAGAAAGATCGAGAGAATGATAGCGAGAGAATGATAGAGAGAGAATAATGGAGAGAGAGAGAATGATAGAGAAAGAGAAAATGATGGAGAGAGAGAATGATAGAGAGAGAGAATGATAGAGTGAGAATGATGGAGAGAGAGAATGATGGAGAGAGAGAATGATAGTGAGAGAGAATGATAGAGAGAGAATGATAGTGAGAGAGAAAGATAGAGAGAGAGAATGATGGAGAGAGAGAGAATGATAGAGACAGAATGATGGAGAGAGAGAATGATAGAAAGAGAGAATGATAGAGAGAGAGAATGATAGAGAGAGGGAATGATAGAGTGAGAATGATGGAGAGAGAGAATGATGGAGAGAGAGAATGATAGAGAGAGAATGATAGAGAGAGAGAATGATAGTGAGAGAGAATGATAGAGAGAGAGAATGATGGAGAGAGAGAATGATAGAGAGAGAATGATAGAGAGAGAATGATGGAGAGAGAGAATGATAGAGAGAGAATGATGGAGAGAGAGAATGATAGAGAGAGAGAATGATAGAAAGAGAGAATGATAGAGAGAGAATGATAGATAGAGAGAATGATAGAGAGAGAGAATGATAGAAAAAGAGAATGATAGAGAGAGAATGATAGGGAGAGATAATGATAGAGCGAGAATGATAGGGAGAGATAATGATAGAGAGAGAATGATAGAGAGAGAATGATAAAGAGAGAGAATGATAGACAGAGAATGATAGAGAGAGAGAATGATAGTGAGAGAGAATGATAGAGAGAGAGAATGATGGAGAGAGAGAATGATAGAGAGCGAATGATAGAGAGAGAATGATAGAGAGAGAGAATGATAGAAACAGAGAATGATAGAGAGCGGGAATGATAGAGAGAGATAATGATAGAGAGAGAGAGAATGATACAGAAAGAGAAAATCATGGAGAGAGAGAATGATGGAGAGATAGAATGATAGAAAGAGAGAATGATAGAGAGAGGGAATGATAGAGAAAGAATGATAGAGAGAGATAATGATAGACACAGAGAATGATAGAGAGAGAGAATGATAGAGAGAGAGAATGATAGAGAGAAAGAGAAAGATAGAGAGAATGATAGCGAGAGAATGATAGAGAGAGAATGATGGAGAGAGAGAATGATAGAGAGAGAGAATGATAGAGAGAGAATGATAGAAACAGAGAATGATGGAGAGAGTATGATAGAGAGAGAGAATGATAGAGAAAGAGAAAGATGGCGAGAGAGAGAATGATAGAGAGAATGATAGAGAGAGAGAATGATAGTGAGAGAGAATGATAGAGAGAGAGAGAATGATAGAGAAAGAGAAAATGATGGAGAGAGAGAATGATAGAGAAAGAATGATGGAGAGAGAGAATGATAGAGAGAGAGAGAATGATAGAGAAAGAGAATGATAGAAAGAGAGAATGATAGTGAGAGAGAATGATAGAGAGAGAGAATGATGGAGAGAGAGAATGATGGAGAGAGAATGATAGAGAGAGAATGATAGAGAGAGAGAATGATAGAGAAAGAGAATGATAGAGAGAATGATAGCGAGAGAATGATAGAGAGAGAATGATGGAGAGAGAGAATGATAGAGAGAGGGAATGATAGGGAGAGTATGATAGAGACAGAGAATGATAGAGAGAGTCTGATAGAGAGAGAGAATGATAGAGAAAGAGAAAGATGGAGAGAGGGAGAATGATAGAGAGGATGATAGAGAGAGAGAATGATGGAGAGATAGAATGATAGAAAGAGAGAATGATAGAGAGAGGGAATGATAGAGGAAGAATGATAGAGAGAGATAATGAAAGACACAGAGAATGATAGAGAGAGAGAATGATAGAGAAAGAGAATGATAGAGAGAAAGAGAAAGATAGAGAGAATGATAGCGAAAGAATGATAGAGAGAATGATGGAGAGAGAGAATGATAGAGAGAGGGAATGATAGAGAGAGAATGATAGAGACAGAGAATGATAGAGAGAGTATGATAGAGAGGGAGAATGATAGAGAAAGAGAAAGATGGAGAGAGAGAGAATGATAGAGAGAATGATAGAGAGAGAGAATGATAGTGAGAGAGAATGATAGAACGAGAGAGAATGATAGAGAAAGAGAAAATGATGGAGAGAGAGAATGATAGAGAGAGAGAATGATAGAGTGAGAATGATGGAGAGAGAGAATGATGGAGAGAGAGAATGATAGTGAGAGAGAATGATAGTGAGAGAGAATGATAGAGAGAGAATGATAGTGAGAGAGAAAGATAGAGAGAGAGAATGATGGAGAGAGAGAGAATGATAGAGACAGAATGATGGAGAGAGAGAATGATAGAAAGTGAGAATGATAGAGAGAGAGAATGATAGAGAGAGGGAATAATAGAGTGAGAATGATGGAGAGAGAGAATGATGAAAGGAGAGAATGATAGAGAGAGAATGATAAAGAGAGAGAATGATAGTGAGAGAGAATGATAGAGAGAGAGAATGATGGAGAGAGAGAATGATAGAGAGAGAATGATAGAGAGAGAATGATGGAGAGAGAGAATGATAGAGAGAGAGAATGATAGAGAGAGAGAATCATGGAGAGAGAGAATGATAGTGAGATAATGATAGAGAGAGAGAATGATAGTGAGAGAGAATGATAGAGAGAGAGAATGATGGAGAGAGAGAATGATAGAGAGAGAGAATAATAGAGAAAGGGAATGATATGGAGAGAATGATAGAGAGAGATAGTGATAGAGACAGAGAATGATAGAGAGAGAATGATAGAGAGAGAGAATGATAGAGAAAGAGAATGAGAGAGAGAGAGAGAGAATGATAGCGAGAGAATGATAGAGAGAGAATGATAGTGAGAGAGAATGATAGAGAGAGAATGATACAGACATAGAGAATGATAGAGAAAGAGAATGATAGAAAGAGAGAATGATAGAGAGAAAATGATAGAGAGACGGAATGATAGAGAGAGAATGATAGAGAGAGAGAATGATAGAGAGAGGGAATGATAGAGAGAGAATGATAGAGAGAGATAATGATGGAGACAGAGAATGATATAGAGAGAATGATAGAGAGAGAGAATGATAGAGAAAGAGAATGATAGAGAGAGAGAGAATGATAGAGAGAATGATAGCGAGAGAATGATAGAGAGAGAGAATGATAGTGAGAGCGAATGATAGTGAGAGAGAATGATAGAGAGAGAGAGAGAATGACAGAGAAAGAGAAAATGATGGAGAGAGAGAATGATAGAGAGAGAGAATGATAGAGAGAGAGAGAATGATAGAGAGAGAGAATCATGGAGAGAGAGAATGATAGTGAGATAATGATAGAGAGAGAGAATGATAGTGAGAGAGAATGATAGAGAGAGAGAATGATGGAGAGAGAGAATGATAGAGAGAGAGAATAATAGAGAAAGGGAATGATATGGAGAGAATGATAGAGAGAGATAGTGATAGAGACAGAGAATGATAGAGAGAGAATGATAGAGAGAGAGAATGATAGAGAAAGAGAATGAGAGAGAGAGAGAGAGAATGATAGCGAGAGAATGATAGAGAGAGAATGATAGTGAGAGAGAATGATAGAGAGAGAATGATAGAGACATAGAGAATGATAGAGAAAGAGAATGATAGAAAGAGAGAATGATAGAGAGAAAATGATAGAGAGACGGAATGATAGAGAGAGAATGATAGAGAGAGAGAATGATAGAGAGAGGGAATGATAGAGAGAGAATGATAGAGAGAGATAATGATGGAGACAGAGAATGATAGAGAGAGAATGATAGAGAGAGAGAATGATAGAGAAAGAGAATGATAGAGAGAGACAGAATGATAGAGAGAATGATAGCGAGAGAATGATAGAGAGAGAGAATGATAGTGAGAGAGAATGATAGTGAGAGAGAATGATAGAGAGAGAGAGAGAATGACAGAGAAAGAGAAAATGATGGAGAGAGAGAATGATGGAGAGAGAGAATGATAGAGAGAGAGAATGATAGAGAGAGAGAGAATGATAGAGAGAGAGAATGATAGTGAGAGAGAATGATAGAGAGAGAGAATGATGGAGAGAGAGAATGATAGAGAGAGAGAATAACAGAGAGAGAGAATGATAGTCAGAGAATGATAGAGGGAGAGAATGATAGTGAGAGAGAATGATAGAGAGAGAGAATGATGGAGAGAGAGAATGATAGAGAGAGAGAATGATAGAGAGAGGGAATGATAGGGAGAGAATGATAGAGAGAGATAATGATAGAGACAGAGAATGATAGAGAGAGAATGATAGAGAGAGAGAATGATAGAGAAAGCGAATGATAGAGAGAGAGAGAATGATAGAGAGAATGATAGCGAGAGAATGATAGCGAGAGAATGATAGAGAGAGAATGATGGAGAGAGAGAATGATAGTGAGAGGGAATGATAGGGAGAAAATGATAGAGAGAGAATGATAGAGTGAGAATGATAGAGAGAGAGAGAATGATAGAGAAAGAGAATGATAGAAAGAGAGAATGATAGAGGGAAAACGATAGAGCGAGGGAATGATAGAGAGAGAATGATAGAGACAGATAATGATAGACAGAGATAGAGAGAGAGAATGATAGAGAGAGAGAATGATAAAGAGAGAGAATGATAGAGAAAGAGTATGATAGAGAGAGAGAATGATAGAGAGAGAGAATAATAGAGAGAGAGAATGATAGAAAGAGAGAATGATAGAGAGAAAATGATAGAGAGAGAGAGAATGATAGAGAAAGAGAATGATGGAGAAAGAGAATGATAGAGAGAGAGAATGAGAGAGAGATAATGATAGAGAGAGAGAATGATGGAGAGAGAGAATGATAGAGAGAGGGAATGATAGAGAGAGAATGATAGAGAGAGATAATGATAGAGACAGAGAATGATAGAGAGAGATACTGATAGAGACAGAGAATGAAAGAGGGAGAATGATAGAGAGAGAATGATAGAGAGAGGAATGATAGAGAAAGAGAATGATAGAGAGAGCGAGAATGATGGAGCGAGAGAATGATAGAGAGAATGATAGAGACAGAGAAAATGATAGAGAAAGAAAATGATAGGAAGAGAGAATGATGGAGAGAAAATGATAGAGAGAGAATGATAGAGAGAGATAATGATAGAGAGAGAATGATGGAGAGAGAGAATGATAGAAAGAGAGAATGATAGAGAGAGGGAATGATAGAGAGAGTTAATGATAGTGAGAGAGAATGATCGCGAGAAAATGATAGAGAGAGAATGATGGGAAGAGAGAATGATAGAGAGAGGGAATGATAGAGAGAGAATGATAGAGAGAGAATGATAGAGAGAGAATGATAGAGAGAGGAATGATAGAGAAAGAGAATGATAGAGAGAGCGAGAATGATGAAGCGAGAGAATGATAGAGAGAATGATAGAGAGAGAGAGAATGATAGAGAAAGAGAATGATAGAAAGAGAGAATGATGGAGAGAAAATGATAGAGACAGAATGATAGAGAGAGATAATGATAGAGAGAGAGAATGATAGAGAGAGAATGATAGAGTGAGAGAATGATAGAGTGAGAATGATGGAGAGAGAGAACGATGGAGAGAGAGAATGATAGTGAGAGAGAATGATAGAGAGAGAATGATAGTAAGAGAGAATGATGGAGACAGAGAATGATAGAGAGAGAATGATGGAGAGAGAGAATGATAGAAAGAGAGAATGATAGAGAGAGGGAATGATAGAGAGAGATAATGATAGTGAGAGAGAATGATAGCGAGCGAATGATAGAGAAAGAATGATGGAGAGAGTGAATGATAGAGAGAGAGAATGATAGAGAAAGAGAATGATAGAGAGAGAGAATCATGGAAAGAGAGAATGATAGTGAGATAATGATAGAGAGAGAGAATGATAGTGAGAGAGAATGATAGAGAGAGAGAATGATGGAGAGAGAGAATGATAGATAGAGAGAATAATAGAGAAAGGGAATGATACGGAGAGAATGATAGAGAGAGATAGTGATAGAGACAGAGAATGATAGAGAGAGAATGATAGAGAGAGAGAATGATAGAGAAAGAGAATGAGAGAGAAAGAGAGAGAATGATAGAGAGAATGATAGCGAGAGAATGATAGCGAGAGAATGATGGAGAAAGAGAATGATAGAAAGAGAGAATGATAGAGAGAAAATGATAGAGAGACGGAATGATAGAGAGAGAATGATAGAGAGAGAGAATGATAGAGAGAGGAAATGATAGAGAGAGAATGATAGAGAGAGATAATGATGGAGACAGAGAATGATAGAGAGAGAATGATAGAGAAAGAGAATGATAGAGAGAGAGAGAATGATAGCGAGAGAATGATAGAGAGAGAGAATGATAGTGAGAGAGAATGATAGTGAGAGAAAATGATAGAGAGAGAGAGAGAATGACAGAGAAAGAGAAAATGATGGAGAGAGAGAATGATGGAGAGAGAGAATGATAGAGAGAGAGAATGATAGTGAGAGAGAATGATAGAGAGAGAGAATGATGGAGAGAGAGAATGATAGAGAGAGAGAATAACAGAGAGAGAGAATGATAGTCAGAGAATGATAGAGAAAGAGAATGATATTGAGAGAGAATGATAGAGAGAGAGAATGATGGAGAGAGAGAATGATAGAGAGAGAGAATGATAGAGAGAGGGAATGATGGGGAGAGAATGATAGAGAGAGATAATGATAGAGACAGAGAATGATAGAGAGAGAATGATAGAGAGAGAGAATGATAGAGAAAGAGAATGATAGAGAGGCAGAGAATGATAGAGAGAATGATAGCGAGAGAATGATAGCGAGAGAATGATAGCGAGAGAATGATAGAGAGAGAATGATGGAGAGAGAGAATGATAGTGAGAGGGAATGATAGAGAGAGAATGATAGAGAGAGAATGATAGAGTGAGAGAGAGAATGACAGAGAAAGAGAAAATGATGGAGAGAGAGAATGATGGAGAGAGAGAATGATAGAGAGAGAGAATGATAGAGAGAGAGAGAATGATAGAGAGAGAGAATGATAGTGAGAGAGAATGATAGAGAGAGAGAATGATGGAGAGAGAGAATGATAGAGAGAGAGAATAACAGAGAGAGAGAATGATAGTCAGAGAATGATAGAGAAAGAGAATGATATTGAGAGAGAATGATAGAGAGAGAGAATGATGGAGAGAGAGAATGATAGAGAGAGAGAATGATAGAGAGAGGGAATGATGGGGAGAGAATGATAGAGAGAGATAATGATGGAGACAGAGAATGATAGAGAGAGAATGATAGAGAGAGAGAATGATAGAGAAAGAGAATGATAGAGAGAGAGAGAATGATAGAGAGAATGATAGCGAGAGAATGATAGAGAGAGAATGATAGAGAGAGAGAATGATAGAGAAAGAGAATGATAGAAAGAGAGAATGATAGAGGGAAAACGATAGAGCGAGGGAATGATAGAGAGAGAATGATAGAGACAGATAATACTAGACAGAGATAGAGAGAGAGAATGATAGAGATAGGGAATGATAGAGAGAGAATAATAGAGAGAGAGAATAATAGAAAGTGAATGATAGAGAGAGAGAATGATAGAGAGAGAGAATGATAGAGAAAGAGTATGATAGAGAGAGAGAATGATAGAGAGAGAGAATGATAGAGAGAGAGAATGATAGAGAGAAAATGATAGAGAGAGAGAGAATGATAGAGAAAGAGAATGATGGAGAAAGAGAATGATAGAGAGAGAGAATGAGAGAGAGATAATGATAGAGAGAGAGAATGATAGAGAGAGAGAATGATGGAGAGAGAGAATGATAGAGAGAGGGAATGATAGAGAGAGAATGATAGAGAGAGATAATGATAGAGACAGAGAATGATAGAGAGAGATAATGATAGAGACAGAGAATGAAAGAGGGAGAATGATAGAGAGAGAATGATAGAGAGAGGAATGATAGAGAAAGAGAATGATAGAGAGAGCGAGAATGATGGAGCGAGAGAATGATAGAGAGAATGATAGAGACAGAGAGAATGATAGAGAAAGAGAATGATAGAAAGAGAGAATGATGGAGAGAAAATGATAGAGAGAGAATGATAGAGAGAGATAATGATAGAGAGAGAATGATGGAGAAAGAGAATGATAGAAAGAGAGAATGATAGAGAGAGGGAATGATAGAGAGAGATAATGATAGTGAGAAAGAATGATCGCGAGAAAATGATGGAGAGAGAATGATGGAAAGAGAGAATGATAGAGAGAGGGAATGATAGAGAGAGAATGATAGTGAGAGAGAATGATAGAGAGAGAGAATGATGGAGAGAGAGAATGATGGAGAGCGAATGATAGAGAGAGAATGATAGAGAGAGATAATGATAGAGAGAGAATGATGGAGAGAGAGAACGATGGAGAGAGAGAATGATGGAGAGAGAGAACGATGGAGAGAGAGAATGATAGTGAGAGAGAATGATAGAGAGAGAATGATAGTAAGAGAGAATGATGGAGAGAGAGAATGATAGAGAGAGAATGATGGAGAGAGAGAATGATAGAAAGAGAGAATGATAGAGAGAGGGAATGATAGAGAGAGATAATGATAGTGAGAGAGAATGATCGCAAGAAAATGATAGAGAGAGAATGATGGAAAGAGAGAATGATAGAGAGAGGGAATGATAGAGAGAGGGAATGATAGAGAGAGAATGATAGAGAGAGAATGATAGAGAGAGAATGATAGAGAGAGATAATGATAAAGACAGAGAATGAAAGAGGGAGAATGATAGAGAGAGAATGATAGAGAGAGGAATGATAGAGAAAGAGAATGATAGAGAGAGCGAGAATGATGGAGCGAGAGAATGATAGAGAGAGAGAGAATGATAGAGAAAGAGAATGATAGAAAGAGAGAATGATAGAGAGAATGATAGCGAGAGAATGATAGCGAGAGAATGATAGAGAGAGAATGATAGTGAGAGAGAATGATAGAGAGAGAATGATAGAGACATAGAGAATGATGGAGAAAGAGAATGATAGAAAGAGAGAATCATAGAAAGAAAATGATAGAGAGACGGAATGATAGAGAGAGAATGATAGAGAGAGAGAATGATAGAGAGAGGAAATGATAGAGAGAGAATGATAGAGAGAGATAATGATGGAGACAGAGAATGATAGAGAGAGAATGATAGAGAGAGAGAATGATAGAGAAAGAGAATGATAGAGAGAGAGAGAATGATAGCGAGAGAATGATAGAGAGAGAGAATGATAGTGAGAGAGAATGATAGTGAGAGAGAATGATAGAGAGAGAGAGAGAATGACAGAGAAAGAGAAAATGATGGAGAGAGAGAATGATGGAGAGAGAGAATGATAGAGAGAGAGAATGATAGAGAGAGAGAGAATGATAGAGAGAGAGAATGATAGTGAGAGGGAATGATAGAGAGAGAGAATGATGGAGAGAGAGAATGATAGAGAGAGAGAATAACAGAGAGAGAGAATGATAGTCAGAGAATGATAGAGAAAGAGAATGATATTGAGAGAGAATGATAGAGAGAGAGAATGATGGAGAGAGAGAATGATAGAGAGAGAATGATAGAGAAAGAGAATGATAGAGAGAGAGAGAATGATAGCGAGAGAATGATAGAGAGAGAGAATGATAGTGAGAGAGAATGATAGTGAGAGAAAATGATAGAGAGAGAGAGAGAATGACAGAGAAAGAGAAAATGATGGAGAGAGAGAATGATGGAGAGAGAGAATGATAGAGAGAGAGAATGATAGAGAGAGAGAGAATGATAGAGAGAGAGAATGATAGTGAGAGAGAATGATAGAGAGAGAGAATGATGGAGAGAGAGAATGATAGAGAGAGAGAATAACAGAGAGAGAGAATGATAGTCAGAGAATGATAGAGAAAGAGAATGATATTGAGAGAGAATGATAGAGAGAGAGAATGATGGAGAGAGAGAATGATAGAGAGAGAGAATGATAGAGAGAGGGAATGATGGGGAGAGAATGATAGAGAGAGATAATGATAGAGACAGAGAATGATAGAGAGAGAATGATAGAGAGAGAGAATGATAGAGAAAGAGAATGATAGAGAGGCAGAGAATGATAGAGAGAATGATAGCGAGAGAATGATAGCGAGAGAATGATAGCGAGAGAATGATAGAGAGAGAATGATGGAGAGAGAGAATGATAGTGAGAGGGAATGATAGAGAGAGAATGATAGAGAGAGAATGATAGAGTGAGAGAGAGAATGACAGAGAAAGAGAAAATGATGGAGAGAGAGAATGATGGAGAGAGAGAATGATAGAGAGAGAGAATGATAGAGAGAGAGAGAATGATAGAGAGAGAGAATGATAGTGAGAGAGAATGATAGAGAGAGAGAATGATGGAGAGAGAGAATGATAGAGAGAGAGAATAACAGAGAGAGAGAATGATAGTCAGAGAATGATAGAGAAAGAGAATGATATTGAGAGAGAATGATAGAGAGAGAGAATGATGGAGAGAGAGAATGATAGAGAGAGAGAATGATAGAGAGAGGGAATGATGGGGAGAGAATGATAGAGAGAGATAATGATGGAGACAGAGAATGATAGAGAGAGAATGATAGAGAGAGAGAATGATAGAGAAAGAGAATGATAGAGAGAGAGAGAATGATAGAGAGAATGATAGCGAGAGAATGATAGAGAGAGAATGATAGAGAGAGAGAATGATAGAGAAAGAGAATGATAGAAAGAGAGAATGATAGAGGGAAAACGATAGAGCGAGGGAATGATAGAGAGAGAATGATAGAGACAGATAATACTAGACAGAGATAGAGAGAGAGAATGATAGAGATAGGGAATGATAGAGAGAGAATAATAGAGAGAGAGAATAATAGAAAGTGAATGATAGAGAGAGAGAATGATAGAGAGAGAGAATGATAGAGAAAGAGTATGATAGAGAGAGAGAATGATAGAGAGAGAGAATGATAGAGAGAGAGAATGATAGAGAGAAAATGATAGAGAGAGAGAGAATGATAGAGAAAGAGAATGATGGAGAAAGAGAATGATAGAGAGAGAGAATGAGAGAGAGATAATGATAGAGAGAGAGAATGATAGAGAGAGAGAATGATGGAGAGAGAGAATGATAGAGAGAGGGAATGATAGAGAGAGAATGATAGAGAGAGATAATGATAGAGACAGAGAATGATAGAGAGAGATAATGATAGAGACAGAGAATGAAAGAGGGAGAATGATAGAGAGAGAATGATAGAGAGAGGAATGATAGAGAAAGAGAATGATAGAGAGAGCGAGAATGATGGAGCGAGAGAATGATAGAGAGAATGATAGAGACAGAGAGAATGATAGAGAAAGAGAATGATAGAAAGAGAGAATGATGGAGAGAAAATGATAGAGAGAGAATGATAGAGAGAGATAATGATAGAGAGAGAATGATGGAGAAAGAGAATGATAGAAAGAGAGAATGATAGAGAGAGGGAATGATAGAGAGAGATAATGATAGTGAGAAAGAATGATCGCGAGAAAATGATGGAGAGAGAATGATGGAAAGAGAGAATGATAGAGAGAGGGAATGATAGAGAGAGAATGATAGTGAGAGAGAATGATAGAGAGAGAGAATGATGGAGAGAGAGAATGATGGAGAGCGAATGATAGAGAGAGAATGATAGAGAGAGATAATGATAGAGAGAGAATGATGGAGAGAGAGAACGATGGAGAGAGAGAATGATGGAGAGAGAGAACGATGGAGAGAGAGAATGATAGTGAGAGAGAATGATAGAGAGAGAATGATAGTAAGAGAGAATGATGGAGAGAGAGAATGATAGAGAGAGAATGATGGAGAGAGAGAATGATAGAAAGAGAGAATGATAGAGAGAGGGAATGATAGAGAGAGATAATGATAGTGAGAGAGAATGATCGCAAGAAAATGATAGAGAGAGAATGATGGAAAGAGAGAATGATAGAGAGAGGGAATGATAGAGAGAGGGAATGATAGAGAGAGAATGATAGAGAGAGAATGATAGAGAGAGAATGATAGAGAGAGATAATGATAAAGACAGAGAATGAAAGAGGGAGAATGATAGAGAGAGAATGATAGAGAGAGGAATGATAGAGAAAGAGAATGATAGAGAGAGCGAGAATGATGGAGCGAGAGAATGATAGAGAGAGAGAGAATGATAGAGAAAGAGAATGATAGAAAGAGAGAATGATAGAGAGAATGATAGCGAGAGAATGATAGCGAGAGAATGATAGAGAGAGAATGATAGTGAGAGAGAATGATAGAGAGAGAATGATAGAGACATAGAGAATGATGGAGAAAGAGAATGATAGAAAGAGAGAATCATAGAAAGAAAATGATAGAGAGACGGAATGATAGAGAGAGAATGATAGAGAGAGAGAATGATAGAGAGAGGAAATGATAGAGAGAGAATGATAGAGAGAGATAATGATGGAGACAGAGAATGATAGAGAGAGAATGATAGAGAGAGAGAATGATAGAGAAAGAGAATGATAGAGAGAGAGAGAATGATAGCGAGAGAATGATAGAGAGAGAGAATGATAGTGAGAGAGAATGATAGTGAGAGAGAATGATAGAGAGAGAGAGAGAATGACAGAGAAAGAGAAAATGATGGAGAGAGAGAATGATGGAGAGAGAGAATGATAGAGAGAGAGAATGATAGAGAGAGAGAGAATGATAGAGAGAGAGAATGATAGTGAGAGGGAATGATAGAGAGAGAGAATGATGGAGAGAGAGAATGATAGAGAGAGAGAATAACAGAGAGAGAGAATGATAGTCAGAGAATGATAGAGAAAGAGAATGATATTGAGAGAGAATGATAGAGAGAGAGAATGATGGAGAGAGAGAATGATAGAGAGAGAATGATAGAGAAAGAGAATGATAGAGAGAGAGAGAATGATAGCGAGAGAATGATAGAGAGAGAGAATGATAGTGAGAGAGAATGATAGTGAGAGAAAATGATAGAGAGAGAGAGAGAATGACAGAGAAAGAGAAAATGATGGAGAGAGAGAATGATGGAGAGAGAGAATGATAGAGAGAGAGAATGATAGAGAGAGAGAGAATGATAGAGAGAGAGAATGATAGTGAGAGAGAATGATAGAGAGAGAGAATGATGGAGAGAGAGAATGATAGAGAGAGAGAATAACAGAGAGAGAGAATGATAGTCAGAGAATGATAGAGAAAGAGAATGATATTGAGAGAGAATGATAGAGAGAGAGAATGATGGAGAGAGAGAATGATAGAGAGAGAGAATGATAGAGAGAGGGAATGATGGGGAGAGAATGATAGAGAGAGATAATGATAGAGACAGAGAATGATAGAGAGAGAATGATAGAGAGAGAGAATGATAGAGAAAGAGAATGATAGAGAGGCAGAGAATGATAGAGAGAATGATAGCGAGAGAATGATAGCGAGAGAATGATAGCGAGAGAATGATAGAGAGAGAATGATGGAGAGAGAGAATGATAGTGAGAGGGAATGATAGAGAGAGAATGATAGAGAGAGAATGATAGAGTGAGAGAGAGAATGACAGAGAAAGAGAAAATGATGGAGAGAGAGAATGATGGAGAGAGAGAATGATAGAGAGAGAGAATGATAGAGAGAGAGAGAATGATAGAGAGAGAGAATGATAGTGAGAGAGAATGATAGAGAGAGAGAATGATGGAGAGAGAGAATGATAGAGAGAGAGAATAACAGAGAGAGAGAATGATAGTCAGAGAATGATAGAGAAAGAGAATGATATTGAGAGAGAATGATAGAGAGAGAGAATGATGGAGAGAGAGAATGATAGAGAGAGAGAATGATAGAGAGAGGGAATGATGGGGAGAGAATGATAGAGAGAGATAATGATGGAGACAGAGAATGATAGAGAGAGAATGATAGAGAGAGAGAATGATAGAGAAAGAGAATGATAGAGAGAGAGAGAATGATAGAGAGAATGATAGCGAGAGAATGATAGAGAGAGAATGATAGAGAGAGAGAATGATAGAGAAAGAGAATGATAGAAAGAGAGAATGATAGAGGGAAAACGATAGAGCGAGGGAATGATAGAGAGAGAATGATAGAGACAGATAATACTAGACAGAGATAGAGAGAGAGAATGATAGAGATAGGGAATGATAGAGAGAGAATAATAGAGAGAGAGAATAATAGAAAGTGAATGATAGAGAGAGAGAATGATAGAGAGAGAGAATGATAGAGAAAGAGTATGATAGAGAGAGAGAATGATAGAGAGAGAGAATGATAGAGAGAGAGAATGATAGAGAGAAAATGATAGAGAGAGAGAGAATGATAGAGAAAGAGAATGATGGAGAAAGAGAATGATAGAGAGAGAGAATGAGAGAGAGATAATGATAGAGAGAGAGAATGATAGAGAGAGAGAATGATGGAGAGAGAGAATGATAGAGAGAGGGAATGATAGAGAGAGAATGATAGAGAGAGATAATGATAGAGACAGAGAATGATAGAGAGAGATAATGATAGAGACAGAGAATGAAAGAGGGAGAATGATAGAGAGAGAATGATAGAGAGAGGAATGATAGAGAAAGAGAATGATAGAGAGAGCGAGAATGATGGAGCGAGAGAATGATAGAGAGAATGATAGAGACAGAGAGAATGATAGAGAAAGAGAATGATAGAAAGAGAGAATGATGGAGAGAAAATGATAGAGAGAGAATGATAGAGAGAGATAATGATAGAGAGAGAATGATGGAGAAAGAGAATGATAGAAAGAGAGAATGATAGAGAGAGGGAATGATAGAGAGAGATAATGATAGTGAGAAAGAATGATCGCGAGAAAATGATGGAGAGAGAATGATGGAAAGAGAGAATGATAGAGAGAGGGAATGATAGAGAGAGAATGATAGTGAGAGAGAATGATAGAGAGAGAGAATGATGGAGAGAGAGAATGATGGAGAGCGAATGATAGAGAGAGAATGATAGAGAGAGATAATGATAGAGAGAGAATGATGGAGAGAGAGAACGATGGAGAGAGAGAATGATGGAGAGAGAGAACGATGGAGAGAGAGAATGATAGTGAGAGAGAATGATAGAGAGAGAATGATAGTAAGAGAGAATGATGGAGAGAGAGAATGATAGAGAGAGAATGATGGAGAGAGAGAATGATAGAAAGAGAGAATGATAGAGAGAGGGAATGATAGAGAGAGATAATGATAGTGAGAGAGAATGATCGCAAGAAAATGATAGAGAGAGAATGATGGAAAGAGAGAATGATAGAGAGAGGGAATGATAGAGAGAGGGAATGATAGAGAGAGAATGATAGAGAGAGAATGATAGAGAGAGAATGATAGAGAGAGATAATGATAAAGACAGAGAATGAAAGAGGGAGAATGATAGAGAGAGAATGATAGAGAGAGGAATGATAGAGAAAGAGAATGATAGAGAGAGCGAGAATGATGGAGCGAGAGAATGATAGAGAGAGAGAGAATGATAGAGAAAGAGAATGATAGAAAGAGAGAATGATAGAGAGAATGATAGCGAGAGAATGATAGCGAGAGAATGATAGAGAGAGAATGATAGTGAGAGAGAATGATAGAGAGAGAATGATAGAGACATAGAGAATGATGGAGAAAGAGAATGATAGAAAGAGAGAATCATAGAGAGAAAATGATAGAGAGACGGAATGATAGAGAGAGAATGATAGAGAGAGAGAATGATAGAGAGAGGAAATGATAGAGAGAGAATGATAGAGAGAGATAATGATGGAGACAGAGAATGATAGAGAGAGAATGATAGAGAGAGAGAATGATAGAGAAAGAGAATGATAGAGAGAGAGAGAATGATAGCGAGAGAATGATAGAGAGAGAGAATGATAGTGAGAGAGAATGATAGTGAGAGAGAATGATAGAGAGAGAGAGAGAATGACAGAGAAAGAGAAAATGATGGAGAGAGAGAATGATGGAGAGAGAGAATGATAGAGAGAGAGAATGATAGAGAGAGAGAGAATGATAGAGAGAGAGAATGATAGTGAGAGGGAATGATAGAGAGAGAGAATGATGGAGAGAGAGAATGATAGAGAGAGAGAATAACAGAGAGAGAGAATGATAGTCAGAGAATGATAGAGAAAGAGAATGATATTGAGAGAGAATGATAGAGAGAGAGAATGATGGAGAGAGAGAATGATAGAGAGAGAGAATGATAGAGAGAGGGAATGATGGGGAGAGAATGATAGAGAGAGATAATGATAGAGACAGAGAATGATAGAGAGAGAATGATAGAGAGAGAGAATGATAGAGAAAGAGAATGATAGAGAGAGAGAGAATGATAGAGAGAGAGAGAATGATAGAGAGAATGATAGCGAGAGAATGATAGCGAGAGAATGATAGCGAGAGAATGATAGAGAGAGAATGATGGAGAGAGAGAATGATAGTGAGAGGGAATGATAGAGAGAGAATGATAGAGAGAGAATGATAGAGTGAGAGAGAGAATGACAGAGAAAGAGAAAATGATGGAGAGAGAGAATGATGGAGAGAGAGAATGATAGAGAGAGAGAATGATAGAGAGAGAGAGAATGATAGAGAGAGAGAATGATAGTGAGAGAGAATGATAGAGAGAGAGAATGATGGAGAGAGAGAATGATAGAGAGAGAGAATAACAGAGAGAGAGAATGATAGTCAGAGAATGATAGAGAAAGAGAATGATATTGAGAGAGAATGATAGAGAGAGAGAATGATGGAGAGAGAGAATGATAGAGAGAGAGAATGATAGAGAGAGGGAATGATGGGGAGAGAATGATAGAGAGAGATAATGATAGAGACAGAGAATGATAGAGAGAGAATGATAGAGAAAGAGAATGATAGAGAGAGAGAGAATGATAGAGAGAATGATAGCGAGAGAATGATAGAGAGAGAATGATAGAGAGAGAGAATGATAGAGAAAGAGAATGATAGAAAGAGAGAATGATAGAGGGAAAACGATAGAGCGAGGGAATGATAGAGAGAGAATGATAGAGACAGATAATACTAGACAGAGATAGAGAGAGAGAATGATAGAGATAGGGAATGATAGAGAGAGAATAATAGAGAGAGAGAATGATAGAAAGAGAATGATAGAGAGAGAGAATGATAGAGAGAGAGAATGATAGAGAAAGAGTATGATAGAGAGAGAGAATGATAGAGAGAGAGAATGATAAAGAGAGAGAATGATAGAGAGCGAATGATAGAGAGAGAATGATAGAAAGAGAGAATGATAGAGAGAAAATGATAGAGAGAGAGAGAATGATAGAGAAAGAGAATGATGGAGAAAGAGAATGATAGAGAGAGAGAATGAGAGAGAGATAATGATAGAGAGAGAGAATGATAGAGAGAGAGAATGATGGAGAGAGAGAATGATAGAGAGAGGGAATGATAGAGAGAGAATGATAGAGAGAGATAATGATAGAGACAGAGAATGAAAGAGGGAGAATGATAGAGAGAGAATGATAGAGAGAGGAATGATAGAGAAAGAGAATGATAGAGAGAGCGAGAATGATGGAGCGAGAGAATGATAGAGAGAATGATAGAGACAGAGAATGATAGAAAGAGAGAATGATGGAGAGAAAATGATAGAGAGAGAATGATAGAGAGAGATAATGATAGAGAGAGAATGATGGAGAAAGAGAATGATAGAAAGAGAGAATGATAGAGAGAGGGAATGATAGAGAGAGATAATGATAGTGAGAAAGAATGATCGCGAGAAAATGATGGAGAGAGAATGATGGAAAGAGAGAATGATAGAGAGAGGGAATGATAGAGAGAGAATGATAGTGAGAGAGAATGATAGAGAGAGAGAATGATGGAGAGAGAGAATGATGGAGAGCGAATGATAGAGAGAGAATGATAGAGAGAGATAATGATAGAGAGAGAATGATGGAGAGAGAGAACGATGGAGAGAGAGAATGATAGTGAGAGAGAATGATAGAGAGAGAATGATAGTAAGAGAGAATGATGGAGAGAGAGAATGATAGAGAGAGAATGATGGAGAGAGAGAATGATAGAAAGAGAGAATGATAGAGAGAGGGAATGATAGAGAGAGATAATGATAGTGAGAGAGAATGATCGCAAGAAAATGATAGAGAGAGAATGATGGAAAGAGAGAATGATAGAGAGAGGGAATGATAGAGAGAGGGAATGATAGAGAGAGAATGATAGAGAGAGAATGATAGAGAGAGAATGATAGAGAGAGATAATGATAGAGACAGAGAATGAAAGAGGGAGAATGATAGAGAGAGAATGATAGAGAGAGGAATGATAGAGAAAGAGAATGATAGAGAGAGCGAGAATGATGGAGCGAGAGAATGATAGAGAGAGAGAGAATGATAGAGAAAGAGAATGATAGAAAGAGAGAATGATAGAGAGAATGATAGCGAGAGAATGATAGCGAGAGAATGATAGAGAGAGAATGATAGTGAGAGAGAATGATAGAGAGAGAATGATACAGACATAGAGAATGATGGAGAAAGAGAATGATAGAAAGAGAGAATGATAGAGAGAAAATGATAGAGAGACGGAATGATAGAGAGAGAATGATAGAGAGAGAGAATGATAGAGAGAGGAAATGATAGAGAGAGAATGATAGAGAGAGATAATGATGGAGACAGAGAATGATAGAGAGAGAATGATAGAGAGAGAGAATGATAGAGAGAGAGAATGATAGAGAGAGAGAGAATGATAGCGAGAGAATGATAGAGAGAGAGAATGATAGTGAGAGAGAATGATAGTGAGAGAGAATGATAGAGAGAGAGAGAGAATGACAGAGAAAGAGAAAATGATGGAGAGAGAGAATGATGGAGAGAGAGAATGATAGAGAGAGAGAATGATAGTGAGAGAGAATGATAGAGAGAGAGAATGATGGAGAGAGAGAATGATAGAGAGAGAGAATAACAGAGAGAGAGAATGATAGTCAGAGAATGATAGAGAAAGAGAATGATATTGAGAGAGAATGATAGAAAGAGAGAATGATGGAGAGAGAGAATGATAGAGAGAGAGAATGATTGAGAGAGGGAATGATGGGGAGAGAATGATAGAGAGAGATAATGATAGAGACAGAGAATGATAGAGAGAGAATGATAGAGAGAGAGAATGATAGAGAAAGAGAATGATAGAGAGAGAGAGAATGATAGAGAGAATGATAGCGAGAGAATGATAGCGAGAGAATGATAGAGAGAGAATGATGGAGAGAGAGAATGATAGTGAGAGGGAATGATAGAGAGAGAATGATAGAGAGAGAATGATAGAGTGAGAGAGAGAATGACAGAGAAAGAGAAAATGATGGAGAGAGAGAATGATGGAGAGAGAGAATGATAGTGAGAGAGAATGATAGAGAGAGAGAATGATGGAGAGAGAGAATGATTGAGAGAGAGAATAACAGAGAGAGAGAATGATAGTCAGAGAATGATAGAGAAAGAGAATGATATTGAGAGAGAATGATAGAGAGAGAGAATGATGGAGAGAGAGAATGATAGAGAGAGAGAATGATAGAGAGAGGGAATGATGGGGAGAGAATGATAGAGAGAGATAATGATAGAGACAGAGAATGATAGAGAGAGAATGATAGAGAGAGAGAATGATAGAGGAAGAGAATGATAGAGAGAGAGAGAATGATAGAGAGAATGATAGCGAGAGAATGATAGAGAGAGAATGATAGAGAGAGAGAATGATAGAGAAAGAGAATGATAGAAAGAGAGAATGATAGAGGGAAAACGATAGAGCGAGGGAATGATAGAGAGAGAATGATAGAGACAGATAATACTAGACAGAGATAGAGAGAGAGAATGATAGAGATAGGGAATGATAGAGAGAGAATAATAGAGAGAGAGAATGATAGAAAGAGAATGATAGAGAGAGAGAATGATAGAGAGAGAGAATGATAGAGAAAGAGTATGATAGAGAGAGAGAATGATAGAGAGAGAGAATGATAGAGAGAGAGAATGATAGAGAGCGAATGATAGAGAGAGAATGATAGAAAGAGAGAATGATAGAGAGAAAATAATAGAGAGAGAGAGAATGATAGAGAAAGAGAATGATGGAGAAAGAGAATGATAGAGAGAGAGAATGAGAGAGAGATAATGATAGAGAGAGAGAATGATAGAGAGAGAGAATGATGGAGAGAGAGAATGATAGAGAGAGGGAATGATAGAGAGAGAATGATAGAGAGAGATAATGATAGAGACAGAGAATGATAGAGAGAGATAATGATAGAGACAGAGAATGAAAGAGGGAGAATGATAGAGAGAGAATGATAGAGAGAGAATGATAGAGAGAGGAATGATAGAGAGAGGGAATGATAGAGAGAGATAATGATAGAGAGAGAGAATGATACAGAAAGAGAAAATGATGGAGAGAGAGAATGATGGAGAGATAGAATGATAGAAAGAGAGAATGATAGAGAGAGGGAATGATAGAGAAAGAATGATAGAGAGAGATAATGATAGACACAGAGAATGATAGAGAGAGAGAATGATAGAGAAAGAGAATGATAGAGAGAAAGAGAAAGATAGAGAGAATGATAGCGAGAGAATGATAGAGAGAGAATGATGGAGAGAGAGAATGATAGAGAGAGGGAATGATAGAGAGAGAATGATAGAGACAGAGAATGATGGAGAGAGTATGATAGAGAGAGAGAATGATAGAGAAAGAGAAAGATGGAGAGAGAGAGAATGATAGAGAGAATGATAGAGAGAGAGAATGATAGTGAGAGAGAATGATAGAGAGAGAGAGAATGATAGAGAAAGAGAAAATGATGGAGAGAGAGAATGATAGAGAAAGAATGATGGAGAGAGAGAATGATAGAGAGAGAGAGAATGATAGAGAAAGAGAATGATAGAAAGAGAGAATGATAGTGAGAGAGAATGATAGAGAGAGAGAATGATGGAGAGAGAGAATGATGGAGAGAGAATGATAGAGAGAGAATGATAGAGAGAGATAATGATAGAGAGAGAGAATGATAGAGAAAGAGAATGATAGAGAGAATGATAGCGAGAGAATGATAGAGAGAGAATGATGGAGAGAGAGAATGATAGAGAGAGGGAATGATAGGGAGAGTATGATAGAGACAGAGAATGATAGAGAGAGTATGATAGAGAGAGAGAATGATAGAAAAAGAGAAAGATGGAGAGAGAGAGAATGATAGAGAGGATGATAGAGAGCGAGAATGATGGAGAGATAGAATGATAGAAAGAGAGAATGATAGAGAGAGGGAATGATAGAGGAAGAATGATAGAGAGAGATAATGAAAGACACAGAGAATGATAGAGAGAGAGAATGATAGAAAAAGAGAATGATAGAGAGAAAGAGAAAGATAGAGAGAATGATAGCGAAAGAATGATAGAGAGAATGATGGAGAGAGAGAATGATAGAGAGAGGGAATGATAGAGAGAGAATGATAGAGACAGAGAATGATAGAGAGAGTATGATAGAGAGGGAGAATGATAGAGAAAGAGAAAGATGGAGAGAGAGAGAATGATAGAGAGAATGATAGAGAGAGAGAATGATAGTGAGAGAGAATGATAGAACGAGAGAGAATGATAGAGAAAGAGAAAATGATGGAGAGAGAGAATGATAGAGAGAGAGAATGATAGAGTGAGAATGATGGAGAGAGAGAATGATGGAGAGAGAGAATGATAGTGAGAGAGAATGATAGTGAGAGAGAATGATAGAGAGAGAATGATAGTGAGAGAGAAAGATAGAGAGAGAGAATGATGGAGAGAGAGAGAATGATAGAGACAGAATGATGGAGAGAGAGAATGATAGAAAGTGAGAATGATAGAGAGAGAGAATGATAGAGAGAGGGAATAATAGAGTGAGAATGATGGAGAGAGAGAATGATGAAGAGAGAGAATGATAGAGAGAGAATGATAGAGAGAGAGAATGATAGTGAGAGAGAATGATAGAGAGAGAGAATGATGGAGAGAGAGAATGATAGAGAGAGAATGATAGAGAGAGAATGATGGAGAGAGAGAATGATAGAGAGAGAGATTGATAGAGAGAGAATGATAGAGAGAGAATGATGGAGAGAGAGAATGATAGAGAGAAAATGATAGAGAGAGAATGATAGAGAGAGACAATGATAGACAGAGAATGATAGAGAGAGAGAATGATAGTGAGAGAGAATGATAGAGAGAGAGAATGATGGAGAGAGAGAATGATAGAGAGCGAATGATAGAGAGAGAATGATAGAGAGAGAGAATGATAGAAACAGAGAATGATAGAGAGAGGGAATGATAGAGAGAGATAATGATAGAGAGAGAGAATGATACAGAAAGAGAAAATGATGGAGAGAGAGAATGATGGAGAGAGAGAATGATAGAGAGAGAGAATGATAGAGAGAGAGAATGATAGAGAGAGAATGATGGAGAGAGAGAATGATAGAAAGAGAGAATGATAGAGAGAGGGAATGATAGAGAGAGAATGATAGAGAGAGATAATGATAGTGAGAGAGAATGATAGAGGGAGAGAATGATGGAGAGAGAGAATGATAGAGACAGAGAATGATAGAGAGAGGGAATGATAGAGAGAGAGATAATGATAGAGAGAATGATAGAGAGAGAAAGATGGAGAGAAAGAATGATAGAGAGAGAATGATAGAGAGAGAATGATAGAGAGAGATAATGATAGACAGAGAATGATAGAGAGAGAGAATGATAGAGAGAGAGAATGATAGAGAGAGGGAATGATAGAGAGAGAATGATAGAGAGAGATAATGATAGAGACAGAGAATGATAGAGAGAGAATGATAGAGAGAGAGAATGATAGAGAAAGAGAATGATAGAGAGAGAGAGAGTGATAGAGAGAATGATAGCGAGAGAATGATAGAGAGAGAGAATGATAGCGAGAGAATGATAGAGAGAGAATGATAGAGAGAGAGAATGATTGTGAGAGAGAGAATGATAAAGAAAGATAAAATGATGGAGAGAGAGAATGATGGAGAGAGAGAATGATAGAGAGAGAATGATAGAGAGAGAGAATAATAGCGAGAGAGAATGATAGAGAGAGAGAATGATGGAGAGAAAGAATGATAGAGAGAGAATGATAGAGAGAGAATGATGGAGAGAGAGAATGATAGAGAGAGAATGATAGAGAATGAATGATGGAGAGAGAGAATGATAGAGAGAGAATGATAGAGAATGAATGATGGAGAGAGAGAATGAACGAGAGAGAGAATGATAGAAAGAGAGAATGATAGAGAGAGAATGATAGAGAGAGAGAGAATGATAGAGAGAGAGAATGATAGAGAAAGAGAATGATAGAGAGAGAGAGAATGATAGAGAGAATGATAGCGAGAGAATGATGGAGAGAGAGAATGATAGAGAGGGAGAACGATAGAGAGAGAATGATAGAGAGAGAGAATGATAGACAGAGAATGATAGAGAGAGAGAATGATAGAGAGAGAATGATAGAGAGAGAGAATGATAGAGAGAGAATGATAGAAAGAGAGAATGATAGAGAGAAAATGAAAGAGAGAGAGAGAATGATGGAAAAAGAGAATGATGGAGAAAGAGAATGATAGAGAGAGAGAATGATAGAGAGAGAGAATGATAGTGAGAGAGAATGATAGAGAGAGAGAATGATGGAGAGAGAGAATGATAGAGAGAGAGAATGATAGAGAGAGAGAATCATGGAGAGAGAGAATGATAGAGAGAGAGAATGATAGTGAGAGAGAATGATAGAGAGAGAGAATGATGGAGAGAGAGAATGATAGAGAGAGAATGATAGAGAGAGAATGATGGAGAGAGAGAATGATAGAGAGAGAATGATGGAGAGAGAGAATGATAGAGAGAGAGAATGATAGAAAGAGAGAATGATAGAGAGAGAATGATAGATAGAGAGAATGATAGAGAGAGAGAATGATAGAAAAAGAGAATGATAGAGAGAGAATGATAGGGAGAGATAATGATAGAGAGAGAATGATAGGGAGAGATAATGATAGAGAGAGAATGATAGAGAGAGAATGATAAAGAGAGAGAATGATAGACAGAGAATGATAGAGAGAGAGAATGATAGAGAGAGAGAATGATAGAGAGCGAATGATAGAGAGAGAATGATAGAGAGAGAGAATGATAGAAACAGAGAATGATAGAGAGAGGGAATGATAGAGAGAGATAATGATAGAGAGAGAGAATGATACAGAAAGAGAAAATGATGGAGAGAGAGAATGATGGAGAGATAGAATGATAGAAAGAGAGAATGATAGAGAGAGGGAATGATAGAGAAAGAATGATAGAGAGAGATAATGATAGACACAGAGAATGATAGAGAGAGAGAATGATAGAGAAAGAGAATGATAGAGAGAAAGAGAAAGATAGAGAGAATGATAGCGAGAGAATGATAGAGAGAGAATGATGGAGAGAGAGCATGATAGAGAGAGGGAATGATAGAGAGAGAATGATAGAGACAGAGAATGATGGAGAGAGTATGATAGAGAGAGAGAATGATAGAGAAAGAGAAAGATGGAGAGAGAGAGAATGATAGAGAGAATGATAGAGAGAGAGAATGATAGTGAGAGAGAATGATAGAGAGAGAGAGAATGATAGAGAAAGAGAAAATGATGGAGAGAGAGAATGATAGAGAAAGAATGATGGAGAGAGAGAATGATAGAGAGAGAGAGAATGATAGAGAAAGAGAATTGTAGAAAGAGAGAATGATAGTGAGAGAGAATGATAGAGAGAGAGAATGATGGAGAGAGAGAATGATGGAGAGAGAATGATAGAGAGAGAATGATAGAGAGAGATAATGATAGAGAGAGAGAATGATAGAGAAAGAGAATGATAGAGAGAATGATAGCGAGAGAATGATAGAGAGAGAATGATGGAGAGAGAGAATGATAGAGAGAGGGAATGATAGGGAGAGTATGATAGAGACAGAGAATGATAGAGAGAGTATGATAGAGAGAGAGAATGATAGAAAAAGAGAAAGATGGAGAGAGAGAGAATGATAGAGAGGATGATAGAGAGCGAGAATGATGGAGAGATAGAATGATAGAAAGAGAGAATGATAGAGAGAGGGAATGATAGAGGAAGAATGATAGAGAGAGATAATGAAAGACACAGAGAATGATAGAGAGAGAGAATGATAGAGAAAGAGAATGATAGAGAGAAAGAGAAAGATAGAGAGAATGATAGCGAAAGAATGATAGAGAGAATGATGGAGAGAGAGAATGATAGAGAGAGGGAATGATAGAGAGAGAATGATAGAGACAGAGAATGATAGAGAGAGTATGATAGAGAGGGAGAATGATAGAGAAAGAGAAAGATGGAGAGAGAGAGAATGATAGAGAGAATGATAGAGAGAGAGAATGATAGTGAGAGAGAATGATAGAACGAGAGAGAATGATAGAGAAAGAGAAAATGATGGAGAGAGAGAATGATAGAGAGAGAGAATGATAGAGTGAGAATGATGGAGAGAGAGAATGATGGAGAGAGAGAATGATAGTGAGAGAGAATGATAGTGAGAGAGAATGATAGAGAGAGAATGATAGTGAGAGAGAAAGATAGAGAGAGAGAATGATGGAGAGAGAGAGAATGATAGAGACAGAATGATGGAGAGAGAGAATGATAGAAAGTGAGAATGATAGAGAGAGAGAATGATAGAGAGAGGGAATAATAGAGTGAGAATGATGGAGAGAGAGAATGATGAAGAGAGAGAATGATAGAGAGAGAATGATAGAGAGAGAGAATGATAGTGAGAGAGAATGATAGAGAGAGAGAATGATGGAGAGAGAGAATGATAGAGAGAGAATGATAGAGAGAGAATGATGGAGAGAGAGAATGATAGAGAGAGAGATTGATAGAGAGAGAATGATAGAGAGAGAATGATGGAGAGAGAGAATGATAGAGAGAGAGAATGATAGAAAGAGAGAATGATAGAGAGAGAATGATGGATAGAGAGAATGATAGAGAGAGAGAATGATAGAAAAAGAGAATGATAGAGTGAGAATGATAGAAAAAGAGAATGATAGAGAGAGAATGATAGAGAGAGATAATGATAGAGAGAGATAATGATAGAGAGAGAATGATAGAGAGAGAGAATGATAGAGAGAAAATGATAGAGAGAGAATGATAGAGAGAGACAATGATAGACAGAGAATGATAGAGAGAGAGAATGATAGTGAGAGAGAATGATAGAGAGAGAGAATGATGGAGAGAGAGAATGATAGAGAGCGAATGATAGAGAGAGAATGATAGAGAGAGAGAATGATAGAAACAGAGAATGATAGAGAGAGGGAATGATAGAGAGAGATAATGATAGAGAGAGAGAATGATACAGAAAGAGAAAATGATGGAGAGAGAGAATGATGGAGAGAGAGAATGATAGAGAGAGAGAATGATAGAGAGAGAGAATGATAGAGAGAGAATGATGGAGAGAGAGAATGATAGAAAGAGAGAATGATAGAGAGAGGGAATGATAGAGAGAGAATGATAGAGAGAGATAATGATAGTGAGAGAGAATGATAGAGGGAGAGAATGATGGAGAGAGAGAATGATAGAGACAGAGAATGATAGAGAGAGGGAATGATAGAGAGAGAGATAATGATAGAGAGAATGATAGAGAGAGAAAGATGGAGAGAAAGAATGATAGAGAGAGAATGATAGAGAGAGAATGATAGAGAGAGATAATGATAGACAGAGAATGATAGAGAGAGAGAATGATAGAGAGAGAGAATGATAGAGAGAGGGAATGATAGAGAGAGAATGATAGAGAGAGATAATGATAGAGACAGAGAATGATAGAGAGAGAATGATAGAGAGAGAGAATGATAGAGAAAGAGAATGATAGAGAGAGAGAGAGTGATAGAGAGAATGATAGCGAGAGAATGATAGAGAGAGAGAATGATAGCGAGAGAATGATAGAGAGAGAATGATAGAGAGAGAGAATGATTGTGAGAGAGAGAATGATAAAGAAAGATAAAATGATGGAGAGAGAGAATGATGGAGAGAGAGAATGATAGAGAGAGAATGATAAAGAGAGAGAATAATAGCGAGAGAGAATGATAGAGAGAGAGAATGATGGAGAGAGAGAATGATAGAGAGAGAATGATAGAGAGAGAATGATGGAGAGAGAGAATGATAGAGAGAGAATGATAGAGAATGAATGATGGAGAGAGAGAATGATAGAGAGAGAATGATAGCGAATGAATGATGGAGAGAGAGAATGAACGAGAGAGAGAATGATAGAAAGAGAGAATGATAGAGAGAGAATGATAGAGAGAGAGAGAATGATAGAGAGAGAGAATGATAGAGAAAGAGAATGATAGAGAGAGAGAGAATGATAGAGAGAATGATAGCGAGAGAATGATGGAGAGAGAGAATGATAGAGAGGGAGAACGATAGAGAGAGAATGATAGAGAGAGAGAATGATAGACAGAGAATGATAGAGAGAGAGAATGATAGAGAGAGAATGATAGAGAGAGAGAATGATAGAGAGAGAATGATAGAAAGAGAGAATGATAGAGAGAAAATGAAAGAGAGAGAGAGAATGATGGAAAAAGAGAATGATGGAGAAAGAGAATGATAGAGAGAGAGAATGATAGAGAGAGAGAATGATAGTGAGAGAGAATGATAGAGAGAGAGAATGATGGAGAGAGAGAATGATAGAGAGAGAGAATGATAGAGAGAGAGAATCATGGAGAGAGAGAATGATAGTGAGATAATGATAGAGAGAGAGAATGATAGTGAGAGAGAATGATAGAGAGAGAGAATGATAGAAAGAGAGAATGATAGAGAGAGAATGATGGATAGAGAGAATGATAGAGAGAGAGAATGATAGAAAAAGAGAATGATAGAGAGAGAATGATAGAGAGAGATAATGATAGAGAGAGAATGATAGAGAGAGAGAATGATAGAGAGAAAATGATAGAGAGAGAATGATAGAGGGAGACAATGATAGACAGAGAATGATAGAGAGAGAGAATGATAGTGAGAGAGAATGATAGAGAGAGAGAATGATGGAGAGAGAGAATGATAGAGAGCGAATGATAGAGAGAGAATGATAGAGAGAGAGAATGATAGAAACAGAGAATGATAGAGAGAGGGAATGATAGAGAGAGATAATGATAGAGAGAGAGAATGATACAGAAAGAGAAAATGATGGAGAGAGAGAATGATGGAGAGAGAGAATGATAGAGAGAGAGAATGATAGAGAGAGAGAATGATAGAGAGAGAATGATGGAGAGAGAGAATGATAGAAAGAGAGAATGATAGAGAGAGGGAATGATAGAGAGAGAATGATAGAGAGAGATAATGATAGTGAGAGAGAATGATAGAGGGAGAGAATGATGGAGACAGAGAATGATAGAGACAGAGAATGATAGAGAGAGGGAATGATAGAGAGAGAGAATGATAGTGAGAGAGAATGATAGAGAGAGAGAATTATGGAGAGACATAATGATAGAGACAGAGAATGATAGAGAGAGAATGATAGAGAGAGAAATAATGATAGAGAGAATGATAGAGAGAGAAAGATGGAGAGAAAGAATGATAGAGAGAGAATGATAGAGAGAGATAATGATAGACAGAGAATGATAGAGAGAGAGAATGATAGAGAGAGAGAATGATAGAGAGAGGGAATGATAGAGAGAGAATGATAGAGAGAGATAATGATAGAGACAGAGAATGATAGAGAGAGAATGATAGAGAGAGAATGATAGAGAGAGAGAATGATAGAGAGAGAGAATGATAGAAAGAGAGAATGATAGAGAGTAAATGATAGAGAGAGGGAATGATAGAGAGAGAATGATAGAGAGAGAATGATAGAGAGAGAGAATGATAGAGAAAGAGAAAATGATGGAGAGAGAGAATGATGGAGAGAGAGAATGATAGAGAGAAAATGATAGAGAGAGAGAATGATAGAGAGAGGGAATGATAGAGTGAGAATGATGGAGAGAGAGAGAGAATGATAGTGAGAGAGAGATGATGTAGAGAAAAACAAATATGTGCCAGGGAAATAGAAAGCGACAGAAAAAGAGAGAACGAAAAGAATGACGGAGAGGCATGATACAGAGGGAGCCGTGTGTGTGTATGTCTGTGTGTGTGTGTGTGTGTGCGTGCGTGCGCGCGCGCGTGACATATGCTATAAAGAGCTGCAATTTGAAAATTGTACGGAATGCTGTCGTAACATTAGTGTTTATCTGTAGGATACAGCATTTATCATCACCTATATAATAGGTCGAGGAAGCGCCCACCCTCACTTACCCACTCATACTAGTATATGAGCACGTTTCCACAACTCACATCAGACCAGCAGTCGGTATGTTTCTGATGCGACTTGGCGATGCTTATTTGTTCACGCACAACACCCGTATTCATTCATACCGTCATACGAGGTGCTTTTTCGTAGTTGCATTCTTGGAAGCTTACGGATAATAATAAAATAAAGCAATATAATCATACCACGAATTGTCGAGTGGTAGACTGGGGAACCCGAGCTCAAAAATGGTTAGTCATGCATGCAAACTAACAAATCTTTATAATCTATGGTGATTGTAATGGGAATGGCAACAGTCTTCTACTGCGAATGATTGTTACCATATGAGCTCTCATCAATGAGGCATCCTCAGTGTATTTCTGAATCGAAGGGTCACCTCCCAAAGCTACAGTTGTAGCAAATGCAGCAGCATAAACTCCACAACTAAATGCATCCGGCTGTTTTGAAACGGGCTGAATAGAGATACAGTCAATCTCCACGGAAGGATAACGTGCATGAATATACCTTCGTACTTCTTTATGCATGCAAGTAAATGCACTTGGACACATGCTATCATAAATCAACACATGCGAGCCGTTGTACAATATGCAACACCAGTGCCTCCATTTGTTCCCACCAATTATTTGCATGTCATGTACGGATTGGCATGGCTTGATAAAGCGAAAGTACCCAGTGTAATTGGCAGGATTGAAATCAAAGTGTACGTTTTCTTTCAGTATTTGTTGAAATAAATCGACACTTGTATCAGTCAGGAGGCTGGTTTCCGTTGTAATATTCCCAATAACCTGATCGACATCAATGTTTCGGCGAACAACCTCAAGCGCTTCCACATCGGAATCTGTAATGTCGATTTCAATTTCTTCGTCAGATTCTATCGGCGCCCAATCCCTATCGTGATCGAAGGGTTTATGGATGTCTAGTCCATTATTTTGCCGTATATTTTGCAGCAAATCTTCGTTCAACGAAACACTGCCTGTGGTTCGGAATCGTTTGCGTGGCAATTGCTGCACCTTGGATTTGCGCAATGTTTTCAGAGGAGCATTTTTTTTTTTCATTTCATTCTGTTCGCGCGCCTCCAACACATAGTCCGGTTCTCGAAGCGGCATATTTCGATTTCGCCGACTATCGAGGATTTCCGGTAGAAGACCTTGCATGTAAAAACGTGACAAGAATGGTTGAATTTGGTGCCAAAACTGATCATCTTTTGGCACCTTCACGTATTTAATATCAACGGAAGTCCATAAAGCAAAAATACAATATTTTCGCCCGGTTATGTGTAGTTGACCTTGAACTTGGTAGTAGTAATGATGCGTCTTATTCATCACTGAACATTCCTCTTATCGAAAATACTCCTGAGACGGGGATTGCGTTGAATAGCTTCCTCCAGATTTTCGTCCTGGGCCGAAAAAGGGCACTTGATTTCAACAATACCATCCTCATCGATTAGGCCGTCTGGCGCAGCACCCAAGTACGGAATGTCTGCATCGATAAAAAGTCCACATGGCATAATTGACTTATTGAGTTCAAACTCCAATGCCTTTTTGGCAGCTTGCTCATTAGCAATCCCAAACTGCACTGCGGGTGCGTCGATGATTTTCGGATAACGAATACTTTGCACAATTTTCGAACAAGAGGTTGTTCGGAGCATTCGACAGATTTGTCCGAATTTCGAAGCAGTTATGAGGCTTGTACGTAACTGGTGCCATAATTCACTGTCACTCTGAGCCACGGTATCTCGCTCAATCTGGCCTCGATTTGCACTCCTTTGCTTCAATTTTTCGAAATGATTTTCGACGAGTACGTTATAAACCGCCTCTGGAACATCGGGTTGCTGACACGATGGTCCATAATCTTTATCGATGCCCTGCCACCTTCGATGTTTGCGTCTGCCCTTTTGTTGACGTCGCAACTTATTTTGACGTATCTTGCGCTGCCTACTCCGCTCTAATCTAGCAACGATAAGAGGAACTCTTTTCGCCTTACTGTAGTGCACTTTTGAAAGCAGCTTTTGGCTATTGTGCTGTATAAATGCACCGTAGCATCTCATTTGATAAGAATTTCTCGCGCAGTGATTGATCCGTTTTCTACAATTGAGTTTGTTTACGATTGAATTGCAGGCTTCAGCAATGTTATTTGTTTGAGCCTGTAACAAACTATCTGCGTGACAACTGAGGTAGCGGACGGCTTCTGCTGCGTCACGGTAGATACCAGTTCGTTCAAGCTCTGGAATCAAATTCTTCTCGTTCTCCTTTGGTTCGCAAGGAAATGGCAATGACTTGCAAGACGCGTGTTGTCCAAAAACGTGTCCAAGCAGGATTAAAATGTCATTTTGAAGCATTTTAATTTTGTCTGTTTCAGACTCGCTATCCGCTTTGCGAATATCTCGTGCACGCTCAATATTTCTTCGTATCTTTAAACCGCAGTCATGAACTTGTTTCCGTAATGCAGCAACTGTTACGATACCTTTCTGGGGCTGAGCTTCTAGCCGTTTTATCGATGCATTCCTCATTTTTTTGCCTAAATTACGAAACAAGTGGTTACTGCATTCCACTTTGTGTACAACTATGCGATGAGCAGCGTAGGGGTCGGCATCTCTGATTGCTTGATAAGTGCTGCTATCGCCATCAGAAATGAGCGTTTTGTATATTAAACCATGAATTTCTATGCTGTTTTTAAATCCTTCAAGAATTATATCAGCTTCCATAGCTGTAGAGCTTTGGTCGCGACCCCAATTCTTGTAACATATATGCTCGCGTGGTTCCATAGCAAGTTGTTCATTCTTGGCGCACACTGCGCAATATTTATTCCTCACACCACCGAAAAGGACTTTTTTTGTTTCGAAGCCAATAATCGAGCTATTACCTGACAACGAATCGTACTTCCCATTCGCGTAAGTACGCTTTGCCCAACTTCCATCGGCTATGACTGCAATCAATGGAAAGCCGTTTTTAACGCGGCCTTCCTTTATGGCAATCTGTTTTTCTTCTTCTGCCGCCACATCCATTTGTTCGGCGGCAACGGCTTCAAAATCATCATACATGATGTCGCGAAACTTGCGATACGCAACATGCGAAAGCGGACGGACATTCATCGCCGCAAGCTGCTCTTGCAACGTCGAACATCCGGTCCCGGAAGTTATAGTGCCGCAAACTGCACTTTCGTTAATGCCCATCGTACTATGATCATCGGAATCGGTCCAAATATTGAAACCGTAATTGCACATTTCACACCTAAAAAGCAATTGGGTTCTCAATCCACGATCAATGTATTTCTCCAATTTGAGATGACGAAAATGACACTCTAAACCACGGCTGTGAGAGTCAAATTTTTCATGCAACTGTTGAAGAAAGAAGGTTATATCGACTATCCGTCGACCTTCGACTTCCACGTCAACGCGACCCGTATCTAATGCAGGCTCACTATCTACAAGAAGCTCATGTTCATCAGTATCAGAACCTTCCTGATGATGGTCTGTCTGATTAACAACTTTCTTTTTTTCGAGATCGTGCAATTGGCAATCAAATGAAGGTTGTGGAAAATCGAAAGCCGATTTTGCTCCAGGCAACCCCATTTCTCGCGAAACATCTGCATGCAAAGCTGGCTCAATGCTTCTTGCCTGTGAGCCATCTGTATGGATACTGCATGTATCTAACTGCGGTATCGGCTTAGCAGCTTCATCTTCTCCGAAAGCATGCAATTTACGGGGATGAGTGCTCACTTTCTGAGGGCTACTCGAATTTAGAGTAACTATCGAAAATTCTCCCATTTCTGGACGAATTTCGAAAGTGCTTGGTGCAACGTGTTGCTCAGATGAGAACACAGTATTTTCAAGGGGCTCGCAAATATGCACATTAGTGACATTATTTTTTGTTGCACCAACTTTCATATGCCTATCTCTGCCACTGATTTCTGCAAGCCCATGATAGACGTTGTTCACGTCGAGATCATGCATTTCTCGTCGAAAACAAGCCTTCGAAAAATCGGCAACAGAGCATTGCTCTTGCTGCCCATCAATTTCTGAAAAGCATGCTTCAGAAATCTCGTTTTCAAACGAATACGTGCTCTGAGATTCGAGCTCGGAAGGTGAACATGCGTTACCTGATACGTGCCTCTCGATCGGTTCGACTTGTTCCCCAGCATAATTCCCAGGTTCTCCAGGTCGATTCCGAGGACGCCTGGGAAGAAATTGAATGTTCATGAATATGTCTGAAGGTACAATAAACTTTGCTTATAATTTCTCAAATCCTCGCAAAAAGTGAAAAAAAAAGAAATAAAAATAAAAAAAAGAAATAAAGTAAAATAAAAATAAAGCCTATATAAAAATCAATGTATTGGGGTCATTCCATGTCAAATCGACCAATGGTTGGTACCGACCCCTTTCGATTTGGATGAGTTTTGGTCAGAAGTATCCTTTTATCATAAAACGAAGTCCTACCGAAGGAAAAAAAATTATTTCTTTTTTTTCCAAAAGTTATGCAAAATTCAACATTTCACTGTTTTTCCCGGTTTTCAAGTTTAGTTTTTGAATATCTCAAAAACTATTATAGTTACAGGGATGGACCTGAATTTGTTCTAAAGAAGGTACTTGGCGCTATAGAAAAAAAAATATTTTGAAAAAAAAAATCACAAAATGATGAATTTGCAGAATTTTGAAATTTGAAAAATCGAAAAAATCGAAGTTCAATATTAAATTTTTGGCTCAAATTTTTTTATATAATGCCTTCAATAGAGTGTTCTGAAATTTTCAGGAGAGCGTTTTTTTTTTTCAAAGATATGAATTTTTGAATTATATTTTATTAAAGAAAAAATATAATCAACGGCAGAAGAATGTAAAAATAATATTATTTTTACAGTCTTATTGAAAGAGAGAAATTGGATAAAAAAATATTTTGGAAAAAAATATTTTGAAAAAAAAATTCAAAAAATGATGAATTTGCAGAATTTTGAAATTTGAAAAATCGAAAAAATCGAAGTTCAATATTAAATTTTTGAATTTTTTCTTTAATAAAATAAAATTCAAAAATTCATATCGTTGAAAAAAAAAAACGCTCTCCTGAAAATTTCAGAACACTCTATTGAAAGCATTATATAAAAAAATTTGAGCCAAAAATTTAATATTGAACTTCGATTTTTTCGATTTTTCAAATTTCAAAATTCTGCAAATTCATCATTTTTTGAATTTTTTTTTCAAAATATTTTTTTTTCTATAGCCCCAAGTACCTTCTTTAGAACAAATTCAGGTCCATCCCTGTAACTATAATAGTTTTTGAGATATTCAAAAACTAAACTTGAAAACCGGGAAAAACAGTGAAATGTTGAATTTTGCATAACTTTTGGAAAAAAAAGAAATAATTTTTTTTCCTTCGGTAGGACTTCGTTTCATGATAAACGGACACTTCTGACCAAAATTCATCCAAATCGATAGCGGTCGATTCCAACCATTGGTCGATTTGACATGGACTGACCCATTGGTATTAATTATTTCCTTCTCTGCTGCTCTAGCTCTCTCTCTATCTCCCCTCCCCGCCCAATTTGTCAAGAGAGAGAGAGAGAGAGAGAGAGAGAGAATGAGATATATATATATAGAGAGAGAGAAAGAAGCACCGGGTGGTCAAATGCCCGGATACATGGGGGTACCCCAGCTGAAATACTGGCACCCGTCATATAAAAAAAAAAAAAAAAATCGAGTAAGAAAAGATTATCAAATAATAAAAAAATCTATATAAATATCAATGTATTCTTATTAATTATTTCCCTCTCTGCTGCTCTAGCTCTCTTTCTCTCGCCTCTCCCCCCCATTTCTCAAGAGAGGGAAAGAGAGAGAGAGAGAGAGAGAAAAATTGGGTGGCCGAATGCCCGGATACATGGGGTTACCCCAGCTGAGATACTGGCACCCGCCATTAAAAAAAAAACGAATTAATGATTATCAAATAAAAATAAAGTTTATATAATAAAAATAAAGTAAAATCAAAATAAAGTTTATATTAAAATAAAGTCTATATAAATATCAATATATCGTTATTAATTATTTCCCTCTCTGCTGCTCTAGCTCTTTCTCTCTCTGCCCTCCCCGCCGAACTTCTCAACAGAGAGAGAGGGAGAGAGAGAGAGCTAGAGTAGCAGCGAGGGAAATAATTAATAACAATACATTGATATTTATATAGACTTTATTTTAATATAAGCTCTATTATTATTATATAAACATTATTTTTATTTTACTTTATTTTTATTATATAAACTTTATTTTTATTAGATAATGTTTTCGTATTCGTTTTTTTTTTCTCTATCATTCTCTCTCTGTCTCTCTTGAGAAATTGGGGGGAGAACCTCGCATTATACATTCATTCCACTTGGGGTTCAACAAATTTGAGTAAATTCTGCGGTCGATTAGTTTGGATCGGGGGCTTGAAATGTACATATTATTATTCCCATACTTATGGTAAATTTTGATATCTAGAGGCTTTTTCAGGATGTTTTCAGATTTTCCAACCACCCGGTGCTTCTTTCTCTCTCTCTCTATCATTCTCTCTCTCGCTCTCTCTCTATAATTCTCTCTCTCCCCCCGATTTCTCAAGAGAGAGAGAGAGAGAGAGAGAGAGAGAAAGAAGCACTGGGCGGGTGGAAAATCTAAAAACATCCTGAAAAAACCTCTAGATATCAAAATTTGCCATAAGTATGGGAAAAAAAATATGTACATTCCAAGCCCCTGATCCAAACTAATCGACCGCAGAATTTACCCAAATTTGTTGAACCCCTAGTGGAATGGATGTATGATGCGAGATTGGTAAAGAAGAAAACCCAAACTTGAACAAGGATAAGTGGAAAAGAAGAAGGGTTACGATAATCCACAGACTTCTTCTTTCTCCACATCATACATTATCTTTTCCCCGAATGTTAGTTGTAATAACACGTACCTGTGAATGCCGCTTAGTCGACGAGAATGAGCACGTTTATTCCATTTGTTATTTTTGTTGCCCATCTTTCTCACATCACTTTACACTTATGATAACAACAAACTATTTATACAATAAAATCTCTTGATAAAAATAATAGTTCTAGAACAATTCGTATGCTCTAATAATATAACTATATAACTTCACGGTGAAACGCGACATCTTACGATCGCGTCAACCAGTCATATAGACTGTTTTGTTTCTGTAAACCGTCCGTAGAATAAGATTGGTGTTGTCTCTATCTCTCTCAACTGCGGAACTATATATATATATGGATTTGTGTGCATGTGTGTGTGTGTGTGTGCGACCATACACATTGTATGTATAAACAAACACACACACACACACACATTAGTTGATTTACATACATGTGTATATATATAATTTGTCGCGTGCGTCCAGGCGGTGTGTGGATGTGTGTGTGTGTGTTTATACATACATTGCATCTGTTCATATAAATCTGCATATGTATGTATACATTTCCCCATATCGAGAGAGATAAAGAGAATACACGAATTTTTGTCTGAGGACGGTCCACAAAAGCAAAGCAGTCGAACAAACTGATTGTAATCAATTTGATTATAACAATTGTCCGCGATTGCTGGCACAATTATCATGCAAATATATATTTTTTAATACTTTACGTAAATAACAGTAATTATTTTAATTATAAATAAATAAAATTTGGTCGACAAATTATTCATATAATATTTATCTATTATTCAATCTAAACAAAATTAATTTAAAATTTACATTATTTTAGTCACTATTACTGAAATCTAAATAAAAAGTATTATCATTATTCTTAGAAATAAGACAATCTACAATATATCCATATTATTTAATCATTATTATCTTTGTAAAATAAATAATCTATCATTTCAAAATATTTGATCGACGATAATTATACAATTATCTTGCGTTTTTCGTAATTCATGCAAAGCACAAAAAAAAATCTAACGATGAGCTTCAGGTGCTCAATGGGTATGGGGAAGGTATATGTAAAGTATATCCAGAGGATGCATTCTCGTGGATACCTAAAACACCTTTACTTTACATATAAAATAAAAATGTCTAAGAGATATGGCCTACTGCGGCGGTCTTTCTCTCTCTCTCTTCCTCCCACCCACACTCGCTCACTCTCTCTCTCTCTCTCTCTCTCTCTCTCTCTCTCTTTCGCTCTGTGGCAAAATGCCTGGGAGACGGAAACACTTGGCTCTTCCCCCTATTACTATATATTACGGTACGAAGAAGACGCTGCTAGCGCTCAAGCATACACTTCGGTAGCGGAATTTTCGCGAACCAAATTTGGGCTAAACTGATCGGCCACGGCTTGTATGCAGGTAATCTTACCACAAAAATTTTCGTGCAAATAGTATGGCCGTAGTTTTGCACCTACAAAAATGTACAAGTACTCAGTGTGTAAGTTTTTTATTACTGCGTAGGGTGACATAAAGGATTTTTTGAATAACTAGCTTTGAAGGTCAGTAAATCCATTTTTATTTTACAGATAACTGGTGGTAATGCAAACTGTAATTTTTTTTTTGGAATCTCAAAATTCTAAGAATGTCACCTTATAGGATACTACTAACTGGATTATATTCTAAAATTTCCATTCATTTGGTTTGATAGTTTTGCCATGTTATTTGCACGAAAATTTAGGTCTGCTACGATGGTAAAAAAGAGCTTTCACATCCTCTTAAGATCTTCTGCGTCGGCGCTCTGGACTACCGCTTTCTTTCTACTCGACAAATGCGCTGCGCTAGTCGGTCTTGCTCATGTGGTGTCGGCTTGCCTTCAGCCACGTTCTCAACGCAGCTCCTCAAACGGTGTCGCTCTCGACCGATCGATAGTCGTTGCGACTAATCGATGGTCGAAAGTTAGCGAGAACTATCGCTACAAGCTAGGCGTGGCGCCATTTTAGCCGATTGCTTTTCCGTCTTCTTCTCGCCCCAGTATTACCCACACGAGACACACGACTGACTGCCCACGGGCTTGTAAAGCTTTACTAATGTTAACTTAATAAAGATATATTTTGATTATCTTTTTAATAGCAAGAATCGTGTAAACTCATTTTAACCCAGCACAACCTGAAACGTAGGTAATAATCCCCACAATATTATTGGTGACCCCGACGTGATAAACGACTCAGACGAAAAGTGCGCGATCGTGCAAAAAACGTGCGTCGGACACGATGTGAAAATCGCATCGCGCCTCATGCTCTCTGACTCTCGAGCGATAACTTTTCGACTCGTGTTTGCGTCTACACATTACGATCGCATCGAATAAATTTTTTACATTTTTCGTCAAATTCGCGTTGTGGAAATTAACGTGCTGAACTTTGGAATTTATTTAACGTCCAATGCCTCGTTTTCTATCTCGAAACTAAACCGTGACCGCGTGCCCGCGTCCGTGATCATCTCGTCAATCCGCATGCAATCTCCGCTTTTTATTGTGCGTGGGTGCTACGGACGCTTCTGCGATTGACATTCGTGAAATATTTTTGTGAAATTTTTCGTTCTTTTTCGAAATCATGCCCGAGGTCGAAGACGTATCACCTGTCGTTATTAAGGCATCTCGCATCGCCAAACTCCCGCCATTTTGGAAACAAGAACCGGCGGTATGGTTTTTCCAAGTCGAAGCTGCTTTCGCCATCGCAGGGATCGTTCGTGACGAGGCGAAATATCAATATCTGCTTTCGAATCTCGATCCCACCGTCCTTCCGTTTGTAACCGATCTGATTCAGAGTCCGTCAGCCGGCGATAAATACGAAGTGTTAAAAACACGCATCCTCAACTCTTTCGCTGAATCAAAGGAGAGCAAGATCCGTCGTTTGTTAAAAGGTCAGTTGTTGGGTGATCAGAAATCCTCACATTTCCTTCAACATGTGAAAAATTTGTCATCGCATCAATGCGAAGACGCTTTGCTTAAATCACTTTTTTTGGAGCAACTTCCACAGCAAGTAAGCGCGATTCTCTCGGCATCCAGCGAGGAACGCCTCGATAAACTCGCACTTTTGGCTGATAAAGTCATGGATCTTCAACGTCCCGCACATGTCAGTGCGGTGAGTGGTGCTGTTCCTAAGAACGCTCACGATGATTTAATTAATCGGATTGAGGCTCTTACTACTCGTTTCAATAAATTCGTCAATGGATCGAGTGGACAAACATATGAGAATCGACAACGGAGATCGAGATCGAAATCTCCGTGGCCAGCAAGCAGAGACGAACGAAACGGTAACAACAATAACAATAGCCCCAGCGATGGTGAGAACATTTGTTATTATCATCGTCGATTCGGCTCTCGGGCTCATAATTGTCATCGTCCTTGTGCGTGGGTGTCTCGCGAAAACAATTCGGGAAACTAGTAACGCCGTTGCGTATCGAGGCAATAAACGACGACGGCCTTAAACAATACCGCCTCATTATTATCGACAGGAAATCAGGACTGAATTTTCTTGTTGATACAGGGGCAGATATTTCTGTGATACCGCGAGTGAGTGCAAGTAACGTTGCTTCAAAGCCAACGTCTTTTAAACTCTACGCCGCGAACAATACTGTGATAGATACTTTTGGCGAAAAATTGTTGTCGCTTGATTTGAGACTTCGTCGTAATTTTTCTTGGACTTTTACAGTTGCAGAAGTGTCCCGCGCCATTCTCGGTGCAGATTTTCTCGCTCATTTCGGACTCCTCGTGGATCTCAAACAGAGACGCTTGATCGATATCGAGACGAATCTTTTTTCGATCGGAATCGTCAACTACGAAGCTCATTCGTCAATCACGACCATTGCTTTCGATACATCTTTCCGAGAACTTCTCAACGAATTTCCGGCTATTACGAGGCCTTTCACCTTCACCGAAGTGCCGACTCATGATGTACAACATCATATCGTCACTAAAGGAGCTCCTCTCGCTGAACGCGCTCGTCGCTTGACCGGCGAAAAGCTCGAAGCAGCAAGGTCAGATTTCGAATACATGATGTCCCGGGGAATTTGCTACCGATCCAACAGCCAATGGGCAAGTCCTCTTCACCTAGTCAAAAAAAAGTCTGGTGATTGGAGGTCTTGCGGGGATTATCGGAGACTCAACGGCGTCACCGAACCAGACAAGTATCCCATCCCTCATTTACACGATTTTTCTCATCGCCTTCGTGGGCGTACTGTATTTTCGACGATCGATCTCACTCGCGCTTATAACCAGATACCTGTCGCTCCGGAAGATCGACCAAAGACGGCTGTAATTACCCCATTTGGGTTGTTCGAATGTAGCGTCAGGACGTTTGGTCTTTGTAATGCCGCACAATCGTTTCAAAGGTTCATGGACACGGTTACTCGCGACCTCGATTTTGTCTTTTGTTACATCGACGACGTTCTCGTCGCATCGAGGGATCTTGACGAACACAAAAAACACTTAAAAATCCTTTTCGAGCGACTTAACGAGTACGGTCTCACTATCAATGTCGCGAAGTGCGCGTTCGGTCAAAGGACAGTTTGTTATCTTGGATACGAAATCGACGAGTTCGGGACTCGACCGCTCCCGGATCGCGTCGCGACCATCCTCGACTACAAAAAACCCGGAAACGTTTCCGAACTTCGCCGTTTTCTGGGAATCATAAACTTTTATCGTAGATTTATTCGTGACGCTTCTCATTCGCAGGTTCTGTTGAGTGCTTATCTCGCTGGCGCGAAAAAGAACGACAAACGCTCGATCATCTGGACTGCGTAATCAGAGAAGTCTTTTCTTGCCTGCAAAACTCAACTAGCTAACGAATCTCTCCTCGCTCATCCTTTGGAGAATGCACCCTTGTCTCTTCAGACGGACGCGTCTGACTCGGCAATGGGCGCGGTTTTGGAACAATTTTGCAATAGCAAATGGGAGCCCCTGGGATTCTTTTCAAAAAAACTTTCACCTGCACAAGCAAAGTATAGCACGTACGATCGCGAATTACTTGCTGTATTTGCTAGTCTGAAGTTTTTGCAATTCATGATCGAAGGACGTCGTCTCTTGGTAAAGACAGATCATAAGCCGCTCATCTTCGCCTTCAAACAGCGCAGCGACAAAGCCTCACCACGTCAATTACGTCAGCTAGACTTCATTGGGCAGTTTACCACCAATATCGTACACATAAGTGGCTCCGATAAGGTTGTGGCAGATGCTCTTTCTAGAATTGAAACCATCGACTTGCCAACACTTTTCTCGACCGATGACCTCGCCGACGCCCAAGCAGCTGATGAAGAGCTACGCAATTTGCTTGAATCAAACACGTCCCTCGTTCTCCGACCTGCACCAGTGGAAAACTCCGAAAATATAATCTATTGCGATTTTTCTAACGATATCGTTCGTCCTTACATCCGACAACGCTCCGAAAACACGTTTTCGATGCCACTCACGGGCTCTCGCATCCGAGTGGAAAATTAACAAACAGTTTGATTTAGAAGAAATTCGTGTGGCCTTCCATGAGGAAAAACATCATCGAATGGGCTCGTACCTGCATTCCTTGTCAAAGAAGTAAAATCTCACGATATAATCGTAACGTGCCCGAACACATCCCGGTACCGGATGAGCGTTTCGGCCACGTTCATATTGATATTGTGGGACCTTTGCCTCCTTCCAGGAATTACCGATACTGCCTCACCATTATCAATCGTTTCACCAGATGGCCGGAAGCAATTCCAATATTTGATATCACTGCCGAAACCGTTGTCAACGCTCTTTTCTCTACCTGGATTTCTCGATATGGAGCACCTCGTACGATCTCCACCGATCGCGGTTCTCAATTCGAATCCGCGTTCTTTAGTGCTCTGCTCAAGTTCGTTGGCTGTGAAAGGATTCGAACTACCTCTTATCATCCCGCCTCGAACGGGATGGTCGAAAGATGGCACCGTTCTTTAAAATCCGCTATCATGTGTCACGAGTCACCCGAGTGGGTGGACGCCCTTCCGATCGTTCTCTTGGGTTTGAGAACGAGTATCAAGGAGGATATTAAAGCCACAGCCACCGAACTTGTCTTCGGAACAACTTTACGACTGCCATGGGAATTTCTTGTCGACCACGAAGAGAACGACGATCAACAACTCTATGTTCAACGACTTCGCTCGTTTATGCGTGCTATACGGCCTGTCCCGACTGCACATCACTCGAGAAAAAAACCATTTACTCATAAATCGCTTTATGATTGTACACATGTTTTTGTCAAAAATCACGTGAAAAAAGCTCTCGAACTGCCGTTTAATGGTCCTTTCGAAATTATCGAACGATTGTCTGACGTAGTTTTTAAAATATTAATTAAAGGTGAGCCTGTTACAGTTTCCACAGAAAGGATTGTACCTGCATTCTTCGAAACAACTCCGGCAATTGCAAACGAAACGACAGATTGCGAAAATTCCATGCCGTTTTTCGCGCTGCAATCGCCGCCAAGCCTCGCGATACCTTCAACTTCATCGTCATCACTACGTCTCGAATCATCTCCAACGCCATCGACGCAAGCAGCCTCATCGTTACCACCAACGATACACCGCACCTCACTTCCAGCATCACCTTCGCAGCCAGCAAAGGCTATCTCGCACCATCTACCTAAGAAAAATATCTTACCGATCCCAGTTGCTCCGCCAACCTTGACTCCTCGTCCTGATACGCCTCCTCGAACCTATGCTGGTGCTAATAAAAATAAAAAAACAATTCATTTCGCAACCTAATTCGGTTGCTAGGAGGGGGGTAGTGTGGTGTTGCCTTACCTTCAGCTACGTTCTCAACGCAGCTCCTCAAACGGTGTCGCTCTCGACCGATCGATAGTCGTTGCGACTAATCGATGGTCGAAAGTTAGCGAGAACTATCGCTACAAGCTAGGCGTGGCGCCATTTTAGCCGGCTGCTTTTCCGTCTTCTTCTCGCCCCAGTATTACACGAGACACACGACTGACTGCCCACGGGCTTGTAAAGCTTTACTAATGTTAACTTAATAAAGATATATTTTGGTTATCTTTTTAATAGCAAGAATCGTATAAACTCATTTTAATCTAGCACAACCTGAAACGTAGGTAATAATCCCCACACTCAACCGCGGTCGTGCGCCATCTATTGGATGTGCCTACTACTTCTCTACCTCATCGGTACTGCAGCTGTCTGTATGAGGGATATATGTCGCAAATGTCAGAGTGAGATAGCGGGTGAGCGTGTTAAGTATGCCACGTATTCTGAGGCTTTTCACCCAGGCTGTGCGCAGGCATACCGTAAAATCAAAAGCACTAGTGGATGCTGTCTTAAGGAGATTGTTAGTAGATACGATAGCAGTATGTGGCCCACTCTGGCGGCCCCCACTCCCATCCCCTCCACTATCCCCTACGCCGGAGCCTCTTTTCCGAGCGTGGTGGGGTCGTGATGGGTCCACATGGTGGGGGGAGCGTTCTGCGGTCTAGCCAGAGCGGTCCGATTATTATTATTATTCAAATAATAACAATAATCCATACTTTTTTCTTTTTATTAGTTTATTAATATTTTTTATATACATTTTTTTCACTTAAATATACGTAATGCTTTATGCAATGAGAAAATACAATGAGAATTATTCCTTACAGGCTATAACAGTTTTAACGATGGGATCCAAATGGTGTATCAATGGATTGTCAATTAGCGTTGCTTTTCTATAAGCAGGTAATTCACTATATGAGTTTTTTGACGTTGTTACTTTTTGGATAGCTCGAGCTCGTATTTTCGCACGCTTTGTGCGAATATTACGTCCTATGCAACTCGTTGTAAAAACAGACATTTCTGATGCTATTGTGTGTACAAGAGAGTCTCTGCAAGCTGTCACCTCGTTGCAAACACGATGAAACCATGAAATATTTCTGTGTATGCTAGTTTGTAAAAATGTGAGTAAAATGAATTGTTCTTTTGTGAGATGGAAAATCGGTAACGAACGATGTGTAGGGTCCGCACGCTGTTCATTTACGCGCTGAATAATTACAGAAATGTGTTTCGTGCGTTTATAACGTTGTAAAATGTAATTATGACCGAATGGTATATTCGCCATACACGCTTCTTCTTCTTCTTCCGCCTCTATGTCGCCAAAGAACTCTGCGATGGTGTTGAAATGATTTTGAAAATCGTGCCAAGAAGCGTCGTCCAGCGTTAAGCATCCGTGGATATCATATATGAACCTAATCACAGGCCGTAACGGACCACTCCGACAAATATCCAGGCGCACCCACACAGATTTTGTCCACAAATTACTTAGCTTATATGCGAATGATCCCAATAGCGGACGTATATTCTCGGCACGTTTCGCACACATAGCAGGGCTTAATGTTTTGTAGACGGCTTAAATTCCGAATTATTGAATTTTGTACCGTGATATTGCACCGCCAGATTATTTTCACGGGCTGCGACTATCAGCTGTTGAAATAGATGATCGTCTTCTTCGAACAGCTTGACGAATCTGGCTGGCAGGAAACACGCAAATACGTTCCCCACGTCAATGACGATACGCGAACCCCATTTAGTTTGAACAGTTCTTATATTGCTGATATTGTAGTCTTTTTCGAGCTCTAGTTCTGATAACTTTTTCACCGGTAGAAAGGCCGCCGTCTGGCCCACTTTGTTGATTCGTTCGAAATCCATCGTAAATATCGAGCTCGTCAAATTTTCGTGTTAAAGAGAGAAATTGCGATCTCGCTTGTATTACTGCTTTTATAGACGTGATGTCTTGTAAAAGTGCTTCTATCCGCCGCTTTAATTCGCGTCATTTTCTCTGCATACACCTCAAACGAGAGCAAATGAGAGAGAGTCTTTGGAGTTTTACTTCAATATCTGACCACTGGTTCGATCGCGAATGATGGCCGTTCTCCAAGTTCTAGATTATACTCTGCAATTGCCCCTCCACGAGGCCTCCACTACAAGGATTACTCATTTTTGTTAGACATAACAAAGACAAAAAGAAATCTGATCGTCTATATATGATACCCTATGGAATCAGCATTTTTTTTTTGCAAACCTTCGAAAGATCGTTGGTTTGACGTATGCAATGTTCGAAAATATGATAGTCGTTGGAAGCAACTTTTGGACCCAAAAGAATGCTGACTCTAAGGCACGTGATCGCAGTTCAAGGAACGGTAGAAAAAAGTGTAAAATTTCAATGTCACTTTTTATTATTATCGTACACGGGAACAGCAGTTCTGTGTACAATGCAGATGCTTATTCCTATACCCCCCACCAGCGCAACCATTCATATTGGAAACTATACCCGGAGATTTGCTGCGCTTATCGATAAACGCATTATAATACTCATCCACTATTTTATCATTACGCTGCAAATCATTCGAAAATACGCATCTAAAGCGGTGAATACCGAAACCAGTAGCCATATAATGAAGAAACATAACACAATACTATCCGCAACATTGTGAATTCGGGCCTTGAAGCTGCTTTGCGTTGCAGCGGAAGAATCTGCAGTTTCTTCGGAGACGAGCGAGATGCTGCGGAATGATTGGTGGTCGTCCGTAACTGTCGAAGAACCATCCGTGTCCATTTCGATCGACGTACATGGCGACCCAGTGGGCCCCTGGTAGTTTGTGGTCATCGGTGTTAACCACGAATGCCGTCGGTTTCGTCCACACCCTCGGGATACGATCTGCTGGGTACACACCCACCGTATGATCCTTTATGTTCTAGAGAGATTGCAGAATTTGAAGACTGTTCATGGCCCAAGGGTTTCTCTTCTTCTTCTTCTTCTGACGCGTACTCTGGCAAACTGACGTGCCACGATGTAGTAGTTCTATACTCCCATAAGGAGGCGATTTGCTCGCTATGACAGAGCCATGCTTTGATCCGGGCAGCGTTGTTCAGAGCGCATTTGTATGTGTGTTTTTTATTTACCACACCGTGATACATGCAGCGTGTGTCACTTCGTGGCATGTGGCGGAATGAAGGAGCCTCATCATCTTCTTCCAGATTTATAATGTAACACCCCGTGAGCTGAGCTAGGTATGACGATTTCTCAGAGCCTCTTGTAAAGATCCGTACAGCTTGGGTCGCAATTTTCTTCAGATTTGCGTCCAGCGAATGTAATGATATATCACCTTCAGGCCATTCTATACCATGAATTTCAGTGCATAGGCGCATGTTTTGTCTCTTTACAGAGGGTGACAATTTGTCATACGCGTAGGGCGGTTTTACAAGCCAATAATCAAAGTCCTCAGTCTGTACCGAGATGACAGCTACTTCTTTAGGTATAAACTGATTATCTCTATTCCTCATTCCCTGTATATCAATAACGATATTCATGATGAAATCTTTTTTTCGACCGTCACACTCCAAACGATAAACGCAAACTGAAGGCGCTTCTCTCTCATCAGCCGCTGAAATCCATGACCACTTGCCGTGATGAGTCGATCTCCAACACATTATTGTATTCAGCATATACAATGCAATTAATTGTTGAAGCTAGGGCTCCCGCAAAACGTACTTCTATCCTCACACTACCGTGTCTCACCAGATTCCAATGAGTGCTACTATTGGCCGAGAGATCGGGTGTAAGATCAAATGCGAAGAGACAATTACCCTACGGATAGCTTGAGCGTGAAATACAATTACCCTCATTGAGAAAGTGAATACCGGTACCGGAAAATAATGTACGATAGGCATCCACGCACATATTAGCATCTATAAAGTCTGGCTGTAGAGGCTTTGACGGTATTTTCAAGCCGTCCGCATACGAAGACAGATAATTAATTTGGTAATTTTGAAAATTGAATGGGTTCATGGCGCGATCGCCATTGAAAGCCTTATTATCGACAAAACGGACAATTATACGTTTGGGTAACTGGCCTAATATGACATTATCAAGAGTATCCCCGTGTACCCCTGCATGCATCGATATCGCTTTAACCTCGACGCGCGTCAAAGGATATTTTGCTGTAGATTTGGACAGAGCTCTTGCATGAGCCATAAGTATGCCTGGAGCTATCTTAACACGACGTACAAGTAGCGATGCCTCTGTAATACGTATCGTGCAATCTTTCGAAGAACTCATGAGGCAAAAAGCATTATTGGTCCGTACGAGCCGCAGACGCATTTCAACGCCGTTTAGCAAAAACCTCTCTTGATTAAAGATATCGCAGTGCAAATGGCCGAGGAGTCGATTGTTCTATTCTTACCTAATACAGCACGCCGGGACACAAGACCGCTATTATCATCGCCCGTATCATCCATTTTACCAGCTGTATCATTATACCATAGAACACTCGTAAGATGCGAGGTCTTCGCAGCATGCCCGTAATTCAAGAGTGTTTCAATGTACGCTCTATATGCATAGGCATTGTCAGGAGGTGAGACGAGCTTCTGATTCAAAGATACATCGACCTGGTTGAACATTGAGTGCAGAAGATTATTGACTGGTCCTACTTTGACGAGCTCGCCCTCCTTTGTGGCCGAAGTTTCTATCTTAACACGCATGCTCAGCATGGTATGTGCAAGATCAATGTACTCATCCCGCTGCCCCGGTATGACAAACTCTATCGGCGAATCGTCCGTCAACGATGAGATTGGCTTATAATACACTGAATGTGCCCCCTCAATTGTTGTCTGGGTCGGTGGTAGTGTAAATAGTTCAAGTTCCGATTTAAGGCACTCACACGAGTGTGCGTGCAGGAACGCCATTTTCTCAGTTTAGGCTGAGCAAAAATATCCCTCAGTGTTCTTGATTTCTTGTTACGTCTCTTGACGGTTGGTTTTGTCGGTCTTCTTTTCACGGGCTTCCTCTTATTCCGCTTTTTTTTCACACTGCCTGAACGTTTTCGCGACTTCACGGTCTTCTTTCTTTTTTTCACACCGGTGCGTCGTGATGCGCTCTCAGTAAGAGAATGTATCAGTTTATTAATTTTACTAGCTTTATGGCCGGAGCCCTTCATGAGCGTACTAATTTTTTCTTCAGCCTTACGCTTCAGATTTTCCCCGGACTCGCGCAGGCGCGTTTTGAATGCTTCTCTTGGGTGCATGTCAAAATCCATGATATCCGTGGCCATGTTACCCGAGCAAAGGGCCTCTTTACCGACAGTCCGAGCACCTTGTTTCAAGAGCGGTATTATACGGCGAAAGAGGCCCCCTAGGAAACTTCCAATGCCGTGCCCTCGTTGATTCGGCGAGCCAATATACACATGGCTGATACCCCCATAACCTGTTCGAGCACCACCACCACCACCACCTCCCGTTTGCATAGCAAAATATTCGTCATAGTAATCCATTTTAGAGCAGTTCAAGTTAATCTGTACGTTTGAACTGTAACGTTACCGTCAGCGTCCCGTACTCGAATGGTATCGACTCGCCAAATTCATCCCTTATATCAATGGTTATTGTTTGAAAACTAGTGCGTAATAGAGGAACATAGCGTGGTGGTGAGAAACTTCTTATTTTCACAGACCCGTAATTACGGTTATCAGCGGCAGCGGCTGGTACAACGCGTAGCAAAGGCGTGTGCACATCGCCAGTGATATAGGGTTCACAGATGTCAGTATAAACGTACATCATATCGGGTGTCCCATTGGCTAGATTGGCGGGACTCTGAGCAGCGTATTCTCTCTGAACTACAACTCCGTCCTTTGCTTGAGTGAATCCTAAAACCTTGCTCAGCACGTCGGAGAAGTAGAAGGAGTTTCTTACATGATTCACAGATACGCGTCACCGTCACATAGCCGTTGTGAGGGTACTTAAATTTCAGGTGACCCACAACACAGGGTATTTCGTTAATAGTCTCGAGTAATGTTTCTATGCTATGATATACGCCAGGCGGTACGCAGATACGATCTTCCTTATAGTCAATGTCTGCATCAACGGCCGATGTTGTAATGTTCGTTACGATATTAATGAAGTTCCGCTTACCCTCGGAAGGTACATGCAAAATTGTCATGGGTATGTGTATTTCCGCTAAAGAAACGGCCCAGCTACGATGGAGAGACACACATTGCGGTAAATGAGTGGTATACCGTGTTGTCACGTTATCGGGATAATAACTCATACTACTGCTGCTGGGTAAAACAATGTAAAACTCGTCCTTCATTTGACCGGCCGTTTCTTCTTCGTTTGCACTCTCGATAACTCAGCTTCATAAAATATACCATCAATGTCCTCACCGTGGAGATCCCGCAGGATGTATATCACGGGGCAAATACTGCGTGATACACGGTGAATGTTGAATAGCTCGCTGCTCCATCCACCCTCGTAACCTTCTGCGAAGGCTGCCTTCGCGCTACTGATACGTACGATGTCGCCCACATTGTATTTAGGAGAGCAATGCTCTGTTCTCTTGTAGCGCTGCATCAGATTATGCCGAGCCCTAGCGGCTGTAGCGAGCGTCACAGAGGCAGGAGCCATTTTTATACCGCTATGCGTAGAATGGTTGTAGGCCGAAACGATGTTCTGCAGAACGTCAAGGTAACGTTTTTGTCCAGAATACGTGAAATAACGCCACATTCTTTCTTTCAGCGTTCTATTGAATCTCTCGACAATAGCCGCTTTTATATCGGGGTTTCTCGCAACACGAAACTGAATATTTTTTTTCTTTAAGAGGGTCTGAAATACAAAGCCGATAAATTCTTTACCCCTGTCAGTCTGTAGGCAAACGGGCGATCGAGCGTTACTATTTTTTTTAGATTAAATGAGCTCAAACGCTTTAGCCACAGATGCAGCGGTCTTGTCGCGTAAAGGCTGAACCCATGCAAATTTACTAAGAACATCTATAACGACGAGGAGGTAAACATAGCCATCATTATAAGCCTTAATCGAGCGAAGATCTACGAGATCAGCCTCCCAAAAATCATCAATGTTCCGTACGTTATAAAAACGTCGCTGGAAGCGATGACGCACGGGCCTGTGTTTTGTGTAAGCATCCTGCGCTTCAAGCCAATGCAGCGCCTTTATCTTGGAAATTTTCTTCTGTGGCGCCTGATGTAACAATTCGGTGGCACCTGAAAACGACGCTTCATGGACTGGATTGAAGTACACTTTTTCTAAGGTTTTCATGATTATAATTTCAGATTAGCCCAGGTTACACGTCTTTTCTTATTATAATGACCACTGCCACTCTGTCGGGGGCTATCTGCCTGTGGCGCCGGTGATCTGTTGTCACGACCACTGAAAAACGATGACTGGCTCATTTCGCCTGTTCCCTCGCTGCCTGTACTGCTATAGTCGATCTGCGATTGTCGCAGTGTTGAGCTAGCTCTTGACTCCATCCAGAACTCTTCATTGCCAATGAATTCTCGTGGTGTCTGCATGGTTCTCAGAAATCTGGCAAAGGCACCACGCCCCGCTGGTTTAGGTATTTTCCGCGCCCTCATGACGTCATTAACGAGATCAACAACATTTAAATCCTTGATTGGTTTTCCGCCGACCGACACGACCCCGGCAGAATCCCAAGAAAAATTAGCCCGTGGTGCGTCACGTAAGCGGCGAAGTAGCAGTTTTGCTTTAATGCGAAATTTGGCCGGTATCCTCTCAATGATAACTGAATCGTTCATGTCATTACCGGTTTCGTCTTCATCACAACCAGGCTCTGCAGTATATTTATTCTTCATAAGCGCTCGCTACGCTCTGCTACTGCTGAGCTCTCTCGTCATCGACGAAATGGAGATAACGTTGTAGTATAGTCAAGTATGCAGCCCACTTTTCCCTCTCATCCTTGTATGCATTAGATTTCAAAATTTCATTCATTTCTATATCCAATCTAGTTAGCGTAGCATCAATTCCTTGCGCTGGGCGCGTTTGAGACGTAGCCGTGCTAAACGCTGGCTGATTATGAGTTTGCGAGCCCAGCTGCGCTAGATGTTCCTCCGGTACGAGTACCATTTTTCTTGCGTGCTCCATTATCCACGACCACCAATCAAATTCGATAGAACAGTGCCTAGTATTGGTGCTAGTAAGAGCGGTTTTTGCAGAGCGGTGAACCACCTCGCGCCATTACGCGTGTGGAACTGTCGATCGTCTAGATGTATCACTTCTTTTAACTTCTTTTGTACAGTGGAGTCTTCGAAATAGCGCTACCCTTAAGAATGCGCCACGCACACTGACAAATACAACGAGTAGTGCTTGAATTTGATTTGCGCGAGTCAGACTCTCTTCGTATCGTGCTGGTTTGTTGAAATGCACTTAATATGACGATGCATTTATCGTAACGCGACGGTCCTTTAGACGGCATTACATGCGCTGAACTGGCAATTCGCCAGCACTGCAGCTGCATTTCAACTTTTTTCGCGCTACGTACACAAAATAATGAGGATCGTCGAGAAAAATACAGGTGCGAAATCTACAGTTATCAGGTGTTGATTGTTTCAAATCGAGCAACAAATAACCATGAGGCTTGGACGTTGCATCGTGAGAGGCCTCCTGTAAAAAGCGTGGGTTTTCCGGATATACCTGGCGCGCCAGGTGTTGTATTTGAGCGAGATCTCGCGGATTTTTGAAAACTACTATATAATTAGCGTTCAGCGATATATCCCGCTGCCCAGCCTTGATGAAACAAATTTTGCGTTATAAAAAACACACTCAAATTCTTATGATGACTACCCTTGGTGAAGAGATCAAAAACACTATTGTTCGATGCCTCACGCATCAAATCGTCAATAATTATAAGTTTTGCGCGCGGATCGCTTGCATAATCCGAAGATTGCGGCAAACCTTCGCGAAATTCTATCAAAGAACCGTACTCGGTGTACGCCACCTGCCATTCGGAATAATAAAAAATGATTCCCGCACAGGGCTCGCTTTTCATACTCGAAATGAATTTCAAAAACTTTTTCACAAAGTATGTTTTACCACAGCCACAAACCACAAACCATCGCTGTCCAAAGATGTTTCCACCGCGTATCCATCTTAGTGAGTGAGTACAATCCTCGTATTACCTGAAACATATATAGGGTACGAAAAGGTCTGTCTAATTGCTCTGAGTCCTTTTAATGGAATATGAAAAGACGAATATACACGGTAACATAAGGTCTTTATTTATATACATTATTTATACAATTTTATATGAAAACTCTTATTCTCTATAGCCGTAAGGAAGGGTACCATATTCGCCATCTCGTCTTCGTTTAACGCTCGATGGCTTGCATGATTTTGTTTCAGGACGTGTGACGACCTGATGGAATGCCGTGCGGCGTATCGCGTCATACCGTAGTATAACAGGTTCGTCTCTCTCGCCGGTTATGAAAGAGCGCACTGAGTTGTAATTAATTAGCCCCTTGTTCGCAAAATTAAGCGTTATCCCTTTTACTTTACATACTTCTGTTTCCTCGCCATTGGGGGTGCACACGATAAAAGAATAAAATTTAGGACCGCCTGAAATGAAACTTCCAATATAACTACCATCCCCGTATGTGCTCAGCTCATCTGTGAGATCCCCTAAAAGCTGGCCTGTTGGAGGCTCGTACTCGTCTCTTTCTTCATTCGATACGTAAATTACTGAGTCGGTATCACAGTACAAAGCACGACGCTCCAACCGCTCTAAGTAGCTATAAAGGTTCAGACGAGCCTGAGCTGTGGTGTATGCTGCTACTACGGCGTTCGCTATGCTAGATGGTATAATAGCGTCACTGATTTTTGTGTAGCTTACATACAATACTTCGTTATTTACGGGTAAAATGCCCATGATCTCGTACTCTGGGTTAATCAACAGCTCCATGAGCTTTTTACGCGTCGAAACTATTTCTGTCTGCGGTAAATTTTCTCGCTGTCCAAATTTTCCCCAAAATAAATTGAGAAACAGCTTTGCTACAGATCGCAGCCCCGGATTTTTAGCTATGGATTCGCGGCTTAGCTTAATTCCTTCGGATCGTTCGAAATCGTCTATATAGCGGTCTTGTGCGACGTTATCTTCGGAGCAATTGTCGGACCACCCGCTGGCTTCTTGTTTGATTTTTAAAAACGTATTTATGTATTCAACGAAATGGCCCCCTTTCTGTGTATCGTGATTGAACTGAGTCGTTTCATACTGCCAAATTTCAGCCACGTCCATTACTCTATACCCGCACGACACGGCTTTTCGCAACTCGTCGACAACCCATGTACCATCGAACACGCGCTCTACAGGCTCTTGGTGTGTACATTCACCCTGATCCATAATTTCACAACAGCTGCGACATAGAGCAAATAATAATCGATTATGCATTCGTACTGGTAATACGGTACATTTTACGAGACCCTCAATGAGAGTGGGATCGGTGTTATCAGGACCTGTCAATTCTATGCACTCTTTACCTACGTATACTTTCGAATGACCCACGGGGTATTTACGGAACTTACAGATATACGGGTACAGAGAACAAACGTCTACATAGCGTATTTTTTCCGTAGCGTCAACGTCGTAGAGCGTAACCATATTTTCGGTCCGTCCACCGAAAAAAGCATCACGAGGATTGAGAGGCTCTGCTGTAACTAAAGGATTATCCTGCAGGAAACTCCTCATCTCGGCTGTCGAATTTAACAAGCGGTCGTATTCGCACTCCCAAATTTCCGTGAGCACCAAGAGATTTTGAGGTATTCTGAATTCGCGTGATCGGCCTGCGTGAATAATACGAACATCTAGCGTGTGCTCCCTCCATGATAGCCATGAAATTGCTTTTTTCGATTGATTATGCGCCAAGCTATATCCCCCCGTAGGTATAATACCGATTGTATTGTCTTTCAAGAAATTTTTTCGAACAATTCTGAAGCAGGCTGATGCTATTGTTGTGCTTTCATCAAACGGACAGACGCGACCACTGTTAATGAACATATTGCGAAAAGCCATACATGCGCGACGCAATATCGTAACATCTGTCTTACAATAATTGACAAGCTCTACCGCTAAAATGAACACGTAATCACTGTCTTTCGTTTCTCGATACCAATCGAGAAATTTCCGGCGCTCATCGGCACGCATCGTGTCGGGAGAATAATACTCGACAGGCGGTAGTTTGCCTACGTAATTCTGATTTTCCGGCCTATTAAACAAATGCGGAAAAGCGCCTTTAACAATAGCACCGGTAAGCCCAAAGGCTTTCGGTAAACCGCTCAGAGGCATATGGAAGTAATTCAGGCTGTCGAGAAATGTGACCTTTCCGATGCGCATCGTGATAATTTTTGTCCCGTTCATAATTAACGTGGGGAGTTGAGTTTTTTTCTCTTCGATGAAATAACGTAGGATGAATTGAGCGTCAAAACCCCCTGCGTTATGTGCAATACAGATTGTACGCGAAAAACCTTTGAGCGGCTGCATGGCTAATTCGACAAGCTGTGCTACGAGGCTGTGGCTAAATACAAACACGTGTTCTCCACAATGCTCGCACGGTTCGGTTATAGAGTCGTGAACACAGCAAAACGTCCAAACGCGATGAGCTACGCAAAGATTTGGCTCGTGTACAATCGTAGTTGTATCACCCTTCACAGGTGTGCACTGCTGTGTTTCGAAATCGTAAAAAATAAACAGTATTTTTTTAAATTCTGAATCGCCGCGAATTGGTTTCATGAAACACAGATGATTACTTGGCTGCTGGGATTTGCACGTTTTGCAGAAACCTACCCCACATATATGCTTCTCTTTTTTTTCCAAAGGCCTTATTGTTCGAAAGCAGTTAAGACAGCGTTTGAGCGACTCACAAATGCTAACCTTTCTGCGTTTCATGGTCACCAGTGGCGCCTTATGTCTCTGTAAACAGGCCTCTCCAAAAAAATCGCGGTTGCATACTTCACATCTGATTATATCGCGCGAGCGTGTATCACAGGTCTGTTGCCTCCAGCACCGAGGACATTTTTTTTTTTTTTAACATCTATGACCGAATCGCTGATATGCTGTATTACACGAGGAACAGAAATCTTTACTGCCGACGGCTGCTCTGAGGTTTAGAATAGGCTCGAAATGATGTGAGCGCTCGTAATACAAAATGTTCAGGGTGTGCTGAATTGAGCCTACGCTGTCCAGAACACGCTGTCTCCCGTCAAATAGAGGCTCCTCCCCGCGACCCAAAGTTAAAAATTCGTAAACGACAATTGCAAAGCCGTCTTGCACCAAATAATCCTGATAGCGCGCAATCTCATATACACCACAGCCTTCTACAGGAACGCGAACATCTGCCGCTCGCGTAAGTTCGAGTGCCGCCTGTTTTTGTACAACTCCATTAATTTGCCTAATACGCTGCCATTTATCATGTAGCCTACCCGTCCGTACTTCTCTTCGTTCTGCGTATGCTAGGGCTGTCACCAGCGAACGCGGTAAACATAGATTGTCGGTATTCCGGATCGAGAGAATAGATTGCTTTGCAACACCCTCGTGTGTGAGACCTTTCCGACCGCGCCCTTCGACCCCCTTGACAGTGCACATTTTTATCGTGCACGCGTCATCGATGTTTAAAGATGATGCACTCTGCGCCACACTACTTATCAATTGCCAGATATCTTCAAATATATAATCCCTGGCCGGCCGGAAAGATAACCACACTGGCCCGTGGGGCAGACTATTCGCTGTAAACGAAATACCGACATAATCGCCTCCCTCGCAGGAGCTCGTGATGTGCGTTAAGAGATCGCGAAATGCTCCGTTGAGCCAGTCTACCACACTAACTCCGGAGGCAGGTTTGCGAATTCGTAATGATGTTTCACGCCCCCGTATTTTAAACCGTTTAAAATATCGTGTATAATCGCCGATGATTTCAAAATGTTTTCCCGGCGGGTGTATTTCTTCGAGCTGTCCACTCCTTGGTACACGTCGTTGTCTGCCGGCTCCCCTCTGCACCTCTGGAAAAAGAGTCTCGTATTAGATTCTAGAACAGTTTAATACGGAAATTATTGAATTTTTATCTATATTTGTACCTCTCACGAGCCATAGTACTGCTTAAACAGACCGATATCACCAGTCAAACAAAGATGCCGACGAATACCCTGTTACAGAAGGACCCTCTTACTTACTTGCTTGCTTACTAACTTTTTCATACGTAAGAAAAATTGTTTACCTAAGTCGTCATTAGTTACGAGCATTTGAAACCAGTGATCCGCTCTTTGGAATGGCTCATTTATCTCGGCTTCCTGCTCATCCTCTACAGCGAGAGGCCTATCATCATCAGCTCTTGGAAAAGCTATTTCCTCGTTTCTCTCGTTTTCGATAGGATATTCCCACAACTGATTTTCACGATGATCAAAAACATCAGCGCCGCAATCTTCTAACGTTGAGGAGATATAATCAGCGACGAATGTTGAGATTGCACACCGCCCTGAATTGCACAGACCCGATGGGCCCGGTACGGCGTCATCTTGTGCAACCTCCCGACCTAGGAGCTCTGAATACATTTATCATTTAAAACCGAAAACACACCAAAATTATTTGGCATCTTGATTTTAACTTACGTTCGAAGCTTGACGTGCTGGTCCATATTTCCGAAGGATGGTAGATACTTGAAACGGTGCTCATTGGCTGCCCGCCATTTTCCTCATCGCATGATGGGTGTTGGTTCATTACGCTCCTCCGATGGCATGACGCTTCCGCTAATTCGGCAGCACAAGCCCCCGCTATAAGAGCCGCTTCTTCATCCGACGATGCATCCAAGAACTGTCGATATACTATGAGCATGCAAACATTAAAATAAAAGTAGTGCATTCAGCTCATTTTCCGATATTTTTCAGCTCATTCACATTATTTCTCCGATAATAATGTAAAGAGAGAAAAAAGAGAGAGATCTCTATATTGATTTAACGAGAGATACAGAGAAAGAGGCGGCTGATGAATAATACTTTTTTCAATATACCCTATTGAAAAAAGAGAGAGATAGCGCCAAACCATACGAAGCACGGCACAAAGAGTAGAGCTCGATAAATAAGACTTGCCCGTTTCAACATATTATAGAGCCGCGAAAATATTTTGTACCTCTATAACGAAAGAGAGAGAGAGAGAGAGAGAGCATTAACAGCATCTTAATGAAAAAGCGAGAGAGAGAGAGCGAGAGACAGAGAGCACGGGCTCACGCGAAGCACGATAAATAAAGCTTGCGCGTGCTAACATAATAATAGAGTCGCGAAAATATATTTTTTTTCAATACAGTTTAAGTATTAAAATTCATACACGGTTATTTTTATGATAGTACTTACTTCTGATTTCATCGACAATGCCGCGGACACATGGCACTTTTTCCAGTCCTCGACGCTGCAGCTCTTCAAACACACACACCAACACTTGTTGACCATTTAGTAGACCTCTGTTATAAGCTGTCACTATGGCTCGCAAAGGCGCCCACCATATAATATATTTTAGGCGGCTTATGAGTCTATTTCCTGATAATCGAATTAACTCTTTGCACCATCGATCATTACACCGACGACGAAGCTGGGAGCTATGGGATATAGCTAAGCGCAAGAGATGTAAAATACATTCACGAAGGGCTCGATCTGTCATGACTGATTGCGATGCGTGATAACGCCCCTCTGAATTGAGACTGAATAATATTGTACCTTGTTCTATCCATATAAATATCTAATACGATGCTTCTGAGCGAGTTTACTCATTTCACTTAAACTGCAACGATATCAAAAAGCGAGACCTCATCGCGGAGCAAAAACATGCATGATGATATATCAAGATATCAATATCTCAGCGCATATGCATATAATCATTCCAAACGCTCTTATTGTTTCCATGTAACATCATATTGCGAGACTCTGATCAAATATTCTAAATAGTGCCTTCTTCAAAAGCGTAACGAGTTGGAGAGCACATAGCCTTGATGCGCGTTTTTTTCGTTCAATAAAGAAAATATTTTTAAGTTAAGAGAAAATTTTCGATTTATAAAAATATGCTTTCAAAAAAAACGAAAAATATTTATCCAAAATTAAATACATAAACGTGATGTGTAATCAGCGATTAATATTGGCGCGACAATTTTCATAAGTCTTAAGGGGCCTTGAGGATAAAATATATATTAAATTATAGTACTAAAGAACATTAAATGAAAGGAGAAGAGATTCGTAGGATTGAGCGAAGACGTCATGTAACCGGCTGATGCTCTGCTGATGATGCATTTCGCGCACCTCGAGAAATCGAGAGATCACGTAGTGTTATACACGAATTCTCGGTATACATAAAAAATAAAAAATATAGAGATACAGAGAGAGAGTGAGAGCTAGCGAATACCGGCACAAAGAAGAGAGCTCGATAGCTATGCTCGTGCTCTCTGCCGTAGCTCTCTCTCTGCCAGGGATCGAGCCCACCTCTCGGCACTTTTTTTTTTTTTTTTTTCAAAAAAATAATTTTTGCTCGATAACGAAAATATTTTCAAAGCAAGAGAGAATTTTTTTTTGATTTATAAATTCAATTTCTCAGTTTTGACGATAATAATCAGAATACTGTATGTTTCTCCAATAATTTATAATTGGGTGGCAAACCAGTTCGAAAAAGATCGTAGTATTGATACGTACACGAACCGTATATATATATTTTCCTTCAATTTTTCTTACATAGTTCTAATAGGACTTATATCGCTTTCTTAATTTTATAAAATATTACTCCGATGTATGTGTTGAAACACAGGGGACTTGCGCCTGATGAAGCTGCGGAAGAAAACATGCTATAGGCTAAACAGACAGCCGTGTCTCCGCGAGCAGTATACTCCTATATTAACTGCGAAGGGGTCGTTTACTCGGAGCACGTATAGCTGACCATGCATTTTTTGAAGATCACACATTTAATACAGTCGTAGCATCCTCGCTGCTGTGTGCATATAGTACGTAGTCTTCAGTCACTATTCAGCATGCGAACACACCAGATCGAAAAAATGTATCCGCGATATAGTGAGGACGTACTAACGGGCTCTTTTTGGTGCGTACGTGTCCGTGTACGTGTGCACGCGAATGTGTGTGTGTGTGTGTGTGACCCCACCAGAGCGGTACAAGGACCGTAGCAATCAGTCACGTGAGTTAAAAAGCCTTATTTCATTATTATTATATTTTATATTATTATTATTATATGAATAATAATAATAATAGGGCCACTCTGGCTAGCCTACAGAACGCTCCCCCCACCACCTCTCCCGATCACGGCCCCAGCACGCTCGGAAAAGAGGCTCCGGCGTGGGGGAAAGTGGAGGGGATAGGAGCAGGAACAGGAGTGGTGGTCTCCAGGGTGGTCCACATGCAATCAGTCACGTGAGTGAAAAAGCCTTATTTAATTATTATTATATTTTATATTATTATTATATGAATAATAATAATAATAATAATAATCGGGCCACTCTGGCTAACCCGCAGAACTCTTCCCCCACCACCTCGCCCCATCGCTGCCCCACCACGCTCGGAAAGAGGCTCCGGCGTGGGGGAAAGTGGAGGGGATAGGAGTGGGGATAGGAGTGGGGGTCGCCAGAGTAGGCCACATACTACTTACGATAATACGATGGATGTTGGTTTTTCTGGTCAGGCTACATCTAGCGTTAGGCAGCCTTCTTCGATGGAGGATATGTTCAATGCGATCCTTTGCAAGCTTGACAATTTTATGGACAAACAGAGTGCATTTAACTGAGAGGTGAAAGCGTCTCCTACAGCGATTGAGGCCTTGTCAAAAACTGTGAGCGAGAATCAGAGTAGGATTGCGAGTTTCGAGACGTCGTGTGCGGAAATCGCTCGGAATATTGAATCTCTTAGGAGTGAAGTTCCGTCTCAGGGTCAGTCTGGTTACTTGTCAGCTGAGATTACTATTGCAGGAATTCCGTTTTCGATTGATGAATCGCGCCAAACGATGGTAACTAAAGTCCTCTCTGCTCTCGGCGTTCCTGAGCTTGTGTCTGATATTCTCGAGATTCGTTACCTCTCCCGTAAACAAGATCAGGTGGGAAATCAAGCTCAGTCTGGTACTGGGCCCCCAGCAAGGTTGCTCATTGTGAAGTTGAAATCGACTTAGGTTAGGGATCACATTATTAGCATGAAACGCGCGAAGAAGGATCTCACAATTAGGGAAGTTTTTTCGAATGACGTCAGTGGAAATATTTTTGTGAATGAACTCTTGCCTGCGCCGGTCCATAATCTTTTGCGCAAAACTAAGGCGAAGGCTGCCTTGGGATGATTCAAATTTGTCTGGTTTAGGGCCGCGCAAATATTTGTGCGACGTGACAATGGACAGCCTCCTATTGTGATTACCACTGAGGCTGATTTGGTCAAGCTAGAATGACTACCTTCTGAGAAATTAACGCTGGGTCGTGTCAGCTCTTTCCCTGCGCCTCTTACCCGTTAATAACGCAGTTTTACGCTATCTCTTTCCTAGCTCATTTCTGTGATGTTGAGCTTTTTCTCGATTTTGTTTTCTTTTTACACTTAATTTGTATCTCTGAGATGGAAATGAGCTAGAATCCATGCATTTAGTTCATCCGTCTTGGTCAGTAAGTCGTAGTCATTGAGTCGTAGTCAGCAGGCCTTAGTCAGTAAAATCTCACTGAATGATGTTATGTTGAGAGCGTGTTGAGCATATTTTTTACCTGTGTAATATTGTAATTTGCCCCGAAGCTTGCTAGGGCATAATAAACAATCAATCAATCAATCAATCAATCAATCAATCTCCCTCTATCATTCTCTCTCTCTCTATCATTCTCTCGCTCTCTCTCTCTATCATTCTCTATCATTCTCTATCTCTCTCCTATCACTCTCCCTCTCTCCATCATTCTCTCCCTCTCTATAATTCTCTTTCTCCTATCATTCTCTCTCTCTCTCTCTCTCTATCATTCTCTTTCTCCTATCATTCTCTCTCTCTCTCTCTCTCTCTCTCTATCATTCTCTTCCTCTCTATCATTCTCTTTCTCCTATCATTCTCTCTCTCTCTCTATCATTCTCTCCATCATTCTCGCCATCATTCTCTCCATCATTCTCTCCACCATTCTCTCCATCATTCTCTCCATCATTCTCTCCATCATTCTCTCCATCATTCTCTTCATCATTCTCTCCATCATTCTCTCCATCATTCTCTCCATCATTCTCTCCATCATTCTCTCCATCATTCTCTCCATCATTCTCCCCATCATTCTCTCCATCATTCTCTCCATCATTCTCTCCATCATTCTCTCCATCATTCTCTCCATCATTCTCCCCATCATTCTCTCCATCATTCTCTCCATCATTCTCTCCATCATTCTCTCCATCATTCTCTCCATCATTCTCTCCATCATTCTCTCCATCATTCTCTCCATCATTCTCTCCATCATTCTCTCCATCATTCTCTCCATCATTCTCTCCATCACTCTCTCCATCATTCTCTCTATCATTCTCTCTATCATTCTCTCTATCATTCTCTCTATCATCCTCTCTATCATCCTCTCTATCATTCTCTCTATCATTCTCTCTATCATTCTCTCTATCATTCTCTCTATCATTCTCTCTCCTCCCCACCATTCTCTCTCTCTATCACTCTCTCTCTATCATTCTCTCTCTATCATTCTTTCTCTATCATTCTCTCCATCATTCTCTCCATCATTCGCTCCATCATTCTCTCCATCATTCTCTCCACCATTCTCTCCATCATTCTCTCCATCATTCTCTCCATCATTCTCTCCATCATTCTCTCCATCATTCTCTCCATCATTCTCTCCATCATTCTCTTCATCATTCTCTCCATCATTCTCTCCATCATTCTCTCCATCATTCTCTCCATCATTCTCTCCATCATTCTCTCGCTCTCTCTCTCTATCATTCTCTTTCTCTCTCTATCATTTTCTCTCTCCCTCTGTCATTCTCTCTCTCTCTCTATCATTCTCTCTCTCTCTCAAGTGAGTACAACTGACATCTTCTATTTTGTCCCACTTTCTACGAGCAATTTTTCTGCTGCCTGTTGCCTTCGGGCGTCTTTGTTGCAGGAGCTTGCATGTAAAATTAAATGCTTTTCATCTTGATTATATTGGATCTGCTTGTTGAGTCCAATTCATACGAGGAAATCAAGTGAAAGGTACATTGCTTTTCTAACCGCAATCTCTCGAGGAGGCGCCATATCTGTGTCACGTACAACGAATTTTTACAGTTAATTCTGAGATCTTGTACCCATACTCTGCGTTCTCAAAACAAAAACCACAGTAACATAGACATCACAACCAACTATACAAGATATTAATACATTGATGACTCATTCTCACTAGAAGAGCTACTGTTATCACTTTTCCTTCTCACACCTACGGCTATGCCATATTAGCCGCACACATAGTAATGTTCTACACGTGTTCACCGGCCAAGAGATCATAGGTCTAGTCGACTGCTCCCCAAGGGAGTGGCAATAAAAGTTTTTTTGATCCAGAACACCGATAGTAACCCTCGGAGCCACTCGCGCATCTGTGACACTTGAGCGACAAACTATAATATCCAATTTTTATTGCCGCTCCAGGAAACACCACAATTTCCGAGAAAGACGAAATGGGCCTACCATATCTATGCCCAAATTTGTAAAAGTTGTCTTCCACTTAGCCACTTTTCCCATTATAAAACACCACCCGCTTTTCCTTCAGCAAGTTAGTCCATCTCAAAACTGCACCGCGGCGTAACGCTGCCCGTCTCCAGGTCTTCTGTAGAAGAGAGTGAGTCGGATAGTAGTTAGTCGCCTTTATATTTGGTAGACTTTTTCCAGAATTTTATCAACGCGGTCCCGCTCCCTGACTCCAGATCTTCAGTAGAAGAGAGCGAGCAGGAGTGTCAAGATCGCACTTCTATATTTTTCAAATCATTACATACTTATACTCTGTCCGCGATTTCGGGTCTTCTGTAGAAGAGAGTGAGTCGTTGTCAATATAAAAGTATCAAGCCTATATTTAAAGGTGAACCATAAAGTTATAAAAGTATCAAATCAAAGAATATTAAAAGTAAAATATAAATTCATATAAAGACCTCTAAATTCGGGAATATAAATTACGACGTAATAATTATAACAAATAAGAAGAAACTGTTTAGAACAATTCGACGTTCAAATAAACTTGAAGGACACCTCTCCGATAAGGTAACTGAGCGATTTATATTAATAATTACAATGTTAACGGATTTTATCACGAATGTAACGAGTGTATTTAACTAATCACATTGCATTTGTATTCAATAAATATTCCTCAATTGTGTGCATAAAGTTGGACCTTGTACCTCTTTATTCAGTAGAAATCAATCTCTTTGAACCACCTAGTCGAAACTAACAAGATCTCTCGAGGTCTTACAGCGAACATTCCCACTCCCCTATTGATCCATCGTTTTAAAAGATCAATTAGGATTAATAAATAGAGTCAACGTTTACCGCTCGACGTTTGATTCGAATTTTCACGCGCCTTCGGACGTAACATCTGATTTCTTTCTCTGGCCTCTTCTGCGTCTGCGCTGTGGACTACTGCTTTCTTTTCTCTCGACGCATGCGCTGCTCTACTCGGTCTTGCTCAACAGGGGTTTCTCAATGATCACCGCTCTCGCATTGCCGGGCTAGTCATCTTACTGTATAAGTGGTACAGTAATCGCCATCTATCGGATCCACCTAGTACTTCGCTACTCCATCGGCACTGCAGCTGTCTGTATGAGGGATACATGTCTCAAATGTAAGAGTGAGATTGTGGGTGAGCGTATCAAGTGTGCCTCGTGCTCTGAAGCTTTTCACCCAGGCTGTGCGCAGGCGTACCGTAAGATCAAAAGCGCTAGTGTATGCTGTCTTAGAGAGATTGCTGGTATGTATGATAATACGATCGATGTTAGTTTCTCTGGTCAGGCTGCACCTAGCGTTAGGCAGCCAAGTTCGACGGAGGATATGTTCGATGCTATCCTTTATAAGCTTGACAATTTTATGGACAGACAAAGCAAATTTAACTCTGAAGTAAAAGCGTCTCTTACAGCGATCGAGGCCTTATCAAAAACTGTGAGCGAGAATCAGGATTGGATTGCGCGTCTCGAGGCGTCAAGGGCGGAAATTGCTCGGAATATCGAATCTCTTAGGAGTGAAATTCCGTTTCAGGGCCACTCTGGTTATATGTCAGCTGAGATTACTATAGCAGGAATTCCGTTTGCGATCGATGAATCGCGACAAGCGATTGTAACCAAGGTCTTCTCCGCTCTTGCCATTACTGAGCTTGTGCCTGGTATTCTCGAGATTCGTTACCTCTCCCATGAACAAGATCAGGGGGGAAATCAAGCTCAGGCTGGCACTAGGCCCCCAGCAAGGTCGCTTATTGTGAAACTAAAATCGTCACAGGTTAGGGATCACATTATTTCTATGAAACGGGCAAAAAAGGATCTCTCAATCGGGGAAGTTTTTTCGAACAATCTTCGTGGAAATATTTTTGTTAATGAGTTTCTGCCTGCATCAACTTACAATCTTTTGCCCAAGACCAAGGTGGAGCCGGCCTTGAGATCCTTTAAATTTGTCTGGTTCAGAGCTGGGCAGATATTTATGCGTCGTGACAATGGTCACACGCCTATTGTAATCACCACTGAAGCTGATTTGGCCAAGCTTAAATGACTGCCCTCCGAGAAACGAACAATCTATCGTGGCAGTGCTGCCCCCCACTTCTCTCGCCTGCTAATAGCGCAGTTTAATGCAAACTCTCTCTTAGCTCACATCAGTGATATTAAGCTTTTTCTTGTGAATAATTTTTTTCATATAATTTCCATCTCTGAGACCTGGCTACAAGCTCATATTTCTGATGACCTCGTTAGTATTGATGATTATTTCCTTGTCAGAAATGATAGAGAAGGGAAAAGAGGGAGTGGAGTAGCGTGTTATATGCATGGATCCCTTAAGGCCAATATTCTAGCTATGTCACCGAGCTTTTTTTCTAATTCGCCAGAATTTCTTATTCTCGAGGTTCACCTTCCTGATTGTGGGAAATTATTATTTACTTCGATGTATAGACGGCCCAAAGGTCGATTATTCAATGACTTTGTTAAGAGGATGTGAAAGCTCTTTTTTACCATCGTAGCAGACCTAAATTTTCGTGCAAATAACATTGTAAGACTATCAAACCAAATGAATGGAAATTTAAGTATATAATCCAGTTAGTAGTATTCTATCAGGTGACATTCTTAGAATTTTGAAATTCCAAAGAAAAAATAACAGTTCGCATTACCACCAGTTATCTGCAAAATAAAAATAGATTTACTGACCTTCAAAACTAGTTATTCAAAAAATCCTTTATGTCACCCTATGCAGTAATAAAAGACTTACACACTGAGTACTTGTACATTTTTGTAGGTGCAAAACTTCAGCAATACTATTTGCACGAAAATTTTTGTGGTAAGATTACCTGCATACAAGCCGTGGCCGATCAGTTTAGCCCAAATTTGGTTCGCGAAAATTCCGCTACCGAAGTGTATGCTTGAGCGCTAGCAGCGTCTTCTTCGTACCGTAATATATAACAACGAAGATAGACCTCAATCTTCGCTATATATAATAATAGGGGGAAGAGCCAAGTGTTTCCGTCTCCTAGGCCTTTTGCCGCAGAGCGAAAGAGAGAGAGAGAGAGAGAGAGCGAGTGTGGGAGAGAGGAAGAGAGAGAGAAAGACCGCCGCAGTAGGCCATATATCTTAGACATTTTTATTTGATATGTGAAGTAAAGGTGTTTTAGGTATCCAAGAGAATGCATCCTCTGGATATACTTTACACATACCTTCCCCATACCCATCGAGCACCTGAAGCTCATCGTTAGACTTTTTTTTGTGCTTCGCATGAACTACGAAAAACGCAAGATAATTGTATAATTATCGTCGATCAAATATTTTGAAATGATAGATTATTTATTATACAAAGATAATAATGATTAAATAATATAGATATATTGTAGATTGTCTTATATCTAAGAATAATGATAATACTTTATATTTAAATTTCAGTAATAGTGGCTAAAATAATGTAAATTTTAAATTAATTTTGTTTACATTGAATAATAGATAAATATTATATGAATAATTTATCGACTAAAATTTTTAGTTTATAATTAAAATAATTACTGTTATTTACATAAAGTATTAAAAAATATATATTTGCATGATAATTGTGCCAGAAATTGCGGACAAATGTTATAATTAAATTGATTACAATCAGTTTGTTCGACTGCATGCTTTTGTGGACCATCCTTAGACAAAAAATCGTGTATTCTCTTTATCTCCCTCGATACGCGGAAATGTATACATACATATGCAGATTTATATGAAGAGATACAATATATATATATATATATATATATATAGTTCCGCAGATTGAGAGAGATAGAGAGAAAATACCAATCTTATTCTAGAGACGGTTTACAGAAACAGAACAGTCTGTATGACTGGTTGACGCGATCGTCAGACGTCGCGTTTCACCGTGAAGTTATATAGTATTAGAGCATACGAATTCTCTCTCCTATCATTCTCTCTCTCTCTCTCTGTCTCTCTCTCTCTATCTCGTGAGTACTACTGACATCTTCTATTTCGTCTCTCTTTTTCGAGCATTTATTCTGCTGCCTGTTGCCTTCGGGCGTCTTTGTTGCAGGAGCTTGCATGTAAAATTTAATGCTTTTCATCTTGATCAAATTGGATCTGCTTTTTGAGTTCAAATTATACGTGGAAATCAAGTGAAAAGTACATAGTTTTCCTAACCTCAATCTCTTGAGGAGGCGCCATGTCTATCGCTTTCTTTCTCTGGCCTTGAGATCTTCTGCGTCTGCGCTCGATACTACTGCTTTCTTCCTACTTGGCGCATGCGCTGCTCGACTCGGTCTTGCTCTACTGGGTTCCTCTACGATCGCCGCTACAGAAATCGCCATCTATTGGAACCGCCTGCTGCTACTCTTCTCTACCGGTACAGCAGCTGTCTATATGAGGGATATATGTCGCAAATGTAAGAGTGAGATCGCAGGTGAGAGTGTTAAATGTGCCACGTGTCTCGAGGCTTTTCACCCGGGCTGTGCGCAGGCGTACCGAAAAATCAAAAGCGCTAGTGAATGTTGTATTAGAGAGATTGCTAATAGACACGATAACTCGATGGATGCTTGGTTCCTCCGGTCAGGCTGCATCTAGCGTTAGGCAGCCTAGTTCGATGGAGGACATGTTTAAGGCTATCCTCTGCAAGCTTGATAATTTTATGGACAAGCAGAGCACATTTAACTCAGAGGTGAAAGCGTCTCTTGCAGCTATTGAAACTTTATCTAAAACTGTGTACGAGAATCAGGATAGAATTGCGCGGCTTGATGTGTCAAATGCGGATATTTCTAGGGATATTGAATCTCTCAGGGGCGAAATTCTATCTCAAGGTCAATCTGGTGGTATGTCAGCCGAGATCTCCATTGCGGGAATTCCATTCTCGCTTGATGAGTCGCGCCAAGCGCTTGTAGGCAAAGTTTTTGCCGCTCTCGGTATCCCTGATCTGGTGTTTGATGTTCTTGAAATTCGTTGTCTTACCCGTAAACATGAGCAGGGGGGGAGTCAAGCGCAGGCTTGCTCCAGGTCTCCGGCAAGGTCTCTAATAGTCAAGTTGAAATCGACTCGGGTCAGGGATCACATAATTAACATGAAACGTGCGAAGAAGGATCTTTCGGTTAGGGAAGTTTTTTCGAAGGACGTCAGTGGGAGCATTTTTGTAAATGAATTTTTGCCTGCGCCTGTCTACAATCTTTTGCGCAAGGCTAAGGCGAAGGCTGCCTTGGGTTCTTTCAAATTTGTCTGGTGCCGGGGTGGGCAGATATTTGCGCGACGTGATAATGGTCAGCTTCCTATTGTAATAGCCACTGAGCTGGATTTGGCTAAGCTGGAATGATGACTATGATAACCATTGAACAACGGAATGTGGCAGCTGTTTCTCTGTGCCTCTTATCTGTTATTTACGTACTTGAACGCTATCTTTTTGTAACTAATTTTTGTGATTTTGGGCTTTTTCTTGATTTTGTTTTCTTTTTGCACATGAATTGTATCGCCAAGTTAGATATAAGCGCGAATTTTTTGTTTTCAGTTATACTTAGTCCAAGCGTCTTGGTCAATAAGCCATAGTCATTAAATCGTAGTCATTAAGTCTTAGTCAGGAGTATCTCATTGGATGATTTTATGGATAATGCGTTTTGAGCACTTTTTGTTATTACCTATGTACTATTGAAATTTGCCCCAAAGCTTGCTGGGGCATAATAAACAATTAATCAATCAATCAATCAAATCTCTCTGTCTCGGTCTCTGTCTCTGTCTCTCTCTGTCTCTCTCTCTTTCTCTATCATTCTCTCTCTTCATCATTCTCTTCATCAGTCTCTCGATCATTATCTCCATCATTCTCTGCATCATTCTCTCCATCATTCTCTCTGTATCATTCTCTCTGTATCATTCTCTCCATCATTCTCTCTATCATTCTCTCTATCATTCTCTCTCTATCTGCTCTATCTCTCTAACTGCCAAAAAAGAAGGGAACGGAAGAAGGAATATCAAGCGATATTCTAAAAATGGCGTTTAGTGCAATTAAAGAGGAATTTATAGAAGTAATAAATGGATCTCTGCGGGAGGGATGTTGCCCAGACAGCTGGAAAACATCAACGATTATACCGATCCCAAAGATAAATAAGGCTACGAAAGCAAGTCAATACAGGCCAATTAATACATCATACAGGCCGTTGCCCCTGTATGAAAAGGTGCTTGAACTAGTAGTGAAGAATCGAATTGAGAAATATTTAGAAGACAATGACACTATAACAGAGCATCAATCAGGATTTAGAAAACAATACTCGTGTGAAACAGCGATTCAAACTGTTATAGACGAGTGGAAAGTGAACGTTAGTAAAGGAAAAATGGTAGGAGTTATCTTCATGGACTTCAAAAGAGCGTTTGAAACAAGAGATAGAGACATATTATTGGACAAACTATACCAATATGGAATTAGAGAAAGGGTATGAGAATGGTTTTGTACGTATTTAAGAAATAGAACACAACAAGTAAGGTTTAATGATACATGGTCTGAAGTTATCGGTAATGAATATGGGGTGCCACAGGGATCAGTATTGGGACCGTTATTATTTATTATATATATAAATGATATTGTAAATCTGTGCCCAGATGGATGTAGTATACAAATGTTTGCTGATGACACAGTGATATACGTAACAGGATTAAGTAGTGCAGAAGTGGAGGTTAAAATGAATATGTCATTACGTATAGTCGAAAAGTGGATGAACAGAAATAAATTAAAAATGAATGCGGAAAAAACAAAATATATGATTGTCAGCAGTATAAGGAAGAATGTGAGTGGACATATCGTACTCAAGTGTGTGGATGGAACGGAACTAGAGAGAGTGGAAACAATGAAATATCTAGGAATAATTATTGATGAGAAACTGAGATTTAAAGACCACTGTGAGCATATGTTAAAGAAGATAGGTAAAAAAACGAATTTTTTAAACAGATTGGGGCAATATGTGTCTGCGTATACGAGATGTACTGTTTATAAAGCAATTATAGCACCACACTTTGAGTACTGCGCAACACTGTTACTTGATATGGGAGAAACAGAGTTGAATAAACTGCAGATCGCGCAAAACAGAGCGATGAGGGTTATATTGCAATGTAATCGCTATACGAGGATAGAAGATATGCTGAACGCGGTACAATTCATGTCTGTCAGGCAAAGATTGTACTACAATGTATGTATATCTATATTTAAAGCGGTAAATAATTTAATGCCGAAGGAATTAAACAGTAGGCTACAAGTAGTAGGTTCGAGAAGCGGTAGGAAAAGACGACAAGCCGAAAATATAGTAATACAATTTAGAAGAACGAAAAGTGCGCAAAAAGGTATGTATTATGAAGGGGTGAAAATGTACAATGCACTGCCAGCTGAAATAAAACGTTCTGAAAAAGTTGAACAGTTCAAACGCATGGTAAAGAAATATATTGTATCAAGAATAAAATAATATATATGTAGAAGTAAGAAAATATGTAACAGTATGTAAATAGCTGAGAAAGCTGATAAATATCTATCAATATCATTCTCTCTCTATCATTCTCTTTCTATCATTCTCTCTATCATTCCCTATCTCTCCCCATGATTCTTTCTCTCCCTATCATTCTCTCCATCATTATCTCTCTCTCTATCATTATCTCTATCATTCTTTCTCTCCATCATTCTCTCCATAATTCTCTCCATAATTCTCTCCATCATTCTCTCCATCATTCTCTCCATCATTCTCTCCATCATTCTCTCCATCATTCTCTCCATCATTCTCTCCATCATTCTCTCCATCATTCTCTCCATCATTCTCTCCATCATTCTCTCCATCATTCTCTCCATCATTCTCTCCATCATTATCTCTATCATTCTCTCCATCATTCTTTCTCTCCATCATTCTCTCCATCATTCTCTCCATCATTCTCTCCATCATTCCCTCCATCATTCTCTCCATCATTCTCTCCATCATTCTCTCCATCATTCTCTCTCTCTCTCTCTCTATCATTCTCTCCATCATTCTCTCTATCATTCTCTCCATCATTCTCTCCATCATTCTCTCTATCATTCTCTCCATCAATCTCTCCATCATTCCCTCCATCATTCCCTCCATCATTCTCTCCATCATTCTCTCTATTATTCTCTCTCTATCATTCTCTCTCTATCATTCTCTCTCTATCATTCTCTCTCTATTATTCTCTCTCTATCATTCTCTCTCTATCATTCTCTCTCTACCATTCTCTCTCATTCATTCTCTTTCTATCATTCTCTCTCTATCATTCTCTCTCTATCATTCTCTCTCTATCATTCTCTCTCTATCATTCTCTCTCTATCATTCTCTCTCTATCATTATCTCTATCATTCTCTCTCTATCATTCGCTCTCTATCATTCTCTCTCTCTTGAGAAATTGGGGGGGTGGAGGCGGTGGAGGAGTGAGAGAGAGAGCTAGAGTAGCAGAGAGGGAAATAATTGTTAATTTGGGTTTACCGACATACGGTTTCTTAAGGGGTCTCAATAAAACCCAGGGATCTCTCCTGTATAATTGGATTCTTTTTCTTTATTCTTGTACACTCTTACATAGTCACTCTCTCATACCGGTTGTCCGACAGCCATGCCGCACTGCGCGGGATGCGTGCGCAGCCTATATGAAATAGTAGGCATGCATTGCGTTCCGCTATATATGTGTGTGTGTGTGTGTGTGTGTACTCTAACAATAATTAATAACAATATTGATTTTTATATACACTTTATTTTTATTTTACTTCGTTTTTATAAAAACCTTACTTGTGTTTACTTTTTTTTTTTTTTTTTAATATGGCGGATGCCAAAATCCACCCATTTGGGGCATCCTTGGCATTAGGAAGCCGAGATTGCATGTTCTCGGTGTCGATGCTCATGCATAATCGCTCGATTTTTTCGTTGATTTACTTGAACGATACAATCGAGCAGTGATTGCATGAGCTCGCTAAACTGTCGCAAACGACAATTTTTTTTGAAAATCTGTCGTCGCTGAGATTGCATGTTCTCGGTGACGAAAGTCGAACTCGACGACGATGCTCGTGCAGCATCATACGATGAGATTGTTGATTTATTTGAATGAATTTGACTCGACAATCTTATATATTCAATAAAAATCTCATTGAACTGCATTCATACGATGCCGATAATAAATTGACTCGAACGAGTCATTTTCGTCACCGAGATTACACATTCTCGGTGACCGTTGACAACCGCGCTTGTTTGACGGGGCGTAGCGACCGAGCCGCTTTCGCACGCCTCGCACGACGTGGGTTTGTCTGTCAAATCGCCGATGTCGTATAGTGCCATTCAACGGTGGCACGCACCGCACAGATGGTAATTCGTTGCGCTTGCCCCGTTCACTACTAGGCCGACGCCATCGGAGTTCGCCAACACATTTCACATGCTTTTAAGCCTTCTGCAGGTTTTCACACGCGTATAGGAATATCATTATTACTGGTAATTTAGATTGTAATCTGCTAAGTGCTTCCTTGGAAGCAAATCTCTTACGTGAGGTGGCAAGGTCGTTGTCCGTTCATATCGTTTAATCCGAGGCTACTTTTCACACTGCTAACTGTGACTCATGGCTGGATTGTAGTATAGTTGATGATCCTGAGAAAATTGTAAAATTCGTGAAGTCGGATGCTCCCTTCATAGCTGGGCATGATCTATCGCAACTTTCTTACAAACCGTTGGCCTGTAGCAATTCCCCTCTCATAATTCGGCGGCGGAATTTCAAATCTTTCAATCAGGTTGAATTTTGTAACGACCTCCAAACCAAGCTATTGCACCTCGATGTCGGGGGTCTTGCTGATCATGAAGAGCTTGAAGGTACCGATAAGTTCGTCAGTTCGCTGCACGCATCGCTGATATCTTGTTTGGATTGCTTTGCGCCGGTCAAAGAGATTTGCCTTCGAAAACCTTTGGCGCCGTGGCTAACAGATGAGCTTAAAACTCGGGTCAAGCGACATAATGCATTGTATAAAAAAGCTAAGAGATCAAACAGTCTGCTGGGTTATGCGCTGTACAGACAATTTCGTGATGAGCTCAGTGCTGACATTAGAAGTGCTGTAAATGATCATAACCACAATAGGCTCCGTAATATCGAGGATCCAGCGAGATTGTGGAAAGAATTGGCCACGCTAGGGTTAGTCAAGTCGACTCTCTCTTCTCCCCTCCATTTTTTTATGCCGACGGAGCTCAACTCTTATTATGTCCAAATTTCGAACTCAATTCCGGCTTGCGCCAAAAATGACCTTGCGGGGATGCTTGGGTCCCGGCGTGAAGCGAGGTTCTGATTCTCGTTCTCTCAGATCAGTCCTGAACTTGTCTCGCGGTTTGTTCGTTCAACGGCGTCAAATTCCTTCTCATCGGGGCCGGACGGGATTTCTCTTTTTGTTATTCATAAGGCCCTACCGATCATTATTTCTGTTCTTACTTCCTTCTTTAACCATTGCTTCACCCATTCTCATTTTCCATCCCAATGGAAGCGCTCATTCATCCGTCCTCTCTAGAAGATTAACAAGCCGCTCACGCCCTCTGACACTAGGCCAATTGCAAACTTATGTGAGCTGGCCAAAATTTTCGAGAAAATTGTCCATCGTCAGCTAAGTGATTTTGTGGAAGAAAACAATATGGTAGATCCATTTCAATCGGCTTACTTCTCTGATCTTTCCACTGCTTGACTATTGCTCCCTTGTCTATAATGATGTGACGAACGAATTAAATGTGAAACTTTAAAGGTTGATTAACTGTGCGATCCGTTTCATTTTTAACCTCAGGCGAGATGAGCGTATTACACCGTATAGGCTTCAGCTGAAATGGCTATCAGTCAAGAACAGGCAACTATATTTTCTGGGCATTGCGACGTATCAAATTTTGTACCTCAGAACGCCATCATATTTGCATGAAATCTTTGTTCGGGCAAATCAGGACTTCAGTCACTCAGATCGCATACCGATTTCTACGTTCCACATTCCTGCGCATCGTACTTCAGCGTACCGGAATTCTTTCCACTTATCGGCAATCTATTTATGAAGCTCTCTCCCATGCCTAATTTCTGATGCTCCGTCTCTATCGGTCTCCAAAACTAGCCTTTTCACTCACCTGTATAATGAAGAAGTTAACGAGTTTAACCAAGGATAAGAAATTGGATAGGACATTGAATTGTGCTGGGATCCTTTAAATTAAGGTTAGTCTTAGTCAGTAAGCCGAAGTCAGTAGATCATAGTCAGTAAGTTTTAGTCAGTAAAATCTCATGAAATGTATTGCACAAAGTGTTTTAGAGTATATTGTTACTTATGTATAATTTTATATTTGCCCCAAAGCTTGCTGGGGCATAATACACAATCAATCAATCAATCAATCTCTATAATTCTCTCTCTCTATCATTCTCTCTCTATCATTCTTTTTCTCTATCATTCTCTCTCTCTCTCTCTATCATTCTCTCTCACTCTCTCTCTCTCTTGAGAAATTGAGGGGGGGGGGGGGTAGAGGGGAGAGAGAGAGAGCGAGAGTAGCAGAGAGGGAAATAATTAATAACAATTTTTATTTTTATATAAACTTTATTTTTATGTGAACTTTATTTTATATAAACTTTATTTTATATAAACTTTATTTTTATTTTACTTTATTTTTATATGTTATATGCATTTTACTTTAATTTTTTTTTTTAATCAAAAATCTCCCTATTTGGGGCATCTTCGGCATTATGAACATTTGTTGAAGAATGATCATATTTGGCACGGCTGGGTCGATAACCCGGCTGGCCGCTGCACGGCAGCACCTCTCGGGCCTGTGTGGGGATTAATACCTCAGTTTCAGGTTGTGCTGGTTTGGAAATGAGTTTACACGTTTAGCTATTAACAAGATAACAAAATATATCTTTATTAAATTAAAACAAAGTAAAGCTTATATTAGCCCGTGGGCAGTCAGTCGTGTGTCGTGTGTGGAACTCTTGTGTCTACTCTCCGTGAAGACGCCGGTGAGAGTGACGCCACGCCTAGCCTGTAGCGATATAACTCGCTAGCATTCAACCATCGATTAGTCGCGACGACTATCGATCGGTCGAGAGCGACATCGTTGGAAGAGCCACGTTGCGAACGTAGCTGCAGGCAAGGCGACACCACACCTGCTCAACGAGCATCTCACGCGCGCTCGGGGCGCATGCGCACTCATGAAATGGGAGAAGACGCCGGCAACGCTCATGCTCATTAGTATATGTGTGACAAAGTTAATGGCCGCAGCACAACGGTTCGCTCAAGCTCATTACTTTTGGTTTTTCTCACGTTTATCATTTAAGCTCTGTGTACTCTCGTTCCCGCGTTTTTAACGTGCTCAAAAAGGCTTTCTCATTCTCGTACGTGCTCACGGCACGATTCATCGTGTCTCGATAAGCTGCATAGACTCTCGACAGGTGTTTCGCATTGCTCAACAGGCCGTGGTGGTTACAGACACCATGGCCCTCTCACCACGAGGCAACTCTCATCCGACGTGCATCGGTTTCGACCGCCTCGGCGATTAGTGCTCGAACTTTAGTAATTAATAAACTCTGTTCAAGTGTATCTGACCGCTCATCCCAGTGTAATATTTTCAAGATTCGTTTGGTTTGTGAATAAAGATTTCTACCCTTTGTTACAGAAAAAACAGGCTGTTCAGCGACGTACTTTATCTTACCACCCACGATCCACTATATATTCTAACATGCAAAAATCAAACACTATCATTCTCTCTCTCTCTCTCTCTATCATTCTCTTTCTCTCTCTCCCTCTATCATTCTCTCTCTCTGTCTCTCTCTATCATTCTATTTCTCTCTCTCCCTCTATCATTCTCTCTCTCTCTCTCTCTCTCTCTCTATCATTCTCTCTCTCTCTATCATTCTCTCTCTCACTATCATTCTCTCTCTCTCTCTCTCTCTCTCTCTCTCTCTCTCTCTCTCGCCTATAATTCTTTCTCACTCTCTATCATTCTATCTCTCTCTATCATTCTTTCTCTCTATCATTCTCTCCATAATTCTCTCCATCATTCTCTCCATCATTCTCTCCATCATTCTCTCCATCATTCTCTCCATCATTCTCTCCATCATTTTCTCCATCATTCTCTCCATCATTCTCTCCATCATTCTCTCCATCATTCTCTCCATCATTCTCTCCATCATTCTCTCCATCATTCTCTCCATCATTCTCTCCATCATTCTCTCCATCATTCTCTCCATCATTCTCTCCATCATTCTCTCTCTATCATTCTCTCCATCATTATCTCGCTCTCTCTCTCTCTCTATCATTCTCTCTCTCTCTTGAGTTGAGTTGAGACGTGTGTAAAGTGCGCTCCTTCAATTACATAAATTCTGAGTGAAAAAGTTAGCAACAAATGGAAAAACTATAGCAAAGTGATCGGTTTAATGTGGGGAACAGTTTGAGCTATCGATGAGCCCGATAGCTATCGGAATAGTGGGACTGTGAGTCTTTTATTGATTGATATTATTGATTGAAGAGAAAGGTGGCGACGACATTATTGCCACGGTGTCGTGACAGCAGCGCACACCGAGGTAGGTAGGTTGTTAGTTGGAATCACCGTTAATTGCCAAGTGTGGAACGGTAATTTACGGGCGGTGTCACGATACAAAAGAAATGGATACCACGACTGAGTATGACGAGTATCAATGCTCAGATTGCAAAAAGGGTGTAGCAAGAATAATAGTACGATGCAAGGCGTGCCCGAAACTGTTTTATCATCCGGGGTGTGTATTTAGGCATAAAGTATACGACAGAAACAAAGAACTAGTGCAGTGCAAGGGTCCGTTTGAGACCTTCGCAATTGAAGGAGATCAGAAGGGCCCCATAGCCAGTGGTAGCAGAGAGAGAGTGGGCTTAGCAGGATCAATCCCGATAAGGTGAAGTGGGGACGCGTCGGTGAACATGGAAGGAAAAATGGGTTGGCTGGTGAAAACTGTGAAAGCATTAAAAGACGAAGTTGCATGCATAAAAGAAGTTAAGAACATAATCCAAGAAATAGTCCAAGAAGAGCTGAAAGGTGTTAAGGCAGAAATGGAAGTGATAAAAAAGATGATACAAGGAGGAATTCAAGGTCCAGTAAGAGAAGTAGCAAAAACTTATAGTGATGCAGCGAAAGAAACGAAAAAAGAGACAGTTATAATTATCAAACCGAAAGAACAGCAAGAAAGCGAGGTCACGAAAAAAACGATCAAAGAAAAAGTCGATATAAAGAACATGGCAGTGGGAATAACAAGGTTCAAGAAAGGCAGCAAAAGAACAGTGATATTGGGATGTGAAACGTCAGGAGAAATGGAACAGCTGAAGACCATAGTGCAGGAGAAAATGGGTGAGAACTTCAAAGTTACTGAATCAGTCTAACAAAATCCAAAAATCAAAATCGTGAACATGAAAGAGGAAGAATTGCAGTTGACTGATGAAGTGCTGGTTGAAACAATAAAAAAGCAGAATGCAACGGAAGATACTGAAGGAAGAGAGGGGAGAATCGTGAAAAAAATAAACAAAGAAGGAAGACACGAAGGATCGGTAATAATGATGGTGGATGAAGGAAGCCATCGAGAATTATTTGAAAAAGGCAAGATCAGTGTAGGCTGGAGGAAATGCCCGGTGTACAACCACATCAACGTGAAGAGGTGCTACAAATTCTGGGGATATTATCATACAGCGAAGAATTGCGCAAAAGAGGAGACATGCCACAAATGTGCTGGAAGTCATGAGGCGAGTAAATGTAAAGCGATGAAAAACAAGTGCGTTAATTGCGTATCAAAAAATCAAGCATACAATTTGGAGTTGAATACCGAACATGATGCTTTGGATCGGGAATGCCCAACGTGCAAAAGAGCAGTACAAAAAGAGAAGAGGAGGGCCGGATGGAACGAGTAGCAACTACGGAAGGAAGAAACGCTATGGTATACAAATGCACAAAGTCTCATAGCACATAAGGATGAAATACGGCACCAGGTAGTGGACAGAGTGAAACCTGCAATCATAGCATTATCAGAGACCAGAGTGACCGATGAAATTGGAGACAGTGAAGAGCATATGCCGGGATACGGTGTCGTCAGGTGTGATGCGGAGAATAGGAATAGGAATGCACGAGTGCAGGTGGAGCGCGAGCCAATGATAACGGACTGTTATGTCCTGACTTGCTACTTTTCCATCTCGGTCAAGGAAAGCAAGCTCTCCCTTTACACGTTCTCGGAGAAAGCGCATTGGTCAGAGTGTTGCCCTGTTTCGAGCCTAACCTTGCGGAAAAAAACTCAGGATGGGCGGGAGCGTATTGTGATTTAATTTATGAAAGGGGGGTAAAATTCGATTTTAATTTGTCAAGAAAAATTGTCAATAATGAAATTTAATTAATATTTCTCTGTAAAACTGTTTTTATTTAATTACAGCGCCAGCGAAAATCCCTTCTGGAAATGATCGCGTCGCTCTTGTAATTATAAAGATATATGAATAGTTACACGTCAGAGGACGAGAAATAATCAAGAAAATTTGTTAAAAATGAATTTGAACAAAACAAGAAAATTTTAAGGGAAAGAATTTGCGCAAAGAAAATGTGGGGAAGATGATGTAAATCTTCATGTAATTATTTATTTCGGGTATTCATTTCTATCGCAATTGTAGAATCCGCGCTGATATCGACGAATGAATTATGCGGGGTCGGGGGAAGAGTCAACACAGGGGTTCCACAAGGACAGAATAGCATAATTCCCAGGCTTAAAACCAGAAGAAATATGACTATCATTACCCCAACAGCAAAACGAATTTGAAGATCTTCCATAATGGAAGGAGAAAACAATGACTCGTAAACGAAAGGAAAAACGTAAAAATCACGTTAAACCCAATATATGACAATATAGTCCGCGCGAAACTTGGCTGTGAATTTACGGTCGGTCGGTAAGATGGGGGAAGGACGGTTTGGAGGCCGAGTCAAGGCCTCTATTAAGATGACCGGCGACGAACCGTCTATGGATACGAGAGTAGAGTCATTGGGGGTCATTGACCTTCGAGCAAATTTTATGGGTTGAAATTTTGAACAGATGGCATTCTGAAATGTGTCACGGTGCACCGACTAACTCCCGAAAAGAAAAATATTTCACTAACACTGTGTAACGGGGTCTAGACAATTTCCCACGCGCACGAAAGGCAACAAATAAGAGAAAGAATGAACACGAGTCCTACAGCCATACTTCCAATTAATATTATTACGTAAAGGTCTTCCATTTTCAATTGTTCTTCACGATAAATTAAATAATGATTAAAATTGAGACCCGTTTATTTTCGTAATAACTTTCCACAAATTTAGAGGTTTTAAATAAATTAACCGGATGTTTAGAATTTTAATTGAAATTAACGAGGGTTAAAGAGAATGATTTTAATTGATTTTCCCGATTAATCGGAAAATTCGGATCAATTAGACACGGGACTCGGAATATTTTTATTCGTACCTGCCGAACGATCTTTAAATTTCAGCGAACATTGTTTTCTGGATGAGGATTATTTATTCGGTCGCACTTTATCATTTTGAAGATAAAACTTACAAGTTTTCGTTTTAAGCAAACAGGTTATAGATTTTTAGAAAAACAAAGGAAATTAATTCCAACGCGAAGAATTACGATACGCATATTGAAAATAAAATGGGATGAAACGATGATGGAGAAATTTCGAACAAAAGGGAAACTCTTGATACGCGGGTGGAGTTTCCTAATAGACAACGCTAGCCCTCAGGCCCGTAACGCCGGAGGCTCTCGTCCGAGACTCGGTAACGCACACTGATTTTATTTTTAGAAATGTCATGCTTGCAAAAATAAAATAAACACTTTAATTGTACTTACTCGGTGGAGGAGGTGGTATTGAAGCAGAACACTTGAAGATGACGATGATGATGATGATGGAAACGGTGAAAATTGAATCAGGTGAGGGTGCGATGAATAATTTGAGTTGACACGAAAGTTCACTTATTGTAGGTTTATTAATTTTATTCACGAATGTTTTTCTTGTGATTTAAAACAAAAATGAGGGTTTATTAAGGAAAACACTCACACAGAATTTTTGATAGAAGATGGAAAAAGAAAATAATAATAGCGAAGCTTAAAACTGTTAATAAATGAAAAAAAACTGACTCAAACAAAAACTGAACTGTGACTGAAAAACTGAACTCAAACTTCAAAACTGAAAACTAAACTGACTCCAAAACTAAACTGAACTTTCTGCTCCAGACTAAAAACTGACAAAAACCAAAACTGACTGTAAAACTGAAAATTAAAAACTGACTCCCCCGGGCCTCTGACCCCTAATTATATAAGCTGTCCTTTAGGAAAAAGTGGGGTATGACCCCCGGACGCTTTACACCCCGCACGCCTTTGCCTATGCGCGGGCTTACCGCTCCTCATGTCTCGATACGATGAATTTTGGAGAGTTGTTTCTTACATGAATAATTATTGAATTTTTATTGGAATTAACATTCTCTTATTTCTACTCATTTATTCATCCATTCTTACACAAAAATAAATTCGCAAATCCCATTATTTTGGGTATTTGCGCTGATTTCATAAAAGGTTACGCATGCGCATTGTAGCGTGACTTTTCTCTCCGTCTATTCATCTCCCTCGCTCTTCATTCATCTCCGTATCCTTCGTACTCTCTCACTCTTCTCTCGTTCTTCGCATCATTCGTTCCCTTGTTTCGGAGGCGCGTGCGCTAGCGAGGCCCCTCCGTAGGGACTCTCTCTACCCTCTCTCCTACATACTCCTGTCCGCTCTATCCTCTCCTTACTCATGCTTTTCTTCCTACTTCCTCATGTATCTTTTCCTATCCTGTCCTTTCTTTTCGCTCCATTTCTTTCTTTTGGATGACGCAAGATTTTTCTGTATCATTCAATCCATGTACAGTTCATTCTTCCGCAATTATTATTAATGATTTAGATTTTTACAGAGGAGTGTAATTACTATTATATATTTCTAATAACTGATATTCCATTTTATTAATTAGTAACATGATTCGAATGGATTTAAAGGTTTACATAAATTAATTTAATGAGTGATAAACTTTAGCTTTGGTTGAATTACTTTTGATTGAATCGATTATTGAATTTATAATTAATGTGGTTTTTATTTATTTTGTTTTGAAATTGATAATTTGGTAAACCATTTAAGTTAAATAATCGGGTTATTTTCTGTAAAAATTGATTCATTCACTCCATGCATTTTGAAATTCGCACGAGTTCGTATTTATTCATTAGTGATTTTACTGTAAAAGATATGAAATCGCAACATCATAAACACTTTGTCGGGTTGTCTTAATTGGACCATCGTATACTCGTGATCCTGATTCGTTTGGTTATAATTTCCCCTCCTCCGTAGAGAGCGTACCCACGAGCCTCGCATGGAGCGTTTCCAAGCGGACCCGATAGAATTGTAGGGGAGGCTCTCATTGGTTATGGGGGTGAGAGTGAGATGACCAGCCTTGGAGTTGAAAAATGGGCTTTGAGTATTGGAGGAAAAAGGACGCATGGCTTTGCCTGCCATCGCCTTCCTTTGTCGAAAACGAATTTTGGTGCTGGAATTTTCTATGTTTACAGGACGATGTCACGTGGTCTTATTCTTTGTCCACGCTGTTGAAATCGGTCTCTCGTTACTCGCTTCGAATATTTATTTAAATGTAAATATGATTTCTCCGAACTCCTTTTGGATAATGGTCCTCGAGTTCCCGTCTAAACATCCTTAATCGTCAACGAGAGTGGCGATATACTGTATATGTTCGTGGAAAAGAATCATCACGATTTTAGGTGATGATAGTTGTTATAAATTTGCATTTAAAGTTTTCAAGAGAAGGAAATATTATTCGAACTTGTGTGAAATTTTCATGCCCACTTTATACCCTTAAATTATATAAAAATAACGATTGTTGATGGCCTGACCCAGGTACTCGTGATCATACTTGAATCTATCCTCAATTATTATTCGTCTTTATGCAACTTTCGGGAATTCACTCTGTCATATTGTCATAGGATGCTGGTGCGTCATATGCGCTCACTCATGCACACATACATTTGTGGGGCCATTGATATTGGGGCGCCAGTTCATTCGAGCACGTGGCCCCACGCACAATAGTATTAGTGCGGGCCACAGTTTTACTCACTCGTACATGTGTGTGCACGCTGGTGGTAGTATCACGCGCTGTTTCGAAAAGTTCGATGCTTGATCTCATGCTGGGCTGTGAGACTCTCCATGCGCCGAGAAACCCGGAGCTATCGCCAAGGATTTCCAGCTAGCCTCTATATGTTTCCTTTCCGACGATTGACGATTGTTAGTGTTAGCAGCGATAGCCGTCGCCGTTTAGGCGAGCCTTGGCGACGAAAACTCTTCGCTCTCACCAACCGTTCGTACTGGTAAATTCCATCGATTTGTTTCGGTGACTGAAAATTGTGCGCACGTGAACTCGACCATGTTTCGTACTGCCTTTCTTATTCCTTGAGAATTGTCGGATTTGACAATCTCTATGAGAAAAGGAAATCCCGAAAGTCGCAGGACGTAACGGGACCATGGGTGGATAAAAGTTGCATTAGGAAAAAGGGAAGTAAAAAATGAGTATAGAGAATACAAAACAAGAAACTATAATAAAATGGATGCAAACGAATTTATAAGGAGACTAAGCAGTATAACAGGACAAGTACAAGAGGTAGAGGTAGACCAAAGAGCAAGAATGTTTGTTGATAATATAGTGAATGCAATAGATATGTTTGCACCCAGAAGAATAGTTAAAATACCAACGGTATGGGAAGGGAAGAAATGGTACTCTGAAGATATAACAGAAGCAGCGAGAAGACGAGATGAGACATATAAACGAGCAGTTCTCACTGGTTCGGAAGATCAGTGGCAGCAGTTTAAACTGGAAAGGAATGCGGTAGTTAAACTAATCAGAGAAAAGTAGAAGGAATACCACGAAAAGATGATAGATGACAATAAAAAGGATACGACGAAGATGTGGAAAACACTCAAAGAAGTAGTTAGAGGGGAAGCAATGGGAGTAAGAGCGGTCGGGAACATAGATTTTCAGATATTGGATGATAAAACGGAAAGAAGTATAGCTGATAAGTTTAATGTATATTATGTGCAAAGCATAAGTAATATGTTAAACTCCATACAACCAGATACATCTGGAAGCCCTAACAGAAGAAGGATTATAGCGGGTGCTTGAATGGATAATGATAGAATAATGAAGAACTTTAATTCTGTCGAAATAGAGGAACTAGAAAAGATAGTGATGGAACTGCGAAAAAAGAAGGGAACGGAAGAAGGAATATCAAGCGATATTCTAAAAATGGCGTTTAGTGCAATTAAAAAGGAATTTATAGAAGTAATAAATGGATCTCTGCGGGAGGGATGCTGCCCAGACAGCTGGAAAACATCAACGATTAAATCGATTTCAAAGATAAATAAGGCTACGAAAGCAAGTCAATACAGGCCAATTAATATGTTGCCCCTGTATGAAAAGGTGCTTGAACTAGTAGTGATGAATCAAATTGAAAAACATTAAGAAGACAATGACACTATAACAGAGCATCAATCAGGATTTAGAAAACAATACTCGTGTGAAACAGCGATTCAAACGGTTAGAGACGAGTGGAAAGTGAACGTTAGTGAAGGAAAAATGGTAGGAGTTATCTTCTTACTTAAAAAGAGCATTTGAAACAATAGATAGAGACATATTATTGGACAAAGTATACCAATATGGAATTAGAGAAAGGGTATTAGAATGGTTTCGTACGTATTTAAGTAATAGAACACAACAAGTAAGGTTTAATGATACATGGTCTGAAGTTATCTGCAATGAATATGGGGTGCCACAGTCATCAGTATTGAGACCGTTATTATTTATTATATATATAAATGATATTGTAAATCTGTGTCCAGATGGATGTAGTATAAAAATGTTTGCTGATGACACAGTGATATACGTATGTCATTAAGTATAGTCGAGAAGTGGATGAACAGAAATAAATTAAAAATGAATGCGGAAAAGACAAAATATATGATTGTCAGCAGTATAAGGAAGAATGTGAGTGGAAATATCGTACTCAAGTGAGCATATGTTGAAGAAGATAGGCAAAAAAACTAGTTTTTTAAACAGAATGGGGCAATATGTGGCTGCGTATATGAGATGTACTGTTTATAAAGCAATTATAGCACCACACTTTGAGTACTGCGCAACACTGTTACTCGCTATGGGAGAAACAGAGTTGAATAAACTGCAGATCGCGCAAAACAGAGCGATGAGGGTTATATTGCAATGTAATCGCTATACGAGGATAGAAGATATGCAAAGTAAGACTGTAAGGCAAAGATTGTACTACAATGTATGTATATTTATATTTAAAGCGGTAAATAATTTAATGCCGAAGGAATTAAAAAGTAGGCAACAAATAGTAGGTTTGAGAAGCGGTAGGAAAACACGGCAAGCCGAAAATATAGTAATACAATTTAGAAGAACGAAAAGTGCGCAAAAAAGTATGTACTATTAAGGGGTGAAAATGTACAATGCACTGCCAGCTGATATAAAAGGTTATGAAAAAGTTGAACAGTTCAAACGCATGGTACAGAAATATATTGTATTAATAATAAAATAATATATATTTAGAAGTAAGAAAATATGTAACAGTATGTATAAAATAGCTGAGAAAGCTAATAAATATCTCTCTCTCTCTCTCTCTCTCTCTATCATTCTCTTTTTCCTATCATTCTCTCTCTCTCTCTCTCTCTCTCTATCATTCTCTCTATCATTCTCTGTCTCTCTATCATTCTCTCTCACTATCATTCTCTCTCTCTATAATTCTCTCTCTCTATAATTCTCTCTCTCTCTATCATTCTCTTTCTCATATCATTCTCTCTCTCTCTATCATTCTCTCTCCCCCTCTCTCCTATCATTCTCTCCCTCTATTATTTTCTTTCTCCTATCATTCTCTCTCTCTCTACCATTCTGTCTATCTCTATCATTCTCTCTCTCTCTGTTCAAAAAACTCTGAGGTTCGCGGGCGCCTCGAGAGGCCCTCTGTGATCGGGTCACTTTGCGAAATCGTGCGCGCCAAAATCCTGTGCCTACACGCCTTTTCTTCGCGGCAAATTAGCCCACCCCCTCTTTTTCTAGCGCGCCTGGCGTGCAAGTCAGCAGTTCGAATCGGTCAATCATCGCAGCAACAAGTGGTTTCCATCGGATTGGGAATAGTTATCGTTTCCCTTCAGTTTCGGTGTGGACTGCTCTCTCGTGTAATGCTTCCCACGGAAGTGTGAGATTTACGACCTCACACTAGCATTTTGGACTGTTCGTCTCGACAAGTGTTTTCTCTGTGTCTCGATTCTCAATGGCTTTCTTCACTTCACGGTTCTAGTGCGTTTCTCTCTCGCGGACTTTCTTCAGTGCGTTCCTTCTCATCGAGTGCGGGATTTACGACCTCGCAGTGACGTGAGTTAGATTGTGGTGCACTTCAAACCCAAAAGACTTGTCGGACTTTCTCAAAAGGACTCGTGGCGTCGCACCGCCATTATGTCGCGCATGGCACGCCAGTGCCTCGTGTGAACCGATCCGATTATATAAAGGGCTACGCTGTTATCGCCGAAAGGCATTATCGTTGTTAACATTTTAATAAAAAGAGTTTCCGTTGTTTCTACGAAATCGTGGTATTGCCTAATTGGTTATTCACTCAGATTCCCACACCAGATTCGTGCAAAATTAAACACTCTCTCTTTTTCTATCATTCTCTTTCTCCTATCATTCTCTCTCTTTCTCTCTCTCTCTATTATTTTCTCTCTCTCTATTATTTTCTCTCTCACTATCATTCTCTCTCTCTCTCTCTCTATTATTCTCTTTCTCTCTCTATCATTCTCTCTCTCTATGATTCTCCCTCTCTCTCTATCATTCTCTCTCTTGAGAAATTGGGGAGGGTGGAGGGGAGAGAGAGAGAGAGCTAGAGTAGCGGAGAGGGAAATAATTAATAACAACTTTTATTTTTATATAAACTTTATTTTTATATAAACTTTATTTTTATATAAACTTTATTTTCATATAAACTTTATTTTTATATAAACTTTATTTTCATATAAACTTTATTTTTATATAAACTTTATTTTTGTACCTTATATGCAATTTACTTTAATTTTTTGTTTTTTGTAATATGGCGGATGCCAAGATCTCCCCATTTGGGGCATCCTCGGCATTATGAAGCCCGGCATCATATGGCGGCGCTGCGAAATGCACTGGCGGTTGCGTTGGTGGTGTTGCAACCGGCCAATGCATCGGCATTGATGGTTCCGGGGCCGCCATTTGCACGGCCGACCTTATAGCGGCGACTATCCTATTCTCGACATTCTGAAAAGAAAGCCTCACATAATGTACGTACATTGATATTTTTAAAAAGTTTAGGGCATGAGAAAAAACTGCTCGATATTGAATATATTTCTTTACGCGTGTGCTGGGATGGCAAAGTCGGGCTTTTATGCACAGTTAGTATATAGTCTGAACATGTTTTATTTTGACGCAAAATATCCATGAACAACGCAGTGATTATTAATTAATCACTCCGTTATTTGTGAATATTTTGTCATTAACAAACCCAAACTTGTTCAGAATATGTACTAACTGTACGTAAAAGCCCGACTTTGTCATTCCAATCCTCGCGTCAAGAAAAAAATATTGAGTCGACCTGTTTTTTCGTCATTTGAATTTATTATGTTTTATAATTTCAAGTAACATACATTTTCAGTGTCCCGCCTCCATGAATTTTCGCGTCTTTCTTTTCGTCGCTGTCCTTGTTCTCGTGCTCGACCTCGTCCTCGCTGGCCTTGCCTTCCTCGTGCCGCTTGTCGTTGTTGTTGTTCCAGTTGTTGTTCTTATTGCTGTTGTTCGTCTCGTTGTTGTTGTAAGTGAGTGAGTGAGTGTGTTATCCGCAGCTTTACTGCTTCTATTTATTTCATGAGGTTTCGATACCTTTTTCCCGTTTTATTCCCCTTTAAAATAAGAGTTTTACACATAATTGGGGATCTGACCCATATTACCCCCTGATTCTCATCACCCCCACACAGTAAACACTTCTGCACCCTCCAGCCCGCCACCTAGGCTATACAAGCCTCGTTGACATAACGTACATACTCTTTGTAAATATCATTTATTGGTTATACATATATATGTCACAAACGCCTTCTGCGTTCTAACCTAATATAAAAAATCATCTTACGTTATTAAATAGTTATATTATAATACGCCTTCCGCATGTCAAGCTGAATATCTATAGCTATTGAAATATTATATATGAAGACTGCTACTTCATAGCATTGGCTAGTGCCTCAGTCGGCCGCCGTGTGGCGCTCGTCCGACTGCCTTCGCGTTTGTATCGCACCCATAACTGTATTATATCCCTGCGATTTGAACGATGTATTGTCAGGAAAAAATTACCCCAAGTATATCTATACCGCGGGAAATAAATAAACCTCCTTAAAAAAGTTTATATTTTTTATCACCGAGATAGCGGGCTCTCTGCCTGCTCCTCTTTACCAAGAGGTTAGCTGGCGTTCTGCAGCCTGGCTCCTCTTCACCACACGAGGTACCTGGCCTTCTGCTTGGCTCCTCCATCATAGTTATTTCGCCCAGTTTTCGCGGTCAAATCAAATGCCCAAAAGGGCGGGAAAACACCGCACTGCGTTCATCGACTCCACACCGTTTCACAGCGCCTTCTAAAGCAAACATCGTTGCTTTCATGTCGCCATTCAACGAAAGATCACCACTACTACAGCTACCTTCTCTCCATGGTCGGTGGGTCGCCTCACTCATCGACCACACATTGGCTCCCGTCGCTTTTGAAAGCAGCCGTCGTATGTTAATTGAGTGAGTGAGTGAGTGAGTGAGTGAGGTGCAAGATCTAATTCAACTATTCGGTTGATAATCCAGATAGATAAGCTCCACGAAAGCCACGCGCATGACGAAATTATGGCGATATACGCAGCACGTGCTGTATAATTTTCCCATATTTCCGTCATTCCCGTCACATTGATACAGTTTGTCTATCCAGGAAAAGAGTACGGGAATAAACGATCGGTTGAAAGAATATGGAAAAGATTGGAGAATACTGAAAAAGAGAAGTAAAGAGAGCACAAATAGAGGGATAATACAGCAAAAATGGAATTAACAAACATTTTTCGAATATAATTTTTACTTACTACGTTTAGGTGGCATCCTCGCGTTGACACGATCGAGAGCAGACTGAAGACTGAAGCATTTCTTTCGACACACGCTCTCTGAATTCGCAACAATGTAATGACATATATATATATATATTGTGACGTGGCATCACATGAGCCCCAGAAAAATAGAATAGTGTACCGAATCCCCGCGCTCGAAGTCCGCCACCACACTTAACCCCGAGAAATGTAAATATTAGAATTTAAGAAATGTAAAATAATGTAAATAGTAATTGTAAGTAATAGAGTAATCCGAGTAGCCGAGATACCCCGAGACACCGAAGAGGCCTTCCCCAAAAAACTCCCAAGAAAAGCCAAAATAATTCCCAGTATACCCTTGAAAACCCATATGATTTCCCCACGAAATACCTTTTTTCCCTCCCCACACCCCCTGACATATCCCCAGCAAGAAGCCCAGCAAGCTGATCAGCTAGTCCTGGAGGAGCACACCACCACCAGCATCCCCGAGGAGAAAACCCACGCTGCACTGCCGGCTAGAGAGGGTCACAAGAGACCATCCCGCGCTCACGGCAATTATATGGCTTAAATTTGCCACCAAAAAGAGAGAGACCGTGAGCGCGGCAATAGCCCACTCTACTCGTCTGCCGTGTCGATAAGGGACACATTCCAGAGCACGCGCAGCGAGAGAGTGGGGCGAGAGAGTACCCTCTCTATGCTAATGAGGGTAACAGCGTGCGGTATAGATTGCCGATATCGACCCGTTTGAGAATTCCCACGTGCGAGAGATGTCCCCACGTGTCTGCAGTTTTCCCGGCCAATCAACTATCGCTCTCCAGGACAAGGACCAGTTCGCATGCGTGAATCGATAGAGCTGATCGATGACTGGATACCCATCGGAAATGCGTCAGTCCTGTAACCCCTTCCTTGCCCTTTGACTTCCCTTATCCAGCCTCGTGTCGAAAGTGAAGAAGACGAGCTTCACTTCGAGCGTAGCGGTTAGACAGTAGAGTAGAGGCGAAATTAGAAATTTATAGCGTTGTAAGAGTTGGAGATTTTGTAAAGTGAGAGAGAGAAGGAGAGAGTGAGAAGAGTTTGTAGAGCGTGTGGAGAGTGGAGCTTTGATTTGGTTTTTTTTTCCTTTGTTATTATTATATCGAGTTTTTCTTTTCTTCTGTTTTTTTGTATTGCGATTTTTTTTTTATTATATAAAGTTTATTGCGAGACGGACAGGAGTGAGTGAGAGAAAGAGAAGGCGAAAACGAGGAAAGAGGAGGAGTGAGAGAAAGACATGGCGAACACGAGGAAAGAGAAAAAGAGACGGAGAAAGGAGAGAAGCGAGAGATAAAAAGAAAAGACGAGAAAGTGAGTAGCCCGAATTTTCTATTTTCAAGTGTGGCAAGAATTTGCCAATTGCGATTGCGTACCGGCCACGAGGCGGGCCGCCATTTTATTCCGGATAAAATTTTGCGTGCGTGTATTCCCTTGGCCTGTATCGAGTCCGTGCAGTGTGGTGGTGAAATAAGTAGAGTCAGCCCCGAATTTATTCATTTCGTTTTCCTTGCGTTTTCCCCGATAATTTCGCAAATCAGTATTTTTGTATTCCCCGATATTTCCGACAAGTTATAAGTTTTCGTCGCGTCTTCCCCCAATACAGCCGATTATTATTTGTGCGTCCCCCGATAATTTTGGAAGTATTAATTTTGCGTTCCCTGATAATTTTAGAAAGTTATAATTTTTTTTTGTTTCCCCATAAATTGTACGGAATTATTTTTCCTTCCCTTTTTTTTTGTGCTGCGACTTCCCCCCCCCCCCCCCCCGAAGAGGTACCATTGTGTCTCCCCAATAAATTAAATTTGAAGATAGCCAAAACTAGCCTACCAGTAATAAACGGCCGTGGTAATTATTAAGAGGCCGAACCACGGACCTCCCCCCCCTCCCTGAGAGTATTCCCCTTTCGAGTATGAGCTAGCCCGCGTACCCTCGTGCATTAGAGTCGAAAGGCAGTTATGCCCTAAAAATAGCTGGCGCCCAAGCGGACAAATAATTGTTATTATTAATTATTTATTGTGTTTTTATTTGAGATTTTCCGTCTTTGTTAAATAGGTTTTTTTTATCAAGGAATAAACACCGTTGATATTTCCATGTTAACCCGATTTTGTGTTCCCTTATTTTATTCCCCCCCCCCCCCTACTCAAAGTCGGCGTGGCAATATATATATATATTGTGACACGTTTTCCCTTGACCCACTCGGCGTACACAAAATCCTCGCTCACCGGCTCGAAGGGCGCCAGCCACGAAAGCCAAAGCGGCCCGTGACAAATTTTATTTTCTCACCGGCGAACGAGGAAACTGCCCGACTTGGCTGCAGCGTTCTGGGATGGTAGAGGGGCTGGGATTACTTGCGGGATGGTCCTTAAATAAAACAATGCACCTTGACTTCAACTCGAATGTTTTATTTGCACAAATAATCTCTTGGGGTTTTATCCCTTGGTGGACTCGATATAATACGACAAATAAATATGACCGAACTAAACGGACAGACGGACACGAAATCTCGACTCCGGGAACAATACACAGCACGGGAGGTAAAACTTAAATCTTCACGCGACCAACTTGGCAGCCGAGACGGCGTACAAGATGGCGACGATAAAAAACGTGCTCGCGAGAGCCGTTACACAAAAAAAAAGAAACGCACGATGAATTCCCCCCCCCCCCCGGCCGAGACTCGAATCGACACTTAGCCTTAAAATTAATTGGACTCGCACCTCGCGCCACAAAATATAAAAGAACGGACCTCGGTGAGACGATCCAACAAACAAAATTACAAAACGAGAAATTCCACACACGATAAAAGGCGGGAAACTAAGACGCTATCGGGCTCTCATACGTTAACCGGCCGTCACGACAATATCGCTACGGCTCTATATAATTTTACCGCGATACAAATTCTCAAAACACGACACCGAGCGAAGCAGCCACCCTACTGGTTTATTTTCTTTGGCTGGACCCCGGATAATCCACGGTATGCCCAACCGTGAGGATATTCGGAAGGGTTGCTTATCTTGAGCAACGGGAGCGGCCACGACACGAAACGCCACGTCTTTCCTCGTACGCGACGGAAGCTTGAGTCCTCGAGAAATTAGGCACGCTTTTCCCTCTCGCCGCGGGTCCTTTTGCCCCCACCCCTTGCCCCTTCAACGCTCGCGAATACGTTTAAAACCGCTGAACGGGACAGAAATCGACAGACCGGAGATTCAAGGGCGGGCAACGATAGAGAATCGCCTCTAAGCTTGAGAATGTGGCTTCAACGGTCCCTAACTCCGATGCAGCGGCCCTGCAGATGGCCTTGATGCAGTTTTTCGGGTGGTGCAGCGTGAATCCCGTACGATCAGCACGGCTCGGGGTGGGTGGCGTGGCGATAGCCTATCATAAACCGCGATTCAAATCGCGACTCTCTTGAGATGGCCTGAGAGCCGCGGCAGCGACGAGAAGCCCATGTAGGTGAGCCCACTCACACCGGTAAAGCTCAGGCCGATGGTGGTGTAGGAGAGCGAGAACCCCTCTCTCTCTCGTCGGTATCGATTCGAGCTGTAGATCTCGCGTCGTTAGCCCGCAGCTGCGCGTTTGACCTGCGCGCATCTTTCGGTGACGATGATGTCCTCGTAGGCCGGTAAGGCCGAAGCTCGCCCAGAGATAAAGGAAAAGTAAAATACGAGAAATATTAGCATAATCGAACGGCGGTTAACGTATTTGCCCTGTTGGATCGTCTCGGCGGGAGTCAACGAGACGAGACGACGCTCTCGTGTCGCGCCGGGAGCTCTTTTCAATGTTTGGTAACGTGTAGCAGAAATGCCACGTTACAATATATATATATATATATATATATATATATATATATATATATATATATATATATATCTATATATCTATATCTATATCTATATATATAAAAGAAAGTCGTTGTTAGTTACACTATTTATAACTCACGAACGGCTGTACCGATTTGGCTGAAAATTGGTGGGGATGTAGATTAGAACCAGGAGACGGACATAGGATACTTTTTATCGTGACATAAAATGTCAAAGAGAATACAAGTCACTATGAAAGTGGTATAACAAAAACGCATCTGACATGGAATAACAAAACGCAAATGACAGCTAAACGTAAAACAAATGACAGCTAAACGAAAAGCAATTGACAGCTAAACGTATGGTTCAAACGTATGGTTGAAAATTTGATAATTATAAATTTCGTCAGAAATCAATAATTAGTAATCTATATATATAACTAGCTGACCCGGCGAACTCTGTTCCGCTTTAGAGGCAATAAATAAGCAGATTTTGGATTTAATTAAGTTCAATTTTTTATTAAAGGTTTATTAAAGGTTTATTAAAGGTAAAGTATGGTTAAAAATTTGATAATTTTAAATTTTGTCAGAAAATAATAATTAGTAATAATCACTAATTTGTATTCTGTTCATCATCATTAACAATGTCGCGACCGAGACGATCGAATCTTTCCCGACAAAGCCGTAATGCAAGAAGGATACGAAACATTGCGAATGAAAGGACTGAAGAAGGACAAGAAATTGCCCGTGAAGAGCGCCGCGTTAGTATGGCTCGACTTCGTGCTTCTCAATCACAAGAGCAAAGTGAGGCAGCCCGTGAAACGGCTCGGTTGGAAATGCGAAATCGTCGAGCGAACAACAGAGATCAACAAGTAGATGATTTTCGACGCACAAGAAGAGATTTATCAATTGCTGATTTGAATCGAGCAGCGTTTCGATACGATTGCAGCACTGATTACTGCTTGCATCCTAGCGTTTGCATTGGGCCAATGGACGTTGTTTGCGAGTATTGTGGCGCATTGAAGTTTTCCGGAGAAACCCCCGGATTGTGCTGCCTTAGTGGGAAAGTGAAATTGACATTATTGACTCCGCCACCTGAGCCATTGCATTCATTGCTTTGTGGCGAAGCACCCGAATCACGTCATTTTCTTGCAAACACTCAAAAATACAATGGTTGTTTCCAAATGACCTCATTTGGGGCAGACATTATCGAAGAACGAGGATTTAATCCGACGTTCAAGGTATTTATTTATTTATTTTTGTACTTACACACAAATGAATGATGCATTTAATCGAGAATTGGAACGGAAACGTGAATATGATCACCAGGAAGTAGATTTAGTAGTTCAAACGAATGTACCCCTGTTGAATCCCCAACAAAAGGAAGTTTATGATACATTAATGAAGGCAATTGATGATGGAAATGGTGGTTTATATTTCCTAGATGCCCCTGGTGGAACTGGTAAGACATTCCGCATGTCAGTAATTTTAGCCACTGTTCGTGGGAGATCCAGCATTGCGGTTGCAGTTGCTTCTTCTGGAATAGCAGCCACATTGTTAAAAGGATGCCGTACGGCTCCTCCAGCATTAAAATTGCCATTAAATCTTCAAACTATTAAAGAACCAACATGTAATATTGCAAAAAACTCAGCAATGGCGAAAGTTTTATCAGCATCGAAAATCATCATCTGGGACGAATGCACAATGGCGCATAAACGTGCATTAGAAGCACTTAACCGAACATTGAAAGATCTACGCAATGACTCGAGATGTTTTGGAGGAGCAATGATTTTACTGTCTGGCGATTTCCGCCAAACACTGCCAGTAATTCCAAGATCAACAGCTGCCGACGAAATAAACGCTTGCCTCAAATCATCGAATCTATGGCGCTATGTGAAGAAACTTCAGTTGACAATAAACATGAGAGTTGCATTGCTTAATGAGACATCTGCTGAAGATTTCTCTGAGCAATTGCTGACTATCGGTAATGGTCGAGTACCTGTCGACGAATCGAGCGGATTGATTTCATTTCCTCATAATTTCTGTAACTTTGTTTCATCGAAAGACGAACTTATCAACAAAGTATTCCCAAACATAATTACTAACTACAAAAATAATGAATGGTTGAGTGAGCGAGCAATTTTAGCGGCTAAGAATAAAGATGTAGATGACCTAAACTACATAATTCAGAATGAGATCATTGGAGCAATGCATTCATTCAAATCTATTGACTGCGTAACAAATGGAGATGAAGCCACCAACTATCCAATTGAATTTTTAAACTCCTTCGATGTGCCTGGCTTACCACCGCACAATTTACGCCTAAAGGTTGGTTCCGTAGTAATTATGCTTCGAAACATAAACCAACCAAAACTGTGCAACGGTACGCGTTTGGTGGTAAGTAAATTGATGAACAATGTGATTTACGCGACGATACTTAAAGGAAAATTCGAAGGTGAGGAAGTTCTCATTCCGAGGATCCCGATAATCCCAACCGATATGCCGTTTGAGTTTAAAAGACTTCAATTTCCGATCCGTCTTGCATTCGCCATGACCATTAACAAATCACAAGGCCAATCATTGAAAGTTTGTGGTTTGAATCTGGAATATCCATGTTTTTCCCATGGTCAATTATATGTGGCATGTTCACAGGTCGGAAGACCATCTGCGTTGTTTGTTCTTGCGCTTGATAATAAAACAAAAAAATGTCGTGTATCACAAGGTACTTAACTGAAGAGTGCAACCTATGCACCAAAATACATGAACGATAAAGAATCATTAAAATACTTAATTTTTTTATTTGTATTTCCTAATAAAAAGTTGAACTTAATTAAATCCAAAATCTGCTTATTTATTGCCTCTAAGGCGGAACAGAGTTCGCCGGGTCAGCTAGTATATATATATTATCACGCCTTTGCTTACCTGGGGGGGGGTCGGGGAAAATGAAAAAGGGGGAAATGAAAATTAGGGGCGTAATGAAAAATAGTTATATTTATTAATAACAGCAGAGATGCTACATATAGCCATTGAGTATTACACTGCCGGTAATGCAGGTCTCGCCAGTAAGGGCAAATACCGAAGTTAACGCCAAATACAGAAATCTCGAGAATATCGCAAAATGGCAAAAATAACACAAAATCGGAAAAATACTAAAAAGAACGCAAGATAAAGAAAATATCAAAAATAGCGCAAAATAAAGAAACTGCGAAGAATAACGCAGAATAAAGAAAGGATCAAAAATAACACAAAATCGGGAAACTCGAGAATATCGCAAAATGGCAAAAATAACACAAAATCGGGAAAATACTAAAAAGAACGCAAGATAAGGAAAATATCAAAAATAGCGCAAAATAAAGAAACTGCGAAGAATAAAGCAGAATAAAGAAAGGATCAAAAATAACACAAAATCGGGAAAATACAAAAAATAAAGAAACTACTGAAAATACGCAAAATAAAGAAACTACTAAAAATACGCAAAATAAAGAAACTATCGAAAATAACGCAAAAGGGGGAAAATACTAAAAATAGCGCAAAATAAAGACAATCTAATATGCTGTCGCAAAAAGAAAGTAATAGGAACGGGAAATTATAATATAATATTTTGGGGGGGGGGGGGGGGAAATTCTTAAACGAGATAGTTCACGCACAAATCTCGGCAATTCAAACAATACAATATCAAAACAAGATCGGCCTTGGGCGCCAGTTATTTTTCATATGGCATAACTGCCTGTTGTACACTTGATACTATCGCGTACGCTAGAGATCCTTTCTCTCTCTCGCTCTCACGCGCGAGCTACCGGCTAGCTCTCGAACGCGGGGAGGGGTGGAGTCTCAGGGGGTGGTTCTCATCCGTCGCAACGGCCTCTTAATTATTACCCCTGCGCGAACGGGGGGGGGGGTGAGAATCACTGACAAACTTAATTATTGCTCGTTATAAAAATAATTAAAAACAAAAGAAAATCGCAATAAAATCCGATTCACAAAAATAAGGAAATTTCAGAGACCGAGGGGAATACGGGGGGGGGAATGGTCACCGCGGCACACGTCGGACATCACGCACGAAAAAGGGAAGATGGGTGGCGATTATAATGGCTTTTAACCGACAACACGTGTTGCCGGCTTTTTCGTATGCACAATAATTCCGGTACTGAGAAAGTACTTACTCAGTGTCTCTCTTTCTCTCTCTCTCGTCTTTTTATTTCCTTTCTCGAACTCTTTCTCTTCTTTTTTCTCCTCTTTACTTTCCCTATTCACTATAATACTGCTTTTCTATTCTCGCCCACGTCTATTCTATACCGCACGCTCGCTCGAAGTGTCTTCCAACATGGCGACACTTTGGAGGTCTCGTTGCAGGAGGAGGGGAAGGTGGAGGGGGGGGGGGGGGGGTGGAATATCGATGGCTAGGTCGTCATTATCGATGGCTGGGTCTCGTTCAGTTGATTGGTGTCTCGTGGCAGGTCTCGGTCTCTGATTGGCGCTTTCTCTTCGTGAGGCTCGGGGATTGGCGGGCAGCGAGAGGGCCGCTTCGCACTGCTGTGCGGGCGCGCGATAGATCCCGCGACGCTACCCTCTCCAGGGGTCTCATTACTGCTGGTAATTAGCTGTCCGGCCGGTGCTGCCCTCACGCGGCTTCGGGGCGAATGGTGGTCCCTTCTGGCCCACGAGGGGCAGCCGAAAAAGACCGGTAATCTCGAGCTGTCAGCTGGCCATGGCTTTTGTTTTTATCGTGCCGGGTCTCGTGGATTGTTCAGTGTAGATGGCCCAAAAGGGCGTAAGAATTGGTGATGAAGCGGTCCCGGGAGTGGAGTGCTAAAGGGCGACCCTCCACTGCCCTGCCTCAGCCCCGTCCTCGCAAAATCCTCGGGCAAAATATCTCTGAAGGTCTCGATGATAAGTGAGGTTAGGGGAGACGTTAAATAATAGGAAGAAGAAAGGTAAGAAATGGGGATCGGAATTGTTTTTGGGGAAGGTCGGCGGGGTCTCAAAGGGAGAGAAGGGTGGTTATTGACCTCGCTGGATCCTTACTTTCTAAACGCTCTTAAACTAATTAACATTTTGTTTGTCTTTTTAGGTTAGGTCGTGTGCCACGGCGCTTCGAGCGAGCTGCCCTACATTATTATTTATTTGTATTTGTGGCCGCGTGTCACAATATATATATATACTATATATATATATGTGGGGTCGGGTTCCGATGATGGGATCTACGGCCCTGGCCCGAGAGTCGAGAGAAAACAGAAAGGGGCAGAGGAGGCAGTTAGCACGCGGACTCGAGCGCGAACACAGCCGTCATAACGAGACACGATATTTTCACGCATTATATTTAATAAAGCTATTCTTTTGTTTCTTATTTCATATTAAACATCGGTTGTCGATATTTATTCTCCCTTCTCTCCCGGTCCCTACATATATATATATACTATATATACGTAAACGAAGGAAAATTCGAGAACGCATAGCGAGACAGGCACGATTTACGGTAGTCGTCAAAACTGTAAGGACACAGCACACACATGCACACACACACACACACAGACACACACATGCGCGAAGACTGATAGCATCTACAGTGAGGGGCAATTGAAGTGGGACGATGTGTTTTTTGTCGATTTCAGCGAAACTTGAACCGATTTCGAAAAACTAAAAAAGTACTTTCGAGGTAATTCAATTATCGTACGAATGAAACTAGTTTCATTAAGATCGGATGCGAATTGATCTGGTGCGAAGGTATGGCACGATCACGTGTAAATCGAGGCTATGCGACCACGCGAAACTACCCCCAGAATTGATATTGAAGTCGTTGAAAGTCCCTTAACGATGGGTATCAGTTAAAAGGACAGCTCGTGGCGATCAAAAAAGTCCCCTAAAAAAATTCGGTTGTCCTACTCCAGAAGGAGCTACAGTCCAGGAAGCGATTCCCGGTTTTTGGGGACGTTATCGGTGATTAAGCGAAAACGAGTCGATGGAATCGATTGAAACTTGTTTTGTAATCGTATTTTGTAGTACCCTTACACCTTAAGTGTAACGTGTACACCTTAAGTATTACGAGGTTACATCTGGGGAACTTTTTGAACCCTCTTTTGATTCTCTGAGTGCAGATTTTTTCGAAATAAATATTCATTCACGTTATTTACAGGTACGTTATTTAAATAATAATGAAAAATTAATCATGAAAAATAATGAAAAATTAATCATCAATGGTTAATAATTAACAATTAATAATCCAATATTTATTGTTGATAAATTCGATAATTAATAATAAATTCATGATTAATTTTGCATTATTATTTGAATAAATTACCTGTAAATAACGTTGAATATTTATTTCGAAAAAATCTGCACTCAGAGAATCAAAAGGGGTTCAAAAAGTTGTTTGGGTTTTTGTTCCCCCCCCCCCAGATGTTTTTGTTTCTGAGCGATAGTTTGAAGGTTATCGCATACGGAATGTTTTTGAATTGCTTGGGGTTTCGCATTTTCAATTTTGAATTCTTGATTTAAAATACGATTAACAAATCTTCATTTTTCAATATTAATTATCTAATAATAATTATTAATTGTCATGTTCTATCGTTAATCATCTAATGATAATTATTGTAATTTTTTTATTATTAATTATCGAATTTATCAACAATAAATATTGAATTATTAATTGTTAATCATTGATCATTAATTTTTCATTATTAAACATTCTTACGAAATATTTTTATATCGCCAAGTTAATTTAACTGCGACGGCTACTGCGGCTGGTAGGGACCCCCTTCCAGGCCCGGCCCTAGAGCGAAGCATGCAAACACAGCCGCGCATCCCGGGAACGAATTTTCGAGATATCGCGATTTTCTACTAACTTTTTAACGATTTCCTTGGCGTACAAGAGGGAGTTTTCGGTATTGAATCAATACCGATTTTGATCGTTAAAGCTTCCTCTTTATCATGAACCAGGTTATAATATTGACACTAAAGTGCTTCAATACGAAAAATGTTGATTCATGAGAAAATGTAACCTCGTAATACCTGGATTTCATCGACAGGAGCAGATTTCATAATACAAAATCACTTAAGGTGTAAGGGTACTACAAAATACGATTACAAAACAAGTTTCAATCGATTCCATCGACTCGTTTTCGCTTAATCACCGATAACGTCCCCAAAAACCGGGAATCGCTTCCTGGACTGTAGCTCCTTCTGGAGAAGGCCAACCGAATTTTTTTAGGGGACTTTTTTGATCGCCACGAGCTGCCCTTTTGACTGATACCCATCGTTAAGGGACTTTCAACGACTTCAATATCAATTCTGGGGGTAGTTTCGCGTAGTCGCATAGCCTCGATTTACACGTGATCGTGCCATACCTTCGCACCAGGTCAATTCGCATCCGATCTTAATGAAACTAGTTTCATTCGGACGATAATTGAATTGCCTCGAAAGTGCTTTTTTAGTTTGTTGAAATCGGTTCAAGTTTCGCTGAAATCGACAAAAAACACATCGTCCCACTTCAATTGCCCCTCACTGTATGTTCCCCGCAAGCACGGGTACCGATGTGCTTTGAAATGTCTACAGTTGAATTGACTTAACACGGGCATGTGATGTGAACACGTTTGTAGTAGTGTGGGTGACCGCAAAGGACCGTTGACGGAGCGATGCTTTTTCGCTATCGTTAGTCGCTTCGCTCGTATATCGCACGGTTGTGCTTTGCATTTTTTTTGTGCTAGATTGTGTATCAAATCAACAAGTGGGCACGTGGACGAGTGGATTACGTTTATTTAAGAACAAGAAGCCTGGCTAAATAAGTACGTAAATATATAATAACTAAACAATGAATACGTCAGAATTAGCCACATATACATGGTCTACGTATTTTTGCAAATCATAAAATGTATACAATTGTTGCAATGATGATGACCGCAAATTTTTTGTACTCAAATTAAAAAATAAATAAACATAAAACGCATGCTGTGAAATAATAATGAAAATATTCTCAATGCAGTTGAGAAAAAATGAATGAAGCCAAATATTTAAATAATGTCGTCAAGCTGTAATTGCGCGAGCTAGCAAAATTTTATACGGCGACAATTTTTTTTGAAAATCTATAGTCACCGAGATTCCATGCTCTTGGTGTCGATGCTTGTGCACCATCACCCGATGAGGTAATTGATTTATTTAAATGATGTCACGGAGCTGAATTTGTACGAACCCACTGAATTACATGCAGCAAAAAACTGAAATAACTCGAGAGAGTCATTCGTCATGTAATGAAATAACGAGAGAGTCATTGGTCATGTAATACAATAACTCGAGAGAGTCATTCGTCGCCGAGATTGCATGTTCTCGGTGACGAAAGTCGAACTCGACGACGATGCTCGTGCAGCATCATACAATGAGATTGTTGATTTATTTGAATGAATTTGATTCGACAATCTTATATATTCGATCAAAATCTCATCGAACTGCATTCATGCGAGCTCGTCAAAGCATGTCGATAATAAATTGACTCGAACGAGTCATTTTCGTCACCGAGATTACACATTCTCGGTAACCGTTGACAACCGCGCTTATTTGACGCGGCGTAGCGACCGAGCCGCCTTCGCACGCCTCGCACGACGTGGGTTTGTCTGTCAAATCGCTGATGTCGTATAGTGCCATCTAACGGTGGCGCGCGCCGCACAGATGGTAATTCGTTGCGCGTGCCCCGTTAACTACTATGCCGACGCCATCGGAGTTCGCCAAAACTTTTCACATGCTCTTAAGGAACACGAGTGTAAAAAATATAACGCTTTCAGGAGGTTTTAATTTATTATCCTAGGTATAGTAATACTTGGGTAATAATTTCCTGTGTCGAAACATCGTTCGGATGGCAAGGATATAAAACAGTACAGGATGTGCTATGCACTAGAAAGCAGACGGGCGAGCGCCACACGGCGGCCGTCTGAGGAACTTGACTATTTCATATCAATACTATGAAGCTGCAGACGGCGTATATAATATTTTAATATCTAAAGATATTTAGAGCGAGATGCGGAAAGCGTATTATAATATAATTATTTTACTATCGTAAGAACATTGTTTTATCTAAGGTGTGGACGCAGAAGGCGTATGTTATATATATTTTTATATCTAAAGAATATTAAATGATATTTACAGAGAGCATTGACGTCACGTGGTCAACGAGACTTGGACTGCCTAGGTGGAGGGTTGGAGGGTCAAGATGTTTCCCCTGAGTGGGGAGATGAGGGTCAGGGGATAATACAGGTCAGAGCCCAAATTACGTTTAGAGTTTTATTTTAAAGTGAAATAAAAGCGGGAAAAAGGTATCGAGACCTCATAAATATAATAAAAAGCAGGAAAGCTGCGGATAATATAGTGATATCATAAGTGAAAAGTGATGTGAGAAAAATGGGAAACAAAGATAACAAACGGAATAAACGTCCTCATTCTCGTCGACTAAGCAGCATCTGCAGGTACGTGTTATTACAACTAACATTCGGGGAAAAAGAGAATGTATGATGTGGAGGAAGAATAAGTCTGTGGATTATCGTAACCCTTCTTCTTCTCCATTTATCTTTGCGCAAGTTTGGTTTTTCTTCTGTATCAATCTCATGTTATATATACATTCTACTTGGGGTACACCAAATGTGGTATATGTGGAGTCGATGAGCGCAGTGCGGCGTTTTTCCGCCCTTTTCGGCATTTGATTTGACCGCGAAAAAACTGGGCGAAATAACTATGATGGAGGAGCCAGGCTGAAGGCCAGCTGCCTCAAGTGATAAGTGAGGAGCAGGGCAGAAGGGCCCGCTACCTCTTGTGGTAAGCGAGGAGCAAGGCAGAAAGACGCTACCTCTTGGTATGCGTGGTAGCACGGCAGAAAGCCGGCTATCTCGGTAGTAAAAAAAAAATAAGTGTTTAAGGAGGTTTACTTTATTCCCTAGGTATAGTAATACTTGGGGTAATATTTCCTGTAACAAAACATCGTTCAAATCGCAGGGATAAAATACAGTATGGGATGTGATACAAACGCGAAGGTAGTCGGACGAGCGCCACACGGCGGCCGACTGAGGCACTAGCCAATGCTATGAAGTAGCAGACGTCGTATATAATATTTTAATAGCTATAGATATTCAGCGCGAGATGCGGAAGGCGTATTATAATATAACTATTTTACTAACGTAAGATGATTGGTTATATAAGGTGCGAACGCAGAAAGCGTATGTGTCATATATGTTTATAACTAAAGATTATAGAGAAATTGGGGGGAGGGGAGATAAAGAGAGAGCTAGAGCAGCAGAGAGGGAAATAATTAATACCAATGGGTCATTCCATGTCAAATCGACCAATGGTTGGAATCGACCCCTTTCGATTTGGATGAATTTTGGTCAGAAGTTTCCTTTTATCATGAAACGAAGTCCTGCCGATGGGAAAAAATTTAAAAAAAAATTTCAAAAATTATGCAAAATTCAAAATTTCACTGTTTTTCCGGTTTTTCGAGTTTATTTGTTGAATATCTCAAAAACTATTATAGTTACAAGGATGGGCCTGAATTTGTTCTAAAAAAGGTACTTGGGGCTATAGAAAAAAAAATATTATGAAAAAAAATTCAAAAAATGATGAATTTGCAGAATTTTGAAATTTGAAAAATCGAAGTTCAATATTAAATTTTTGGCTCAATTTTTTTAATATAATGCCTTCAATAGATCTTAAGATGTTCTGAAATTTTCAGGAGAGCGTTTTTTTCAAAGATATGAATTTTTTAATTTTATTGAAAAAAAAAAAAACCGACTTTTTCGATTTTTTAAATTTCAAAATTCTGCAAATTCATCCTTTTTTGAAATTTTTTGTCAAAATATTTTTTTTTATATAGCCCGAAGCACCCTCTTTAGAACGAATTCCGGCCCACTCCTGTAACTATAATAGTTTTTGAGATATTCAACAAATAAACTTGAAAAACCGGAAAAACAGTGAAATTTTGAATTTTGCATAACTTTTGAAAAAAATGATAACAATTTTTTTCCTTCGGCAGGACTTTGTTTTATGATACAAGGAAACTTCTGACCACAGTTCATCCAAATCGAAAGGGGTCGATTCAAACCATTGGTCGATATGACATGGAATGACCTCAATACATTGATATTTATATAGGCTTTATTTTTATTTTACTTTATTTTTATTATATAAACTTCATTTTTATTTTACTTTATTTTTATTATATAAACTTTATTTTTATAAAGTTTATATAATAAATTTATTTATTTATTTGATAATCTTTTTTTATTTGATTTTTTTTTTTTTAATGGCGGGTGCCAGTATCTCAGATGGGGTACCCCCATGCATCCGGGCATTGGGCCGATATTCTCGGAGTTACGGCGACCTAAACTGGTGATTTTTTAGGGGTGTTTTTTGATTACCACGATCTGTCCTTTTGACTGATACCCATCGAAGGGAGTTCCAACGTCTCAATATCAATTCTGGGGTAGTTTTGCGTGGTCGCATAGCCTCGATTTGCACGTGATCGTGCCATACCTTTGCACCAGGCCAATTCTCATCTGACCATAATAAAATTATGTTTGTTCGGAAGAAAATTATATTACCTCTAAAGTAATTTCTTAGTATTTTGGGTTTGGTTCAAGTTCCCCTGAAATCGCCCAAAAATACTTTGTCCCACTTCAATTGTCCATTATATGAAGAGAACTTTGTTCTCTGCAACATACGGTTATAGGGGGAAAAACTCGATTTTATTATTTAGAAAAAACTTATAACAATAGACCGTACAGAAATCACTCGATGCGAAGAATCTTTGAGGGCGATATCAAACTCACTGCTATTACGGTTTTTTCCCTTTTCTTCCGTTTCAAGGAACAAAATTCTCGTATTGCTCGACACGCTTCACTTTCATCTCATAACAGATTGCAATCCAGAAATTCTTTTTTTTTCACTTTTTGCGAGGATTTGAGAAATTATAAGCAAAGTTTATTGCACCTTCAGACATATTCACGAACATTTTATTTCTTCCCAGGCATCCTCGGAATGGACCTGGAGAACCTGGAAATTATGCTGCCGAATTATGCTGCCGCCAAACCCAAACATCGAACGATTATGTACGAGTAGCGACACCGAGACATGTAATCTCGGTGAAGGTCGATTTTCAAAAAAACTCGTCGCTGTATAAAATTTAGCGAGCTCATGCAATTACTGCTCGATTATGTCGTTGAAATAAATCGACGAAAACATCGGGCGATTATGTACGAGTACCGACAGCGAGACATGCAATCTCGGACGCGATTGATTTTCAAAATAACTCGTCGCTGTATAAAATTTAGCGAGCTCATGCAATTACTGCTCGATTATATCGTTGAAATAAATCAACGAAAACATCGAGCGATTAGGCACGAGCCCCGACATCGAGACGTGCGATCTCGGTGACGATTGTTTTTCAAAAAAACCGGTCGCTGTATAAAATTCAGCGACCTCATGCAATTACTGCTCCATTATATCGTTGAAGTAAATCAACGAAAACATGGAGCGATTATATACGAGCACCGACAACGAGACATGCAATCTCGGTGACGATTGATTTTCGAAAAAACTTGTCGCTGTATAAAATTTAGCGACCTCATGGAATTACTGCTCGATTATATCGTTCCAAAAAATCCACGAAAACATCGGGCGATTATGTACGAGTACCGACACTGAGGCATGTAATCTCGGTAACGATTGATTTTCAAAAAAACTTCTCGCTGTTTAAAATTTAGCGAGCTCATGCAATCACTGCTCCATTATATCGTTGAAATGAATCCACGAAAACATCGGGCGATTCAGCACGAGCCCCGACATCGAGACGTGCAATCTCGGTGTCGATTGTTTTTAAAAAAAACCGGTCGCTCTTTGAATTCAGCGAGCTCATGCAATCACTCTTCGATTATATCGTTGAAGTAAATCAACGAAAACATCGAGCGATTATATACGAGCACCGACAACGAGACATGCAATATCGGTGACGATTGATTTTCGAAAAAACTTGTCGCTGTATAAATTTTAGCGACCTCATGGAATTACTGCTCGATTAGATCGTTCCAAAAAATCCACGAAATAATCGGGCGATTATGTACGAGTACCGACACCGAGGCATGTAATCTCGGTAACGATTGATTTTCAAAAAAACTTCTCGCTGTATAAAATTCAGCGAGCTCATGCAATTACTGCTCGATTATATCGTTTAAATAAATCAACGAATTATCCGAGCGATTATGTACGAGTACCGACACCGAGACATGCGATCACGGTGACGATTGGTTTTCAAAAAAATTGTCGCTGTATAAAATTTAGCGAGCTTATGCAATTACAGTTCGATTATATCGTTGAAGTAAATCAACGAAAACATCGAGCGATTATATACGAGCACCGACAAGAAGACATGCAATCTCGGTGACGATTGATTTTCGAAAAAACTTGTCGCTGTATAAAATTTAGTAACCTCATGGAATTACTGCTCGATTAGATCGTTGAAATAAATCCACGAAAACATCGGGCGATTAAGTACGAGCCCCGACATCGAGACGTGCAATCTCGGTGACGATTGTTTTTCAAAAAAACCGGTCGCTGTATAAAATTCAGCGACCTCATGCAATTACGGCTCCATTATATCGTTGAAATAAATCCACGAAAACATCGGGCGATTATGTACGAGTACCGACACCGAGACATGCAATCTCGATGACGGTTGATTTTCGAAAAAACTTGTCTCTGTATAAAATTCAGCGACCTCATGCAATAACTGCTCCATTATATCGTTAAAATGAATCCACGAAAACATCGGGCGATTATGCACGATTACCGACATCGAGACATGTAATCTCGGTGACGATTGATTTTCAAAAAGACTTGTCTCTCTATAAAATTCAGCGACCTGATGCAATAAGTGCGCGATTATATCGTAGAAATAAATCAACGAAAACATCGAGCGATTATGTACGAGCAACAACATCGAGACGTGCAATCTCGGTGACGATTGATTTTCAAAAAAACTTGTTGCAGTATAGAATCTAGCGAGCTCATGCAATTACTGATCGATCATATCGTTGAAATAAATAAACTAGTTCATCGAACGATTATGCATGACCGTCGACACCGAGATCAAGCAATATCAGTGACGAATGATTTTCAAAAAATCCGGTCGCTGTTTGAAATTTAGCAAGCTGGTGCAATTACTGATCGATTATATCGTTGAAATAAACCCACGAAAACATCGGGCGATTATGTACGAGTACCGACACCAAGACATGTAATCTCGGCGACGGTCGATTTTCAAAAAAACTTGTCTCTCTATAAAATTCAGCGACCTCATGCAATTACTGCTCGATTATATCGTTGAAATAAATCGACGAAAACATCGGGCGATTATGCAAGATTACCGACATCGAGACATAAAATCTCGGTGACGATTGATTTTCAAAAAAACTTGTGGCTGTATAAAATTTAGCGACCTCATGCAATAAGTGCGCGATTATATCGTAGAAATAAATCAACGAAAACATCGACCGATTATGCACGAGCACCGACATCGAGACGTGCAATCTCGGTGACGATTGATTTTCAAAAAAACTTGTCGATGTATAAAAATTATCGAGCTCACGCAATTACTGCTCGGTTATATCGTTGAAGTAAATCAACGAAAACATCAAGCGATTATATACGAACACCGATACCGAGACATGCGATCTCGGTGACGATTTATTTTCAAAAAAACTTGTTGCAGTATAGAATTTAGCGAGCTCACGCAAGTACTGCTCGGTTATCTCGTTGAAATGAATCAACGAATTCATCGAGCGATTACGCATGACCGTCAATACCGAGAACATGCCATTTCCGTGGCGATTGATCTTCAAAAAAACTTGTCGCTGTATAAAATCTAGCGAGCTCATGCAATTACTGATCGATCATATCGTTGAAATAAATAAACTAGTTCATCGAACGATTATGCATGACCGTCGACACCGAGATCATGAAATATCGGTGACAATGGATTTTCAAAAAATCCGGTCGCTGTTTGAAATTTAGCAAGCTCGTGCAATTACTGATCGATTATATCGTTGAAATAAATCAACGAACTCATCGAGCGATTATGCATGACCATCGACACCGAGATTGCATATCTCGGACACGATTGATTTTCAAAATAACTGGTCGCTGTATAAAATTTAGCGACCTCATGCAATTACTGCTCCATTATATCGATGAAATAAATCCACGAAAACATCGGGCGATTAAGCACGAGCCCCGACATCGAGACGTGCAATCTCGGTGACGATTGTTTTTAAAAAAAACCGGTCGCTGTATAAAATTCAGCGACCTCATGCAATTATATCGTTGAAATAAATCCACGAAAACATCGGGCGATTATGTCCGAGTACCGACACCGAGACATGCAGTCTCGATGACGGTTGATTTTCAAAAAAACTTGTCTCTGTATAAAATTCAGCGACCTCATGCAATTACTACTCCATTATATCGTTGAAATAAATCCACGAAAACATCGGGCGATTATGTACGAGTACCGACACCGAGACATGCAATATCGGTGGCGGTTGATTTTCAAAAAAATTTGTCGCTGTATAAAATTCAGCTACCTCATGCAATAACTGCTCCATTATATCGTTAAAATGAATCCACGAAAACATCGGGCGATTATGCACGATTACCGACATCGAGACACGTAATCTCGGTGACGATTGATTTTCAAAAAAACTTGTCGCTGTATAAAATTTAGCGACCTCATGCAATAAGTGCCGCGATTATATCGTTGAAATAAATCCACGAAAACAATGGGCGATTATGTACGAGTACCGACACCGAGAAATGCAATCTCGGTGACTGTCGATTTTCAAAAAAACTTGTCTCTCTATAAAATTCAGCGACCTCATGCAATTACTGCTCGATTATATCGTTGAAATAAATCGACGAAAACATCGGGCGATTATGCAAGATTACCGACATCGAGACATGTAATCTCGGTGACGATTGATTTTCGAAAAAACTTGTCGCTGTATAAAATGTAGCGAGCTCATGCAATTACTGGTCGATTATATCGTTGAAGTAAAGCAACGAAAACATCAAGCGATTATATACGAGCACCGACACCGAGACATGTAATCTCGGGGACGATTGATTTTCAAAAAAATTTCTCGCTGTATAAAATTTAGCGACCTCATGCAGTTACTGCTCGATTATATCGATGCAATAAATCAACGAAAACATCGAGCGATTATGCGTGACCGTTGGCAACGAGACCATGCAATCTCGGTGGCGATTGATCTTAAAAAAAACTTGCATGATATACAAGCACCGATACCCAGACATGCTATCTCGGTGACGATTTATTTCGAAAAAAACTTGTTGCTGTATAGAATTTAACGAGCTCCCGCAAGTACTGCTCAGTTATAAAGTTGAAATGAATCAACGAATTCATCGAGCAATTACGCATGACTGTCAATACCGAGAACATGCCATCTCCGCTGCGATTGATCTTCAAAAAAACTTGTCGCTGTATAAAATCTAGCGAGCTCATGCAATTACTGATCAATTATATCGTTGAAATAAATCAACTAGTTCATCGAGCGATTATGCATGACCGTCGACACCGAGATCATGCAATCTCGGTGACGATTGATTTTCGAAAAATCCGGGCGCTGTTTGAAATTTAGCAAGCTCGTGCAATTACTGATCGATTATATCGTTGAAATAAATCAACGAATTCATCGAGAGATTATGCATGACCATTGACACCGAGATTGCATATCTCGGACACGATCGATTTTCAAAAAAACCGGTCGCTGTATAAAATTCAGCGACCTCATGCAATTATGGCTCCATTATATCGTTGAAATAAATCCACGAAAACATCGGGCGATTATGTACGAGTACCGACACCGAGACATGCAATCTCGATGACGGTTTATTTTCAAAAAAACTTGTCGCTGTATAAAATTTAGCGAGCTCATTTAATTGCTGCTCGATTATGTCGTTTAAATAAATCAACGAATTAATCGAGCGATTATGTACGAGTACCGACCCCGAGTCATGCAATCTCGGTAACGATTGATTTTCAAAAAAACTTCCCGCTGTATAAAATTTAGCGAGCTTATGCAATTACTGCTTGATTATACCGTTGAAATAAATCGACGAAAACATCGGGCGATTATGTACGAGTACCGACACCGAGACATGTAATCTCGGTGACGATTGATTTTCAAAAAAACTTGTCGCTGTATAAAATTTAGCGAGCTCATGCAATTACTGGTCGATTAGATCGTTGAAATGAATCAACGAAGTCATCGAGCGATGACGCATGACCGTCAATACCGAGAACATGCCATTTCCGTGGCGACTGATTTTCAAAAAAACTTGTCGCTGTATAAAATTTAGCGACCTCATGCAATAAGTGCGCGATTATATCGTCGAAATAAATCAACGAAAACATCGAGCGATTATGCATGTACATCGACACCGAGACATGCAATCTCGGTGACGGTTGATTTTCAAAAAAACTTGTTGCTGTATAGAATTTAGCGAGCTCACGCAAGTGCTGCTCGGTTATATCGTTGAAATGAATCAACGAATTCATCGAGCGATTATGCATGACCGTCAATACCGAGAATATGCCATCTCCGTGGCGATTCATCTGCAAAAAAATTGTCGCTGTATAAAATCTAGCGAGCTCATGCAATTACTGATCGATTATATCGTTGAAATAAATCAACTAGTTCATTGAGCGATTATGCATGACCGTCGACACCGAGATCATGCAATCTCGGTGACGATTGATTTTCAAAAAGTCCGGTCGCTGTTTGAATTTTAGCAAGCTCGTGCAATTACTGATTGATTATATCGTTGAAATGAATCAACGAATTCATTGAGCGATTATGTATGACCATCGACACCGAGATTGCATATCTCGGTGATGATTATTTTTTAAAAAAACCGGCCGCTGTGTAAATTCAGCGAGCTCATGCAATCACTGTTCGTTCATATCGTTGAATTAAATCAACGAAAACATCGAGCGATTATATACGAGCACCGACAACGAGACATGCAATCTCGGTGACGATTGATTTTCAAAAAAACTTGTCGCTGTATAAAATTTATCGAGCTCTCGCAATTACTGCTCGGTTATATCGTTGAAGTGAATGAACGAAAACATCAAGCGATTATATACGAGCACCGATACCCAGACATACTATCTCGGTGACGATTTATTTTCAAAAAAAATTGTTACTGTATAGAATTTAACCCGCTCCCGCAAGTACTGCTCGGTTATAAAGTTGAAATGAATCAACGAATTCATCGAGCGATTACGCATGACCGTCGACACCGAGATCATGCAATCTCGGTGACGATTGATTTTCGAAAAATCCGGGCGCTGTTTGAATTTTAGCAAGCTCGTGCAATTACTGATTGATTATATCGTTGAAATGAATCAACGAATTCATTGAGCGATTATGCATGACCATCGACACCGAGATTGCATATCTCGGTGATGATTATTTTAAAAAAAAACCGGCCGCTGTGTAAATTCAGCGAGCTCATGCAATCACTGTTCGTTCATATCGTTGAATTAAATCAACGAAAACATCGAGCGATTATATACGAGCACCGACAACGAGACATGCAATCTCGGTGACGATTGATTTTCAAAAAAACTTGTCGCCGTATAAAATTCAGCGACCTCATGCAATTACTGCTCCATTATATCGTTGAAATAAATCGACGAAAACATCGGGCGATTATGTACGAGTACCGACACCGAGACATGTAATCTCGGTGACGGTCGATTTTCAAAAAAACTTGTCTCTCTATGAAATTCAGCGACCTCATGCAATTACTGCTCGATTATATCGTTGAAATAAATCCACGAAAACATCGGGCGATTATGCATGTGCATCGACACCGAGAACATGCAATCTCGGTGACGGTTGATTTTCAAAAAAACCTGTCGCTGTATAAAATTCAGCGACCTCAAACAATAACTGCTCCATTATATCGTTGAAATAAATCCACGAAAACATCGGGCGATTATGTACGAGTACCGACACCGAGACATGCAATCTCAGTGACGGTTGATTTTCGAAAAAACTTGTCTCTGTATAAAATTCAGCGACCTCATGCAATAACTGCTCCATTATATCGTTAAAATGAATCCACGAAAACATCGGGCGATTATGCACGATTACCGACATCGAGACATGTAATCTCGGTGACGATTGATTTTCAAAAAGACTTGTCTCTCTATAAAATTCAGCGACCTGATGCAATAAGTGCGCGATTATATCGTAGAAATAAATCAACGAAAACATCGAGCGATTATGTACGAGCAACAACATCGAGACGTGCAATCTCGGTGACGATTGATTTTCAAAAAAACTTGTTGCAGTATAGAATCTAGCGAGCTCATGCAATTACTGATCGATCATATCGTTGAAATAAATAAACTAGTTCATCGAACGATTATGCATGACCGTCGACACCGAGATCAAGCAATATCAGTGACGAATGATTTTCAAAAAATCCGGTCGCTGTTTGAAATTTAGCAAGCTGGTGCAATTACTGATCGATTATATCGTTGAAATAAACCCACGAAAACATCGGGCGATTATGTACGAGTACCGACACCAAGACATGTAATCTCGGCGACGGTCGATTTTCAAAAAAACTTGTCTCTCTATAAAATTCAGCGACCTCATGCAATTACTGCTCGATTATATCGTTGAAATAAATCGACGAAAACATCGGGCGATTATGCAAGATTACCGACATCGAGACATAAAATCTCGGTGACGATTGATTTTCAAAAAAACTTGTGGCTGTATAAAATTTAGCGACCTCATGCAATAAGTGCGCGATTATATCGTAGAAATAAATCAACGAAAACATCGACCGATTATGCACGAGCACCGACATCGAGACGTGCAATCTCGGTGACGATTGATTTTCAAAAAAACTTGTCGATGTATAAAAATTATCGAGCTCACGCAATTACTGCTCGGTTATATCGTTGAAGTAAATCAACGAAAACATCAAGCGATTATATACGAACACCGATACCGAGACATGCGATCTCGGTGACGATTTATTTTCAAAAAAACTTGTTGCAGTATAGAATTTAGCGAGCTCACGCAAGTACTGCTCGGTTATCTCGTTGAAATGAATCAACGAATTCATCGAGCGATTACGCATGACCGTCAATACCGAGAACATGCCATTTCCGTGGCGATTGATCTTCAAAAAAACTTGTCGCTGTATAAAATCTAGCGAGCTCATGCAATTACTGATCGATCATATCGTTGAAATAAATAAACTAGTTCATCGAACGATTATGCATGACCGTCGACACCGAGATCATGAAATATCGGTGACAATGGATTTTCAAAAAATCCGGTCGCTGTTTGAAATTTAGCAAGCTCGTGCAATTACTGATCGATTATATCGTTGAAATAAATCAACGAACTCATCGAGCGATTATGCATGACCATCGACACCGAGATTGCATATCTCGGACACGATTGATTTTCAAAATAACTGGTCGCTGTATAAAATTTAGCGACCTCATGCAATTACTGCTCCATTATATCGATGAAATAAATCCACGAAAACATCGGGCGATTAAGCACGAGCCCCGACATCGAGACGTGCAATCTCGGTGACGATTGTTTTTAAAAAAAACCGGTCGCTGTATAAAATTCAGCGACCTCATGCAATTATATCGTTGAAATAAATCCACGAAAACATCGGGCGATTATGTCCGAGTACCGACACCGAGACATGCAGTCTCGATGACGGTTGATTTTCAAAAAAACTTGTCTCTGTATAAAATTCAGCGACCTCATGCAATTACTACTCCATTATATCGTTGAAATAAATCCACGAAAACATCGGGCGATTATGTACGAGTACCGACACCGAGACATGCAATATCGGTGGCGGTTGATTTTCAAAAAAATTTGTCGCTGTATAAAATTCAGCTACCTCATGCAATAACTGCTCCATTATATCGTTAAAATGAATCCACGAAAACATCGGGCGATTATGCACGATTACCGACATCGAGACACGTAATCTCGGTGACGATTGATTTTCAAAAAAACTTGTCGCTGTATAAAATTTAGCGACCTCATGCAATAAGTGCCGCGATTATATCGTTGAAATAAATCCACGAAAACAATGGGCGATTATGTACGAGTACCGACACCGAGAAATGCAATCTCGGTGACTGTCGATTTTCAAAAAAACTTGTCTCTCTATAAAATTCAGCGACCTCATGCAATTACTGCTCGATTATATCGTTGAAATAAATCGACGAAAACATCGGGCGATTATGCAAGATTACCGACATCGAGACATGTAATCTCGGTGACGATTGATTTTCGAAAAAACTTGTCGCTGTATAAAATGTAGCGAGCTCATGCAATTACTGGTCGATTATATCGTTGAAGTAAAGCAACGAAAACATCAAGCGATTATATACGAGCACCGACACCGAGACATGTAATCTCGGGGACGATTGATTTTCAAAAAAATTTCTCGCTGTATAAAATTTAGCGACCTCATGCAGTTACTGCTCGATTATATCGATGCAATAAATCAACGAAAACATCGAGCGATTATGCGTGACCGTTGGCAACGAGACCATGCAATCTCGGTGGCGATTGATCTTAAAAAAAACTTGCATGATATACAAGCACCGATACCCAGACATGCTATCTCGGTGACGATTTATTTCGAAAAAAACTTGTTGCTGTATAGAATTTAACGAGCTCCCGCAAGTACTGCTCAGTTATAAAGTTGAAATGAATCAACGAATTCATCGAGCAATTACGCATGACTGTCAATACCGAGAACATGCCATCTCCGCTGCGATTGATCTTCAAAAAAACTTGTCGCTGTATAAAATCTAGCGAGCTCATGCAATTACTGATCAATTATATCGTTGAAATAAATCAACTAGTTCATCGAGCGATTATGCATGACCGTCGACACCGAGATCATGCAATCTCGGTGACGATTGATTTTCGAAAAATCCGGGCGCTGTTTGAAATTTAGCAAGCTCGTGCAATTACTGATCGATTATATCGTTGAAATAAATCAACGAATTCATCGAGAGATTATGCATGACCATTGACACCGAGATTGCATATCTCGGACACGATCGATTTTCAAAAAAACCGGTCGCTGTATAAAATTCAGCGACCTCATGCAATTATGGCTCCATTATATCGTTGAAATAAAACCACGAAAACATCGGGCGATTATGTACGAGTACCGACACCGAGACATGCAATCTCGATGACGGTTTATTTTCAAAAAAACTTGTCGCTGTATAAAATTTAGCGAGCTCATTTAATTGCTGCTCGATTATGTCGTTTAAATAAATCAACGAATTAATCGAGCGATTATGTACGAGTACCGACCCCGAGTCATGCAATCTCGGTAACGATTGATTTTCAAAAAAACTTCCCGCTGTATAAAATTTAGCGAGCTTATGCAATTACTGCTTGATTATACCGTTGAAATAAATCGACGAAAACATCGGGCGATTATGTACGAGTACCGACACCGAGACATGTAATCTCGGTGACGATTGATTTTCAAAAAAACTTGTCGCTGTATAAAATTTAGCGAGCTCATGCAATTACTGGTCGATTAGATCGTTGAAATGAATCAACGAAGTCATCGAGCGATGACGCATGACCGTCAATACCGAGAACATGCCATTTCCGTGGCGACTGATTTTCAAAAAAACTTGTCGCTGTATAAAATTTAGCGACCTCATGCAATAAGTGCGCGATTATATCGTCGAAATAAATCAACGAAAACATCGAGCGATTATGCATGTACATCGACACCGAGACATGCAATCTCGGTGACGGTTGATTTTCAAAAAAACTTGTTGCTGTATAGAATTTAGCGAGCTCACGCAAGTGCTGCTCGGTTATATCGTTGAAATGAATCAACGAATTCATCGAGCGATTATGCATGACCGTCAATACCGAGAATATGCCATCTCCGTGGCGATTCATCTGCAAAAAAATTGTCGCTGTATAAAATCTAGCGAGCTCATGCAATTACTGATCGATTATATCGTTGAAATAAATCAACTAGTTCATTGAGCGATTATGCATGACCGTCGACACCGAGATCATGCAATCTCGGTGACGATTGATTTTCAAAAAGTCCGGTCGCTGTTTGAATTTTAGCAAGCTCGTGCAATTACTGATTGATTATATCGTTGAAATGAATCAACGAATTCATTGAGCGATTATGTATGACCATCGACACCGAGATTGCATATCTCGGTGATGATTATTTTTTAAAAAAACCGGCCGCTGTGTAAATTCAGCGAGCTCATGCAATCACTGTTCGTTCATATCGTTGAATTAAATCAACGAAAACATCGAGCGATTATATACGAGCACCGACAACGAGACATGCAATCTCGGTGACGATTGATTTTCAAAAAAACTTGTCGCTGTATAAAATTTATCGAGCTCTCGCAATTACTGCTCGGTTATATCGTTGAAGTGAATGAACGAAAACATCAAGCGATTATATACGAGCACCGATACCCAGACATACTATCTCGGTGACGATTTATTTTCAAAAAAAATTGTTACTGTATAGAATTTAACCCGCTCCCGCAAGTACTGCTCGGTTATAAAGTTGAAATGAATCAACGAATTCATCGAGCGATTACGCATGACCGTCGACACCGAGATCATGCAATCTCGGTGACGATTGATTTTCGAAAAATCCGGGCGCTGTTTGAATTTTAGCAAGCTCGTGCAATTACTGATTGATTATATCGTTGAAATGAATCAACGAATTCATTGAGCGATTATGCATGACCATCGACACCGAGATTGCATATCTCGGTGATGATTATTTTAAAAAAAAACCGGCCGCTGTGTAAATTCAGCGAGCTCATGCAATCACTGTTCGTTCATATCGTTGAATTAAATCAACGAAAACATCGAGCGATTATATACGAGCACCGACAACGAGACATGCAATCTCGGTGACGATTGATTTTCAAAAAAACTTGTCGCCGTATAAAATTCAGCGACCTCATGCAATTACTGCTCCATTATATCGTTGAAATAAATCGACGAAAACATCGGGCGATTATGTACGAGTACCGACACCGAGACATGTAATCTCGGTGACGGTCGATTTTCAAAAAAACTTGTCTCTCTATGAAATTCAGCGACCTCATGCAATTACTGCTCGATTATATCGTTGAAATAAATCCACGAAAACATCGGGCGATTATGCATGTGCATCGACACCGAGAACATGCAATCTCGGTGACGGTTGATTTTCAAAAAAACCTGTCGCTGTATAAAATTCAGCGACCTCAAACAATAACTGCTCCATTATATCGTTGAAATAAATCCACGAAAACATCGGGCGATTATGTACGAGTACCGACACCGAGACATGCAATCTCAGTGACGGTTAATTTTCAAAAAAACTTGTCGCTGTATAAAATTCAGCCACCTCATGCAATTACTGCTCCATTATATCGTTGAAATAAATCCACGAAAACATCGGGCGATTATGTACGGGTACCGACACCGAGACATGCAATCTCGCTGACGACTGATTTTCAAAAAAACTTGTCGCTGTATAAAATTTAGGGACCTCATGCAATAAGTGCGCGATTATATCGTCGAAATAAATCAACGAAAACATCGAGCGATTATGCATGTACATCGACACCGAGACATGCAATCTCGGTGACGATTGATTTTCAAAAAAATTTGTCGCTGTATAAAATTTAGCGACCTCATGCAATTACTGCTCGATTATATCATTGCAATAAATCAACGAAAACATCGAGCGATTATGCATGACCGTTGGCACCGAGAACATACAATCTCAGTAGCAATTGATCTTAAAAAAAACTTCTGAGTGTATAAAATTTAGCGACCTCATGCAATTACTGCTCGATTATATCGTTGAAATAAATCGACAAAAACATCGAACGATTATGCACGAGTACCGACATCGAGATATGTAATCTCGGTGACGATTGATTTTCAAAAAAACTTCTCGCTGTATAAAATTTAGCGAGCTTATGCAATAACTGCTCAATTGTATCGTTGAAATAAATCAACGGATTCATCAAGCGATTATGCACGACCGTCGACACCGAGAATATGCATTCTCGGTGGCGATTGATTTTCAAAAAAACTTGTCGCTGTACAAAATTTAACGACCTAATGCAATTACTGCCCGATTATATCGTTGAAATAAATCAACGAACACATCGAGCGATTATGCACGAGCCCCGACATCGAGCCGTGCAATCTCGGTGACGATTGTTTTTTAAAAAAACTGTTCGATTATATCGTTGAAGTAAATCAACGAAAATATCGAGCGATTATATACGAGCACCGACAACGAGACATGCAATCTCGGTGACGATTGATTTTCAAAAACACTTGTTGCTGTATAAAATTTAGCGACCTCATGCAATTACTGCTCGATTACATCGTTGAAATGAATCGACGAAAACATCGAACGATTATGCACGAGTACCGACATCGAGACATGTAATCTCGGTGACGATTGATTTTTAAAAAAACTGTTCGATTATATCGTTGAAGTAAATCAACGAAAATATCGAGCGATTATATACGAGCACCGACAACGAGACATGCAATCTCGGTGACGATTGATTTTTAAAAACACTTGTTGCTGTATAAAATTTAGCGACCTCATGGAATTACTGCTCGATTATATCGTTCCAATAAATCCTCGAAAACATAGGGCGATTATGTATGAGTACCGACACCGAGACATGTAATCTCGGTGACGATTGATTTTCAAAAAAATTTATCGCTGTATAAAATTTAGCGACCTCATGCAATTACTGCTCGATTATATCGTTTAAATAAATCAACGAAAACATCGAGCGGTTATGCATGACCGTTGGCACCGAGAACATGCAATCTCAGTGGCGATCGATCTTAAAAAAAAGTTGTGAATGTATAAAATCTAGCGACCTCATGCAATTACTGCTCGATTACATCGTTGAAATGAATCGACGAAAACATCGAACGATTATGCACGAGTACCGACATCGAGACATGTAATCTCGGTGACGATTGATTTTCAAAAAAACTTGTCGCTGTATAAAATGTAACGACCTAATGCGATTACTGCTCGATTATATCGTTGAAATAAATCAACGAACACATCGAGCGATTATGCCCGAGCCCCGACATCGAGACGTGCAATCTCGGTGACGATTGTTTTTTCAAAAAACCGGTCGCTGTTTAAATTTAGCGAGCTCATGCAATCACTGTTCGATTATATCGTTGAAATAAATCAACGAAAACATCGAGCGATTATGCACGGGCACCGACATCGAGACGTGCAATCTCGGTGACGAATGATTTTCAAAAAAACTTGTCTATGCATAAAATTTAGCGAGCTCGCGCAATTACTGCTCGGTTATATCGTCGAAGTAAATCAACGAAAACATCGAGCGATTATATACGAGCACCGACATAGAGACATTCAATCTCGGTGACGATTTATTTTCATAAAAACTTGTTGCTGTATAGAATTTAGCGAGCTCACGCAAGTACTGCTCGGTTATATCGTTGAAATAAATCGACGAAAACATTGAACGATTATGCACGAGTACCGACATCGAGACATGTAATCTCGGTGACTATTGATTTTCAAAAAAACTTGTCGCTGTATAACTTTTAGTGTGGTTATTTCTGACGTATTTATTGTTTAGTTATTATATATTCACGTACTCATTTAGGGAGACTTCTTGTTCGTAAATAAACGTAATCCACTCATCCACGTGTCCACTTGTTGATTTGATACATAATGTAGCACGATATACGAGCGAAGCGTATAAAGATAGCGAGAAAGCATCGCTGCGTCAACGGCCTTCTGCGGTCACCGACATGACTGGCAACGCTTTCACATCACATGTCCGTGCTAGGACAATTTACGCGTAGACATTTCGAAGCACATTGGTACCCGCGCTTGGCAGGAACATAGCTGCTATCAGTCTATCAGTCTATCAGCTATCAGTCCCTATCAGTCGCGCATTTCGGCGTGTGTGCGTGCATGCGTGCATGTGTGCGTGCGTGCGTGCGCGCGCGTGTATGTGTGTGTGTGTGTGTGTGCCGAAGGGCTACCCTCCACTGCCTCGCCGCAGCCCCGTCCTCGAAAAATCCTCGGATGACGGGTCGCATTGCGGGTCTCGATTGTCTCGGCGATAGATGAGGTTAAGGGGCGCAATAATATAAAAAAAGGTAGCTAATGGGGATGGGAATTGTTTTTGGGGAAGGTCGGGCAGGGTGTCAAGAGAAAAGAAGGGATTTTGTGACCTCGACTCGATCCTTAATTGCTTCTCGCACTTACACTAATTAATATTATTTTTACAGGTTATCAGTGTGCCGCGGCGCTTCGGGCGAGCGCTATTATTTCTATATTTGTGGCCGCGTGTCACAGTATATATATGTATATGCATGTATACATGTGTTAATTCGCAACATTGTATTTATATATATAAATGTCATTACAATGTTGCGAATTCAAAGAGCGAGCGTCGAAAGAAATCCATCAGTCTTCAGTCTGCGTTCAGTCGTGTCAGCGCAAAGATGCCACCTAAACGTAGTAAGTAAAATATATATTAAAAAATATTTATTCTTCCCATTTTTGCTGTATTTTCCTTCTATTTGTGCTCTCCTTCCTTCTCTTTTGCAGTATTCTACAATATTTTCTGTATTTTTCCAACGGATCGTTTATTCCCGTCCTCTTTTCCCGGATAGGCAGACTCCACGAAAGTGAACGGCATGACGGAAATATGACAAAATAATGCAGCACGGGCTGCGTATATCGCCATAATTCCGTGATGTGCGTAACCGTCGTGGAGCTTGTCTATCTCGATTATCGACCGAATAGTTGTATCAGCTCGGACTGTTAGTGTCTGTTAGCGTCGAACGTGGACTGTTTCCAATGCTAACCCAAAACAACTAGAGCAAGCGAGTGCATTCAATCAAAAACAACGAGAACGAGCCAGTGCATCATACCCAAAATAATGAGAACGAGTGGGGTTCAGTTTCTCTGTCAGCGCACCCAGTATATCTAACAGCGCACCCAGTATATTTGTCAGCGCACGCAGTTCATCTCTGAGCGCACCCAGTGTGTTTGTCAGCGCACCCAGTGTATCTGTCAGGGCACCCAGTATATTTGTCAGCGCGCCCAGTGTGTCTGTCAGCGCACCCAGTGTATCTGTCAGCGCAACCAGAGTATCTAACAGCGCACCTAGTATATTTGTCAGCGCACCCAGTGTATCTGTCAGCGCACCCAGTGTATCTGTCAGCGCACCTAGTGTATTCGTCAGCGCATCCAGTGTATTTGTCAGCGCACCCAGTGTATCTGTCAGCGCATCCAGTGTATCTGTCAGCGCACCCAGTGTGTCTGTCAGCACACCCAGAGTATTCGTCAGCGCATCCAGTGTATTTGTCAGCGCACCCAGTGTATCTGTCAGCGCATCCAGTGTATCTGTCAGCGCACCCAGTGTGTCTGTCAGCACACCCAGAGTATTTGTCAGCGCAGCCAGTGTATTTGTCAGCGCACCTAATGTATTTGTCATGGCACCCAGTGTATTAGTCAGAGCACCCAGTGGATCTGTCAGCGCACTCAGTGTAACTAACAGCGCACCCAGTGTATTTGTCAGCGCACGCAGTGTCTGTCAGCGCACCCAGTGTATCTGTCAGCGCACTCAGTGTATTTGTCAGCGCATCGAGTGTATCTGTCAGCGCACCCAGTGTATCTGTCAGCGCACTCAGTGTATTTGTCAGCGCATCCAGTGTATCTGTCAGCGCACCCAGTGTAGTCGTCATGGCACCCAGTGTATTTGTCAGCGCACCCAGTATATCTGTCAGCTCACCCAGTGTATCCAACAGCGCACCCAGTATATTTGGCATCGCACCCAGTTCATCTGTCAGCGCACCCAGTGTATTTGTCATGGCACCCAGTGTATTAGTCAGCGCACCCAGTGCATATGTCAGCGCATCCAGTATATTTATCCGCGCACCCAGTTTATCTGTCAGCGGACCCAATGTATCTAACAGCGCACCCAGTGCATTTGTCAGCCCACCCAATGTATCTATCAGCGCATCCAGTGTATTTATCAGCGTACCCAGTGTATCTGTCAGCGCACCCAATGTATTTGTTAGCGCACCCAGTGTAGTTGTCATGCCACCCAGTGTATTTGTCGGGGCACCCGGTGTATTTGTCAGCGCACGCAGTGTATCTGTCAGCGCTCCCAGTGTATTAGCCAGGGCGCCCAGTATATCTGTCAGCACACCCAGAGTATTTGTCAGCGCACTCAGTGTATCTGTCAGCGCACCCAGTGTATTTGTCTGCGCACTCAGTATATCTGTCACGCTCCCCGTGTATTTGTCAGCGCGTCGAGTGTGGCTGTCGGCGCACCCAGTTTATCTGTCAGCGCACCCAATGTATTTGTCATGGCACCCAGTTTTTTTGTCAGAGCACTGAGTGTATCTGTCAGCGCTCCCAGTGTATCTTTCAGCGCACCCAGTGTATTT